>CM023484.1:126105065-126166203 GCA_013339685.2 Hyalomma asiaticum
CAAAATTAAAGATGTGTTTACGTTTTCAAATGTCTTGAGGTGACGTCACTGAATGGTGCCTACACCGGCCTGTGGTATCGCATGGTCGTTTCGGTAGCGCAAGAACGCTGGGAGTTCAAACGGGCGTTAATAAATGTGCACTGAATATTGCGCCGAAAAACTTCGGAATCAGCATGTTGAATGCTTATTGAAGGAGTGAAAATTACAGCGGGGCAGCTTCATCTTTTTATGACCCTTTTAAGGGTCTTCTTGTGTCAGTAAATGCTCCGCTTGCAACAGTAATAACGCCCGAGATTTTTGCGCTTGAGAGCCTCTGTACCAATTTTGACCACACAACTATTTCCGACCTGCACCAACAGGTATAAAAGTGCGCGCGCTTTGCATATCGCCCTCATCGAAATACGCTCGCCACGGGCGGAATTTCATTCGTGATTGAACCTTGAGCTCAGCAGGACCAACTTTTGTCCCTCGATCCATAAGCATCCTCAACAAAACTTGAATTAAGAAAACATTCTCGACAATTTAAATTTTCATTATATATATATATATATATATATATATATATATATATATATATATATATAAGAAAAATAAGTAAATAAAGTATATACATAAATAATATGGCCCCTCCCGTACCGCTATTTATAAGGGGATATTTAAAAAGGGGAATATAAAAATGGAAACAGAAAAATAAAGGAGAATACTAATAAACGAAATTAAAAATAAGAATAAAACTAAAATAATAACTACCCCTAGATCCACCCCAGCCAGTAGAACGGACCTAGCCAGCGGTATTTATTTTGACATGTATATATATTACATAACAGATTAAGGCATCCTCATCAGCTGGGATAGATGATATCAACTCTAAGGTACTTAAAAATACTGTTTCCATATCTAGCATTACACTATGCCACATTTTTTGACAGTCGCTATCGTCTGGAAAACTTCAAGACGACTGGAAAATCGCCAAAGTAGTACCCATTTTTAAATGCGGAGATAAGAACTCACCTAAAAATTATCGCCCAATCTCGCTCACATGCATATTGACACGTGCTGTTCGTTTTGTGAACGCCGTTATCACCTTCCTGTGCATCGCGCGCTTGCTTTGATTGTTTGCGGCGAGCGCAGTTATCACTTTCTGTTATGCCAACGCAAGCCACGTTTATCTTGCATGTCACTTCGGGAACCGTGTCGACAATTCCTGAAACTTTGCATGCTGACGCGCACACTTGAGTAACTTCTGGAATTCCAGAGATAATGCGAGAACGCGCTAAGCCATGTGTATAAAAGCCGACGCACTGCGCCGCTTGTCAGTCTTTCCGTCGTCCGACGACTGTTCACGTCGCTAGTGCCGTGCATTGTCATTGCCTTTCTTTTGCTGGGCACAAGTTCGCCCAATAAACAGTTCGCCTGACATCACTTGAGTCCTGCGTGCTTCGCCCTGAGTGCCTCACTACCACGTGACAATATGTTGCAAACTCCTAGAACACATAATCGCCTCCCATGTATACAGTCACCTCGAGACTAACAAATTCTTCTTTCCAAACCAGCACGGATTCAGAAAGGGCATGTCATGCGAAACACAGTTATTAGAATTTACTACAGGCATTCATTACAGCGTAAATAATGGCCTACAGACTGATTGCATATTTCTTGATTTTGCCAAAGCATTCGATCGTGTCGCCTTATTTCAAAATTATCTGCCGTCCGATTAGACTCCGTTACTTTATCTTGGCTACGCAATTTTCTGTCACTTCGCAAGCAGTTCACAATCGTTAATAATTCTTCCTCTCCCTCTTCGTATGTCTCCTCTGGCGTCCCACAGGGGAGCGTTTCTGGCCCATTACTTTTCCTTATCTACATCAACGACCTCCCAACTAACATATCATCGCATATCAGAATCTCGCTGATGACTGCATGCTCTACAGACCTATAAACTGTCCTAACGACCACTCCATCCTTCAAGATGATCTGAACACTATTTCTAACTGGTGTAGCACTTGGCTTATGACGTTGAATGCTAATAAGTGTAAAGTTGTTTCTGTTGGACGTAAACAGGTCATTTCTAACTTACCATATACAAAGTGACAGGGTCTCCACGGCGACTTCTTACAAGTATCTTGGCATCCACCTTACACCAGGGCTTTCCTGGTTTGATCACATCACCAATGTTTGTGCAAAAGCCTCTAAAACATTGGGGTATTTACGCCGAAACCTTCGTCATTGTCCCACTAACATTCGCAAAATGTCATACCTAACCTTCATCCACCCGCAACTTGAATACGCCTCATCTGTTTGGTCCCCTTCAGCTCAGTATCAAATTACCATGCTGGAAACAATTCAGAACAGAGCCACCCGTTACATTTCTAGGAACTACGACATCAATTCCAGTGTGACTCAGCTTAAGCTCCATCATTCCCTCCAAGCATTAAATGTTCGTCGTCACGTGTCCTTGTTATGCCTATTTCATAAGTACGTCTACAGTAACAAAACATCGTCGTTGCACCTTCAACGCCCGCTCTACACGTCACGCAGATTACATAACCATCTCAGCTTCACTCGCATCTTTGGAAACACAAACGCGTCCAACACCTCAGCACTACCACAAGCCATCCGCATGTGGAATGATCTTCCTGACGATATCGCCTCTGATAGTAACCCCAACACGTTTCGGCAAAAACTTCAGATGCAGTTCCTTAATATTTCATCTTGATGATCTTTTACTTGTTTTCCGAGCCTTTTTATGTTACGGAGTGTTCTTATATATTTCATCAGCATGCTTACGTATTGCCGACTTATTGCTTTGTTAAGTTTGTGCGCCGCATTTTTTTTGGTTGTTATTACTAACCTACATTGTACCGTTGTTTGTAAATTTACATGCGCTTTTCACTGTAAACCCCCCCCCCCTTACTCAATGCCTTCAGGCCTGTAAGGTATTTTCAATAAATAAATAAATATTTTCTTGATTGCAATATTCTTGAGTTCTTGTTGAATTTTTGAGTCTTGATGTTTCTCTTCTTGCTGCATCTTGTATATTTTCATTGCTCAATGGAGGTAATGGTTTTGTGTTAGCTTACTTATTACTGATTTATGAGAAAAAAAATTTCCCCTTTCAAAGGGAAAAAGGTGCCTGTAGGTATATACATACACATATATAGTATACAAATACATAAATATATATATATATATGTAACCCTCCCGTGTAAGAGTAAAAGAGATGAGGGGACCCGTGGTCACATAATATAGTCGAAGTAAGGAAGTTACAGTTGTTGTGCTGGCGTGCTACTTGAGATATTGGAGTGGTGTGCTTCTGTGTTGTATCTCTTCCTTTTCTTTTCCATGCTCTTTCTCCTCTCTTCCTCCCCCACCCCCTCCCCTTCTATTTTGATAAAAATGGCGAGAGTAACTCAAAAGTGTCCAGGTAGACAGGTAAAGTGGCTGCCATTCGGAACTCGTACTTACAACTAATATTGTAAAGATATGTAAAATATGAATAGTATTGTAATTGCGTTTTGTTGTTGACAATGCATCTTACTTGAAGAGTTTTTCTTTTTCTTCTTGTTTTTCCTTGCCCTTTTCTTTTCCCTTCACTTTCCCTCCTCCTCCCCCCCCTTTTCTCTTTTGTAGACAACTACGATGGGGTTCTTGGCTTTGCTGGTGGCACTGATTCGGCATTCAAACCTCCTCCCATGTCTGTCACCATAGTATGGTAGATCAATTTTCTTTTTTCCTTCTTTTTGAAAGTGTTCTACAGGGGCCCTCGATTGGGTGTTGGCCAGCGCCTGCCGTCTTACCCTCTCCAGGTTCTGCCCATTGTAATGTTAGGCAGTGTGACTTTTATATGGATATCCACAGGGACCCTGGATCGGGTGATGGAGTATAGATAAGACAGCGCGAACGTCGGCGTTCGTATTGTCTTCTACTCTTGTGTCCGTGTTTAATGAACACTAATAACGAACAAACACGGCGGACTAGGAGTCGAAAGAGCTTGTCAAACGGTATTTAAATCCTCCGCATGGACGGTGCCAAACGTAACGGCGAGAGCCTGCATGTCTGCTTAGCATAAATACTTAGCTGTAAACATTTGGTAAACTGCATGTTATGTTGCCGCTCATAAGGCGATCGTACAGAAGGGACGGCGTAGCACCGTACGCTCTGCAAAGCTTCTTTCTCGGCTCTCTCTCTGCATGGTCTTTGACAGCAATTATCAATGGAAAGCAAACTGCTCCCATTGAGCGGCTGGTCTCCCACGCTGGCCCCCAGGGGTTCCTGGTACGAGACCCTTCCCTTTCGCTGAACGTCGCTCGGGGGGGTCGCGGCTGCGCGACCGTGCTTGTCCCCTCAGTGGCCGTTTCGGGGAAGAGCAGCTCGGACGCGTAGGAAAAGAATGCATGAGAAGTGCGCCGTCGCTCGAAGCGACAATGCGCTTGGCCCAACCAATTCTTTAACGACCAGCATGCGCTTTCGGCGCGCCGACTGGTACGAAGGGTTGAGTCGCAGCAATGCACGGTCCGAACTGCGGGAAAGGCGAAGACACGCAGTGTTTCCTGGAACGACAGGGTTCGACTGGATGAGCGTGGGAGATGGCCCGAATGTCGCAGGGCTGCTACGATACCGATATTTCGACTGTGAGAATATCTGAGAGCGTGGGATAAGGAGAGGGAGAGCCATGATGGGAAAGAATGCCAAAATGCCTGTTTAAACTGCAAAGACGCTGCTGTCAAGATTAGGGACAGCCCACTAGGGAGTGGCTTAATCTGAGGATAAACAGATTGGATGACAGAAGGTTGAGGCGGACCAGCAGTGGCCACCTCCCCTTTTTCTTTGTTACCGCAAGGTACTAAAGACTGGACGGGATTCGTTTCCCTTCAGTCTAGGCTGTAATCACTTAACTGATCGATCAGTAAGACTCCGTACGATGCAACTTCTGTCTGGGCCGTAACCACTCGGTGGTCGAACAGTGAGACTAAGTTCGTTGTATGTAGTAACAGTGTTCTAGGCTCTAACTTAAGAAAAGTTAAGCAGAAGAGTAAGACGCTGTTGATGTCTATGTTATCATCAGTGTGCTTCGTCAAGATGTACATATGACTGTAAATATTTGCTGCAATATACCTTCAAGTTCATTACCTCCAACCTGCCTCCTGCTTCATCGACGTCGATCATCTCCTTGACGGGACTTCAATCCACATCAAGGAGAAAACGAACAAGAAAAACATAACTGGCGCAGTCGGACAGGGATCGGCGAGCTCTACAGCACTAGACACTGGACCAGTGCCGAGGAGACCGAGGGGCAAGGCATCCGTCAGCCACCAGCGGCAACGTCGAGACGATCCCACAGCAGCCAACTCCGGCACCGTGGAAGAGATCCAGGAACGACAGTGCATACAGGAAAGGGTGAGCAGGATTTCTTGCGTTTTTCTCTAGTTGGCATGGCAGTTTATGTGTAGAGCACATGGTGAGAACACGCGGGGGTGCTGAAACAATGGAGTCTAATGGAGATGAAGGTGCGAGTGCGGTAGCAATGGATCGGAGTCGAGAGCCATCAAATCATGGTATTCTAAATTCTGATCAGTCAAATGAGGCGAGAGTGCCTACTCAGAGGCAAGAATCGATGCAGCAGGCATCTCAGATTTTGCCGAATTCAAGTGAAACGAGAACGCTCGAACTTGAAATTCAAAGGCTCAATCTCCAGATTGAGTACGAAAAGCTATTGCAAGATAGAATGAACGCGGAACGTCTCAATGGCACGTTGTCCAACTCTGGGTCGGAGACGGGTGATCGGGGGCGACGGTGTTTCGATTCTGTCCAGCAATGTGCAAAAGTGCTGAAAGGGTTCCGCCTTCCGAGTGACGCGGATGTGCCATTATGGTTTGAGGAAGTAGAAAAACTATTTGCTACTTACCAAGTACCGTATGAGAGTCGCGTGCATTTGGTTATACCAGCACTAACTGAACGAGTTCGTTACCTACTGCGTAACCTCAACTCTGAAGAGAGTGCAGATTACGAGGCAGTTAAAGCAGCAGTACTGACGGAACTGAAGCTTTCTCCGGCAGAGTATCTGCAGAGGTTCGAAAGAGCGGTAAAGCGGAAGGAAGAAACGTGGGCGCAGTTCGCGTCCCGCGTGAAAACTTATTTCTCCTACTACCTTCAAGTGAGAGAGGCCGACACACTAAATGTGATGGCAGAACTCATGGTTGCTGACCGTATAAAATCCGGCCTTAGCACGGAGGGTCTTGAGTATGTGAGACTAAGAGAAGGCGAGGGATGGCTTAGGCCAACTGAGATCGCTAAAGTGCTGCAAACTTTCGAACAAGCGAAAGGGAAAGGGCGTGCTTCAAAGCAACCAACTGTAGAAATGGGGCAGAAGCCGGCGACACGAGTAGAGAAAGGGGCTCTGAAGTGCCACTTATGTCACGGCTCAGGCCATTTCGCTAACGAGTGCCCGAAGTCTAGTGATAAGGAGAGCAACCCGAAGAAGGCTACCGAGCCAAAGCGGAAGGTCCAAAAGGTAGCGTTATCCCACGAGACGGAAACTGAAATACCTGATGGAGTACTTAGCGCAAAGGTGAAGTCTCTGAAACACGAGGGTGAAGGCACAAATAAACTGCAGTCAATTCCCGTATCATGTGCAGGTATATCCGCAGATGCAATTTTGGATACAGGGAGTGAAATAACTGTCTTTCGGGAGAGTCTGCTTCCGAGAAGTTTAGTAGAGCCGTCTGGCAAGGTGAGATTGGTGTCTGCTTTTGGTAAAACTATCGAGGCAAGGCTAGTTACGTTGCCGGTCAAATTAAATAGCCCGCGAGAGGTTACGGAGCCTCAGAGCGTCGACCTACTCTGCGCGTTAACTGATGAGCTCGTCGAGGGCACAGATTGTTTGTTGACCGAGGAAGATTGGAAACTTTTGTCGAAGGCCAGCAGCCCTCTGGCACCCTGTCGAGCACCGGCCGAGCCTGCTCCCGAGGCAGAACAAGCAGTAGAGAAACCAAAGGTCGTGGCATGCAATCTTACTTTGGAGATGAAAGACGTTTCCGGCGAAGATGCGAAAATTGATGAAGAAAGGGAGGCATCATTAGGCCAGAGAGAAGAGTTCCGCAAAGTGCAGTTGGGTGACACTACGCTAAAGAAATGTTGGGAAGATGCGCGTAGTGGGAAATCCGGCATGTTCATTTCAGACGGACTGTTATATCACTGCGACTCAATAGCAGGCACTCGAGTGAGTCAGCTAGTTGTCCCCAAAGATAAGCGCACTGAGGTGATGCACTTAGCCCATGAGTCGCTATGCGGGGGCACCTGGGGCCAAAGAAAACAAGAGCTCGCATTAGGTATAATTTTTTTGGCCAGGTATGGCGAAGGAGATATTAGAGCATTGTCGTTCGTGCCATGAATGTCAAATTCGGTCAGACAGGCGTCGCACGGATAAAGTGCCTATAACTCCGCTCACTAGACCCGAGCACCCTTTTCAAGTTGTCAATGTAGATGTGATCGGACCCCTGGACACACCGTCAGCGAGAGGGCATAAGTACGCGCTGTGCTTAGTGGACCTTTGCACGAGGTGGCCGGAGGTGGTTCCACTGCGCTCTTTGACCGCTAAGGCGACTTGTGATGCACTGATTGAGATATTCAGTCGCACAGGCGTTCCGGAGATGATCTGCTCCGATCAGGGCACTAATTTCAAATCTCAGCTCACGCAAACGATGATGGAGAAATTAGGTTGCACGCCAAGGTTCTCAACCCCAGAACACCCAGAGAGTAATGGAGTTGTAGAGAGGTGGAACCGAGTACTGAAAAACATGTTGTATCATGTCATTCCGAGAGACTCCAAGAATTGGGACAAATTGATCCCAATGGTTTTATGGGCTTATCGGGAGGTTCCCCATGAGGTAACCGGAGTAGCTCCGTTTCGTCTATTGTATGGAAGGAATCCCACGGGACCGCTTCTAATACTGCAGAGGACGTGGACGGGAGAAATGCCGGTGCCCGCAACATTGAGAGAAAGCCCCGCTAAGTATTTACAGCAACTTAAGGAGCAGCTCGAGACGGCCGCTAATATTGCTGAGCTAACTAGTGCAACTCATCAGGAGAGTTACGCCAGTGCCTATAATCGCAGCACCAGGCTCAAAGCTTTTAACGTTGGCGACCAGGTTGTGGTTTTCGACAATGATCGGAACTGTAAGATGTCACCTAAATGGCTAGGCCCATTCACAGTGGTTGGACGAGAGCGCGAACACTCTTACCGCGTTGAAACATCTGAGGGAAAGGCGAAAAGTGTCCACGCCAACAACATTCGACCTTACTATACAAGGGTCAGTCATATAGGGGTAGTCTTCGATGAGGACCATGATTTTGGGGAGGTGGAATATGCTCCACAACCAACCACTATAAAGCGGGAAGAGCTAGTGCTAACGAGCGAGAAGGTTGCTCACCTTGATCCTGACGCGCAGGCGGAAATACAGGCGGTGTTCCAAAGACATTGCACACTCTTTGACGGCACCCCTGGTATAGCGAAGGTAGACGAACATAGGATAGAAATAGAACCGGGCCACCAGCCAAAAAAGGTGTTTCCTTATCGGGTGCCGGAACTATTAAAGAAGGAAGTCAGCCGGCAAGTTGAGGAACTTTTGACTTGGAAGTTGATCTACCCCACAGAGAGTGAGTTTGCACACCCCGTAGTATGCGTCGGAAAAAAGGATGGGACTATCCGCATGTGTGTGGATTACAGGGCGTTAAATGCCGTCACCAAAGCGGATGCGTTCCCTATGATGAATCCTCAGGAATTGATTTTCCGAGTAGGCAGAGCGCAGTTCATTACGGTAGTGGACCTTAGACGCGGGTACTGGCAGGTACCGATGGAAGAGAAGAGTCAGAAATTCACCGCGTTTGTAACGCACGAGGGTCAGTACGCATGGAAAGTGATGCCTTTCGGGCTAAAAAATTCCGCGGCAACCTTTCAAAGAATGGTGAATAAACTCTTGTCGCAACATCAAATGTATGCCACGGCATACCTTGATGATATTGCTATTTTTTCTAGCACTTGGGAGGAGCACTTAAAGCATCTCGACATTATTCTTAAGGTCTTCGAGAAGGCGGGACTGAAAGCCAGTCCGGAGAAGTGTGAGATTGCGCGATCCTATATACATTACCTGGGGCATATTGTCGGTTCAGGGACACACGCACCAGACCCTGAAAAAATAGCAGCGATTAAGAACCTGGTACCACCGCGCACCAAAAAGGAACTACGCAGCCTGTTAGGACTGTGCGGTTACTATCGCGAGTACGTCCGAGGATATGCAGAGGTGACGAGCCCGCTCACGCTGTTAACAAAGAAAGCGGTACCTAATAAGATACCCTGGCCGGAGGAAGCTCAGGCAGCATTTGAGATGCTCAAACAATCTTTGTGCGAGGCCGTGGCGCTAAACATCCCAGAGCCATCTCAGCCCTACTGGCTTTTCACAGACGCCTCAGCTACGGCGGCGGGAGCATGTTTGGCGCAAATGTCAGCTGAGGGAGAAGAGAGGCCTATCGCCTTTGCAAGCCACCGCTTCTCACCGACCCAGATGCGTTGGTCGACAATTGAGAGGGAAGCGTTCGCAATAATATGGGCCTTAAAGAAGTTTGACTACTGGCTTTTCGGTGCCATAGTAAACGTCGTTTCCGACCACAATCCGCTGTCGTACCTTACAACTTCTACTCCGCACGGGGCGAAATTGACAAGATGGGCGCTGGCGTTACAGCGATATCATGTCTCGGTACAACATCGGAAGGGTATATGTAACGGGAATGCGGATGCATTATCGAGGCTCCAGAATAGTTTGTGGAAGCCATCAGAATAACAGTGCCATGCCAACTGAGGGGGGGACGTGAATGTTCCTGCCCAATCGCTGCTGTATATTGTGGACTGTGTGATTGACAATCCAAGAAACAGACACTAGTGATCTTACTGCTTGAAGCAGCAATGGTGTGCTTGATCGTTTAGCATGTATTTGTTTTCGTTTCTTGTATTCTCCTGTCGTGTTGTCTCGCAATTGTGTTTGATGTTTGTGCATACTGTTGTATGCTTAGAAAGTCCAGTGACCTAATCGCGGCAGTGATTTATCGTACCACTGAGCGTAGAACAGCCCAGCGTACTCTTAAGGGGGGACGTGTTATGTTGCCGCTCATAAGGCGATCGTACAGAAGGGACGGCGTAGCACCGTACGCTATACAAAGCTTCTTTCTCGGCTCTCTCTCTGCATGGTCTTTGACAGCAATTATCAATGGAAAGCAAACTGCTCCCATTGAGCGGCTGGTCTCCCACGCTGGCCCCCAGGGGTTCCTGGTACGAGACCCTTCCCTTTCGCTGAACGTCGCTCGGGGGGGTCGCGGCTGCGCGACCGTGCTTGTCCCCTCAGTGGCCGTTTCGGGGAAGAGCAGCTCGGACGCGTAGGAAAAGAATGCATGAGAAGTGCGCCGTCGCTCGAAGCGACAATGCGCTTGGCCCAACCAATTCTTTAACGACCAGCATGCGCTTTCGGCGCGCCGACTGGAACGAAGGGTTGAGTCGCAGCAATGCACGGTCCGAACTGCGGGAAAGGCGAAGACACGCAGTGTTTCCTGGAACGACAGGGTTCGACTGGATGAGCGTGGGAGATGGCCCGAATGCCGCAGGGCTGCTACGATACCGATATTTCGACTGTGAGAATATCTGAGAGCGTGGGATAAGGAGAGGGAGAGCCATGATGGGAAAGAATGCCAAAATGCCTGTTTAAACTGCAAAGACGCTGCTGTCAAGATTAGGGACAGCCCACTAGGGAGTGGCTTAATCTGAGGATAAACAGATTGGATGACAGAAGGTTGAGGCGGACCAGCAGTGGCCACCTCCCCTTTTTCTTTGTTACCGCAAGGTACTAAAGACTGGACGGGATTCGTTTCCCTTCAGTCTAGGCTGTAATCACTTAACTGATCGATCAGTAAGACTCCGTACGATGCAACTTCTGTCTGGGCCGTAACCACTCGGTGGTCGAACAGTGAGACTAAGTTCGTTGTATGTAGTAACAGTGTTCTAGGCTCTAACTTAAGAAAAGTTAAGTAGAAGAGTAAGACGCTGTTGATGTCTATGTTATCATCAGTGTGCTTCGGCAAGATGTACATATGACTGTAAATATTTGCTGCAATATACCTTCAAGTTCATTACCTCCAACCTGCCTCCTGCTTCATCGACGTCGATCATCTCCTTGACGGGACTTCAATCCACATCAAGGAGAAAACGAACAAGAAAAACATAACTCTGCAGAAGAGAGATCTAAGGCGTTTGGGGGAACCCACCCGAGGCTGTTCCTAGCATATTTCGGAACTGCCCGAAGTACCGGACCATGCCGCAAAAATCACGAAAACCACCGCGAAAACGGCAGGCTCTGGCGCCTACCTCGCCTGTACTTCTGAACAGCTTCGTCTGAATTGCGCGAATGCGCCAGGATTGTTGAGCGCAGAGACAAGTTCAGAGGATGCCGATGCCGAATTAACAGGCGCGCTGCGGAACAAAGAGGAGGTCATTGTGCGAATTCTACACTACTACATAACGATCAGAATGAGGTAGCATTGTAAGGCCGTCAGCGTAAAATTAAAGAAGGAAGCCCAAGAGAAAGAGAAACTAGCAAAACTTTGCTCATCCTGAAATCTAACGCCAAGTGTACAGAACATATTATATTTGTTACATTTCTCGCGATTGTGCGATGGTAAGTTTTGTAACAGAATAAAGTACATATAACAGAAAGTAACATATATCATAGCAGAAAGTACATATAACATAAACAGAAAGTACATATAACAGAAAGTACAGAGAACAGAATAAAGTACCCTTGCTTTTGCATAACATTCTTAGGAATTTCATATCCCAGTTCCCTGCCCCTTATGGCAGAAATTCCATATTTTTCCCTATAATTATTTTTGTCCGTTCTCTCTAGTTTTCTGCCACCAGTATTCTAACCGTCTCTTACTTATTTCAATCGCGGCTATGTTCAGCTTCCCGTTGTTCGCCCTAAAACCCAAGGCTTCATGTAGGGTGGTGCCCAAACGTACACCTGGGTGGATATTTCCGCATTCAATCAGAACATGCTCTGTCGTTTCCCTATCTTCCTCACAGCATGTGCATTTTTCTTCTTCTTTACTGAATTTCGCTTTATAAACACGCGTTCTAAGGCAGCCCGATCTCGCTTCAAACAATAAAGCGCTTCCTCTTGAATTATCATAAAATGCCTCCCTCTTTATTTCGTTTTTGCCCTCTCGGTAGTTATTCAGAGTCGGTTTTTTTTCCATCGCTGTCCTCCAGTAAATCTTCTCCGCCTCTCTGACTTTTCCCTTTACGCTCTTTGTTGTCAGTTCTCTTAGAGCCGTATATTTACTGGTGAGCCTCCTAGTTCTCTTTCTCCACTGCGTGTCAACGCTCTTTCTATATAAATAGCGGAACACCTTCACTGCCCACCTAACCTCTTTCATATTCCTTAGCCTTTCTTCAAACCTTATTTTGCTCTGCGCTTCCCTTGCCTCAAAACTCGCCCATCCCATATCGCCCTTTACAGCCTCGTTTGTAGTTTTCCCGTGAGCACCCAACGCGAGGCGTCCCACAGTTCTTTGATTCACATCCATTCCCGATTGTATCTCTGGCCTCATGCACACCACTGAGTTCCCAAATGTAAGCCCCGGTACCATTACCCCTTTCCACAGACCCCTAAGCACCTCGTACCTATTGTGTCCCCATAACGCTCTGTGCTTCATTATTCCTGCGTTCCTCTTTCCCTTTGCTGCCAAGGCTTTTTCCTGTACCTTCATGTATCTATCGCCCTCATTTACCCATACGCCAAGGTACTTGTATTCGCTTACTCTCGGTATTTCTTGGCCCTGTATGGATACCGCCTGGTCGTTGGGATCATTGAATACCATCAATCCGCATTTTGTTACACTAAATCCTAGTCCTAGATCCTCGCCTTCCTTCCCGCATATATTCACCAGCCGTTGTATATCATCTCGACTGTTTGCGAATAAGACAATATCATCAGCATAAAATAAACCCGGAAGCATCTGCTCAATCATCACGCCGCCCTGTTTGTGTGACAGATTAAAACCAATGTGGCTATCTCCTAGCGCTTTTTCCATTCTAACCATGTACAGCATGAATAACAGCGGTGACAAAGGACATCCCTGTCTCAGCCCCTTGCTAATATCAACGTTCTCTCTGCTACTTATTCCTTTCCATTCTATGCAAACTGTATTTTCTCGATATATTTCCCTCAAAAGCTGTACACAATCGTCGCCTATGCCCATTCCTTCCAAAATTTCCCACAATATTTCCTGATTAACATTGTCATACGCCCCAGTGATGTCTAGAAAAGCCACATACAACGGCCTCCTTTCTATTTTAGATATTTCTATACACTGAGTAAGAACAAATAGGTTATCGTCTAAACGCCTGTCTACTCGAAATCCATTCTGAAGTTCTCCCAAAATATTGTTACGTTCTGCCCAGGCTTCTATTTTTAATTTTACTGCTTGCATAGCCATCCTGTATAGTACCGATGTAATGGTTAGCGGTCTATACGAGCGAATGTTATTCTTTTCCCCCTTGCCTTTATAGATTAAGTTCATTCTGCTTTTTCGCCAACTGTCCGGTATTTGCCTCTCCTGTAAGCATTTTTCTACGGCTTTCAATAGCGCTTCTTTAGTGTTCTGTCCTAATTCGTTAATGAGGCTAACGGGGACCCCATCTAAACCCATAGCAGTGCGCTTTGGAATTTTTCCTTCGGCCTTTTTCCAGTTGAAATTCTCAAGTTCTAGCTCTTCCTTAGTTTCGCTCTCCGTCATGGTTTTATCCACTGGGGGAATCTCTTGGACGATCTTTTTAAACGAATCGGCTGTTACCTTCTGGATGTAACCCAACGCTTCGTACCCTTCCAATTGATTTCCTCTTTCATCAACAATATGTTGTTGCAATGTGGCAGACTTTTTACCTAGCGCTT
This sequence comes from Hyalomma asiaticum, assembly GCA_013339685.2. Taxonomy (NCBI): domain Eukaryota; kingdom Metazoa; phylum Arthropoda; class Arachnida; order Ixodida; family Ixodidae; genus Hyalomma; species Hyalomma asiaticum. The sequence goes on from CM023484.1 coordinate 126,119,060, forward strand.
TTATGTGGTTCCAAAATATCCTAGGCGCGTCCTTCTTTTTGTCATGAATTTCTGTAACCCAGCGTTCGCTTTCACCTTTAATTTTTGCCTCGACCAATTTCTGTACAATAGATTTTTTCTCTAAATATATTTCCCATCTTTCCGTGACTTCGACTTGCGGCCGCTTCTCCCTTTTTGCCTGCCTGTGCTCCCTTGATGCTTTACGTCGATTTTCGATCGCTTCCCGGATTTCCTTGTTCCACCATCTTTTTGGCGTTCTCTTTCCTTTCCAGCAAACAGTTTTCTTCTCTTTACTTATTTCTTTCGTCATTGCATGAACTAGCTCATTATACCCCCAGTCCTTGCCTCGTATTTTGCCTACTTCTTCCTCTACTCTTGCGGCTATATTTTTTATTTGTTTGTCATTTAAGTACGACCTGCCAAACTTCGACTCTACGTTATTATTTTCAGTTTTATATCCCAGTTGTAACGTTATGCGTTTATGATCACTACCCAAGCTGTTCATCCCGTCCTCGTCTATTCTCATTTCTCTCAGTTTTTCATAGATTCCTTCCGTCATTAGACAATAATCAATGTTCGATTGTCTGTTTCTGACCTCCCACGTGATCTGTCCACCACACTTGGGCCCTGTGTTAACTATCACGAGACTATGGTGCTCGCAAAGATCGAGCAATAACCTCCCATTGGTGTCTGTATATCCGTCAAGGTCATGGATGTGCGCATTCATATCCCCTAGGAGGATGATTTCAGCCCCATGACCAAATTCTTTAATATCGGTGTTTATGCAATGCTTTATCTCCAGATTCTTTTCCTTACAGTTATTTCCCGTCCACATGTAAGCTACACCTAGCCACGTTTTCTTTCCACCTACCGTGCCCGAAACCCAGAGGTGCTCTGAACACGTTTGTTTTACTCTCTCCCATTTGGCTCCGCTATGAATAAGCATTCCAACACCCCCACCTTTTCTTTCTGATATGATCCTGTTGCACCCTTCCCAAACATAATTGTCAATATGTGGTGGCTCTTCCAGGTCTCTAAGGTGTGTTTCTGTAATCGCATAAACGCCTATCTTTTCTTTGTTTAACTGTTCCTCAATCTCTAACCATTTTGCCTTTTTTCTGCCACCCTGCATGTTTATGTAACTAATTGCTACACGTGCCTTCGCTCTTTTCTTCCTTTTACCTCTTTTCTGCCATTTCTCAGTGCTGCCTGCCGGAAAATCCCCCTGGTTGTTTCCTTTGTTCCTTGCTACCCCGGACTCCGAAGGGCCCGGGTACCCCCCAAAAAAGCTACTGCACGTCGTGCAAGCCGCCAACCTACCTCATGACCAAGCCTCCTATCGAAGTGAATTCTGTCTCTCTGGAAACCCCCCCACCTATGCACCTCCCTGTTTATTTCCACTACTTCGAAACCCTTCTCTCGACTCGTACGCCATATCTCTTTGTTTGCATCGACAACCGCTCTTTGGAGGTTGCCGTTTGGAGGGCGCCGCCGGCAGCGCCAGCGTGTCAGTCGCGCGAAACATCGAGTAGGCGGCATCTACGGGGGCACGCGTTGATAGTGCTCGTGAGAACGATGGTGGTCGTGCTTTAGTGCAGTTTTCAAGCGATAGAGGACATGGACGGCCTATTTCCGAACACCCAATCATGTTTATGGTGTAGAGAAGTGGATGAGGGCGAAATCTCGGCGAAAGGCTTGCCGCAGCAAAGCAAGCATGCCTACGACAGCAGCGATGGGTTCATACGCTTCCATGACATTGTCGCGTATTCTGCACTTTTACGGATGCTGGCGGCTACGTTTTTTTTGTTGTTGTTGTTAATTAGTTCAACAGGAATTCGCAAGAGCGACACTTATACCCTTGTTCGCATGCAGATGAAACGGCCCTCAGGTCGCTAATCGCGGTTGGCTGCCAGCCGAACTTGGCAAGCTCGGATGAGCGTAAGCCGACGTTCAGAAACGGGCAAAACGGCGGTGGTACCCCTTCCGTGTGCAGCGCTGGCGACTTCTACGCATCATCCGAAAAGCGGTCGTTTCAGTCGATGCGGCATGAGAAGCTGTACTATGACCCCGGTACGCCCAAGTAGTCGAAACGCCGAGGCGCGGTAAGTTCCCCACGTTCAGTCGGCTCGGACCAAGACCGAAACGTTTGCTGTATCTCAGGGCACGACATAATTTCAAATATCGACTCTGATTTGTTTAGATGGCACAAAACGATTCATATACGAGCAAAGTTAGTTATAAGGTTGGTCATTTCTGCAAAGGAGCTCCCGCTTCTGCACCGTTCGACAGACCGGACGCCGCGATGCGAGAGGTAAACAGCGGTACCGGCTGTTTCACTCACGGAACCGGCTAGCCTACTTTCTAACCTTCCTTTCACATCGAGGTGCTGCGAAAAGTAATCGCATGTGTCAAGGCATGGCATATGAGTACTAATGCTAATCGTGCTGGCAAAAGCAAGCGCTGTGTAGCGAGATCGCCCTTGATCGCCGTACACCTTGACAGGCTTGGCTCTCGGAGCAGTCAGCTCCGACCAGTCAGTGGTGACGGCGGATTAATTGTTGTGCTGTGTTTGTCGCTCGCGAACGCGTAGTTTTATCGACAGTGTTGTTATAGAGCGATGCAGTTGATTCTTTCGTACATACACTAACGAAGATTACGAAGTCTTGAGAGTGTGCATGCCAATATGCTGTATGTCGGCGGAGCCTCTGTCAAACGCGAACACGATAGCCCGTGCAACTCCGCGGCGAACTGAAATTGCATATTAACCATAGATGAAACTGTTAACCGCGGTTGTGCTAACCGCGTTTAACGTTGCCCGTGTAACTAGGGTATAAACACCTAGTTACACGGGCAGCGACGAGCTGCCGTGTCGGACAGCGACGATCAACTTCAGCCGCTGGCGGGGTTCTCTCCCACGGCTGTGAAGGGAAGCAGTACATTTTGATGCCGACATCTTATTCCCTTAATGCAGCAGTATCTGCGATTGTTCTTTCTAGCACTCTTCACGGGAGGGCCGTCAAGTGTCCTAGGTGAATTTATTTTTTAAAAAATTGACAAACAGGCGCGCGGGAGTGCGTCCAGTCAAAGGGGAGCCCACAAGTAGGACAACGACCTACTCGTGGGTTCCCAACGATGCCGCTTGGTGGCGCGACCTGTACAGCCAAACTAGAGTTACTGTATATGCTCCATAGAGTTAATATACTGACTAGAGGCAAAGCTCCCCATAGGGCCCGTGTATGGGAGGGGGGTCCCCCGTGGTCGACGGCATCTTGCAACGCTCACGCTACCCTTAGGGACAGTAGCCGGTATTAATCTGGCAACAGAGTATGTAAACACATAGCCTCCGAAATGGTGCTTAGGCGCGCCAATCTCGAAAGCTAGGCGGAAAATAATCAGCGTCGATAGATGGCAGCAGCTATCTTGTTTACGATCAGCGCTGGTAAATCAAGGCCTTCAAAGAACACGTTTCGTTATCCCCGGCGATGGAACCTTAGAATGTGGAACCACGGCCGCTGGATGAAAAACACAGGTGCGGCCCGCCGCGTGCGGCGAATACGGCGTAGCGCGCCTAGTTTTCCGCGCGGCCGCTGCGGCGCCACCGGTCAGGGAGAGCTGGGGAGCCTACATGTGCGCGCGGACGCGTGTCGCGGCTTAACAGCGCTGCTGGCATGCGCTCGCTGGTTTTAAAGTCTTTAGTACTAAACTGCTAGAGGTTTAACGATCTTAGAAAGCATCGCCAACAAATGGGCGTCAGCGATGCTTGTACCTAAATACAGCAAGTGTCCATTTGCAATTGAAGTGATTGCTTGGGCGAGTAGGGAATTCTGGCGTATTATTTTGTCTGTTTCGTTGCCGTTGTGCTGTCCACCCTCGAAAAGTGTTTGTTTATGCTAGTCTTCTTTTTCCTATTGACAAGAAAAAGATCACAATGTTGTTCGATTCACAGGCGCAGTACTTTCCTAGCGAGAGGCTTTTGCGCGAGACGCACGAGACGCTCAACTGGCATGTTCACATTTCCTGTCCAGTTTGCAAGAAGCGCTCGTAAGAACTTTTTGAGGAAAACTTCGCAAATTTCCATGGCGTGGTCGTCTGCCCCGCAAGTCAGCTCTCGGCATAACGACAGGTGCGGCAGAAGTGCTGACGATAGCTGGTCACAAATTTTGTCACTTTCACTTCTGCCATCTTCATCACTTTATCGATAAAAATGCATATGAGCTTGCAGATGGCAATAATTTCCATCTTGGGGTATTTTAGGTTGCCGTTGGCCCCGCCACGGTGGTCTAGTGATTATGGCACTCGGCTGCAGATCCGAAGGTCGCGGGATCAAATCCCGGCCGCGGCGGCTGCATTTCGATGGAGGCGAAATGTTGAGGCCCGTGTGCTGTGCGATGTCAGTGCACGTTAAAGAACCCCAGGTGGTCGAAATTTCCGGAGACGTCCACTAGGGCGTCTCTCATAATCAAAGCTGGTTTTGGAACGTTAAACCCCACAAATCAATCAGGTTGCCGTTGTTAAAATTCTCCATTAGGCCATACAGCGCGTCGTTCGCCTCTTGAAGCTGCAGCTGAGAGTTGCAAGCCTGACACTGTACCTGCGTTAGAGCCAAATGATTATGGGGGGAATGAGGAACAGGTATTACATAGTGTGAATACGCACGCCATGTTGGTTGCTTAGCGCACCTGAAACACGCTTCAACTGTGCTGTGTTCTTTTCCTGTGTTTCGTCCTTTTTTGCGCTCTAATGTATCCCTGGCCGCTTCTTCCTCAAAGCTGGCATACTCCTCGTGCTCATGTAAGTGGAACACTGTCGGGAACACTGTCGGCACCGCAGTTGGCAAGAGCACCCTCAGCTTAGCGGTCCTCTTGTAGTCCTGCTCCGTAAAATGCAAAGCACACACCAGGGACCTGTGATTCGCCTGCCACATTGTTGCTTTCCCGCCGGGTCCCTGACGAGAAATGTTTCGCAGCCATGCTGCCCTGCGTTTCGCGTCACTGGGGAACTCGTGGTAGCGTATTTGGGGGTCCTTCGCTGCATTCGTTGAACTCAGCGGCACACAACAGTTGCGCGGCATTGTACCTATCACAAAAAGATCACGCACGCGGAAAGTGTCTTGAGTGACAGATAACGGTTACACTACACATCAGGAAAAACAAAACAAAACATCCGACTCGACCTTCCCGTTCTTTTTGAATGCTTGCTCCTTCCCGCCCGTGCGTCGCGTGGGCTTTCCCTTACCACTAGCGCCACCATCGCGAAATGCGGCGACAACTGTCAACTCCGCTGCCACGCTCCCTCCCATTGCCTGCTCCGCGACGCGTCGGGCCGCACCCTGTCTTTTTCATCGAGCGGCCGTGGTGGAACGGTGGCCGTCCGTGGAGCTGGGAAGCTCAGTCTCAGCAAGAAATCGAGAGACGACACGCGCCGTTGTCAGTGGACGCGGTGCACCCGGCGTAGTCAATGCGATCTTCTCGATTATCGCCGTGTTCGAGCGGTCCGTGCGCGATGTTCAACGTGCGTACAGAAAACATCTATATAACCGTACGTACGTGTTAAGCATGGTTTATTCTTTCTGGTGCAGAAAGCTGTTTCGAGGCACGACCTACTAGGTTGAGTTTCTTTGCCTTAAAATGTGGATGTTGGTCTTCGAGCAGGCCGCGACGTTGCCTTACAGACTGCTAGTAGGAAGGTAGATCTGGGTCCAGGCGAGCGCGCGCAAGAGCGTGGGTAACAATTAACCACCGATCGTCGTCGTCTTCTGCATCGAGGCGTTTGGGCGCATGTCATACATCTTCAGTACAACTACTCCCCACGGAATAAGGAGCCATCCTGGCGACCTAGGGGCAAGAAAACACTGGGGGATCGTAACACTGCTTTAGACGGGACACGTGAACCTTGCCGCGACGACGATGGTCAGAAGATGGTTCTAATGGCTCGATCACTTAGTTCACCGGGGATGTTTGGTCCAGAACACGATACGGGCCCTGGTATTTGGGTACAAACTTCGTCGAAAGGCCAGGCGTAGTGGACAGGACACGCAGCCAGACGAGCGAGCCGGGAGCTTACGACGTAACTGTAGCGGACGCATCGTGGTTATGCTTCTGGCACGACTGGTCTTGTGACGTGAATGAACGTGCGAGTTGTCGGCATCCTTCAGCGTATGTAGCTGCTTAAGATATGGTCGTGGACTCCGAGGCGCCGGGGCGATATTTAAGGATAGTGTCCATGGTGAAAGAAGGCTCTCGTCCGTAGAGAAGAAAGAAGGGCGAAAATCCAGTTGTGCTCTGAATGGTGGTATTATACGCGAAGGTAACAAACAGGCAGTACTCGGTCCCAGTTGGAGTGGTCTGACGAGACGTACATAGCAAGCATGTCTCCAAGAGTGCGGTTAAAGCGTTCTGTCATCCCGTTTGTTTGTGGATGGTATGCACTGGTTGTGCAGTGCAGGACGCGGCACTCACGAAGCAATGCTGTGATTACGTCGGAGAGGAATACTCGACCGCGGTCGCTCAACAACTCTCGAGGAGCGCCATGACGAAGGACGAGATTGCGATGAAAGTCGCAACGTCCTTTGCTGTAGACGACGGAAAGGCGGCAGTTTCGGCATATCGTGTGAGGTGATCGACGGCAATGATTATCCAATGGTTACCGTCTACTGTGGCGGGTAAAGCACCGTAGATGTCGACGCCGACGCGGTCGAAAGGCCGGGCGGGACATGGCAGCGGTAATAAGGTGCCGGCGGCGCGCTGAGGCGGCGTCTTTCGTCGCTGGCAGGTGGAACAGGACCGAACATATTGTCGAACGAAGCGGTACATGCCACGCCAGTAGTACCGAAGGCTAATCCGAGAGTACGTCTTCAGAAAACCTGCGTGGCCACATTGTGGGTCGTCGTGAAAAGTGGAGCAGATTTCGGGGCGCAGATGACGGGGAATGACAAGGAGCCACTGACGACCGCCGGGGCTGTAATTCCGGCGGTATAGCACGTCGTCCCGAATAGTGAAGTGCCTGGCTTGCCGACGTAACGTCCGGGAAATGGGAGCAGGAGTCTGACCAGATAGGAAGTCTAGGATGGAAGCAATCCACGAATCCTTGCGCTGCTCGGAAGGCATGTCGGCAATAGCCTTCGTCTTTGGACCCGCCTCTTCGCCATGTCATCGAGACGCAGGTCGCCCAGGCACTACCACCGGCCCCTGCGCCTCTGCCTGTTGCTACACCTCTGACCTACGCTTCGGTTGTTGCCAGACAAGCTCAACCTGTCCCTGGCGCCTACCAGACCATGGGTCCCTTGTACACGTCGCCGCCACCCCCACGCACGGTGCCATATTCCTCTCCGGCCCCCGGACCAACCAGGCCTAGCCCATGGCGCACCAGCGATAACCTGCCCATATGCTTCGCCTGTGGCTTTGCAGGACATGTAGCCCGGTATTGCAATCGTCGCCGCTTCCGATATCAAGACAGTATGGCTCCTTCAACCTACCCAGCACCTCCACCACTTAAAATGTGGATGTTGGTCTTCGAGCGGGCCGCGACTTTGCCTTACAGACTGCTAGCAGGAAGGTAGATCTGGGTCAAGGCGAGCGCGCGCAAGAGCGTGGGTAACAACCACCGATCGTCGTCGTCTTCTGCATCCAGGCGTTTGGGCGCATGTCATACATCTTCAGTACAACTTGTATACATTGCGGCTGAGGCGGGCTGAGGCATGATCGAACAGCCTGGCTGCCAAGCCGGTGCCCTCGAACAACACCGCATCAACCTGTCCGTCGCTACTCCGCTACGGTCACAAAGAGAGAGGCCGGTCGTAACAGTAACAACGTAACCGCACGAATGCGCTATCGCGTCAACCGATGTCACCGCGCGATCACATATGTCATATCGGACACCCAAGCAGAGGGAGAATCCGAAAACAGATATAAAGAGATCCGAAACCACGCTTTATAGAGCGAATGCGTGCGTCGTGAAATGTAATAATTACATTTTTAGGAAGTGTATAGAGTATGCTTAATACCCACACTTAATCTTCGCAAGATTATTCGTTTTTTAAGGAATCGGCATAAGACGACCTACACTTGTTTTTAGCACTTTTAGTAATACTTAGGCTGGCCACATTGACACAATTGCACGAGGGCGGCGCGCCGGAGGGACCCCCCCTCCGCGGCCCAGCTTTGCCTCTAGAGTCAGTATATTATCTCTATGATATGCTCCCTACGGCAGCATATACAGTAACTCTAGTGGTTACTGTATATGTTCCCAAGGGGAACATATACAGTAACTCTAAGCCAAACAGCATCGGAGGGTGCCTATAGGAGCACACTAAGGTCGCTAGACCTGCATATTGTTAAGTATCTCTTTGTAATGTCTATATTAATCCATGTTCTCTCTAAATGCATTACGCAGTAGGTTAGAAGGAGTACGAATATTCATGGACAAGTGCGAAATATACACTCTTAAAAAAATGTTTGTAAAAAGGTAGTAACTGGGCGGTAAAAGTTAGTAACAGTCGCTGTTACTAACTTTTTCACACAGTTACTAACTATTTACAAACCGGAAAAAAGCAGGCATGTTGTTACTACCTATGGCGGTCAAGTTACTAACTCAAGTTAGTAACAAAAAGTTACAACTTGTAACACTTCTTAGTGCTGGTAAAACATGCGTATACGCTCACAGAGTGAAAGGTTTTAATAAATGTTTGCAATTTATCCCGTCGCACCTTCTCAACGCCTTTATTTCCACTTTTTTTTATTGTGGCTCCAAGGTATCATTTGTACGGCCAACATTTATACTGAATTGATATTTCAATCAAAATTCATGTGGCCCGAAATTTTATACAGTCGTATTGATCTTTCGTCTTTGTTCCTCTGGTTACGACGCTCGCCTTCGGACCGTGGGTACCAGGGTTCGAATCCCGCCTCGTCAAGAATTTTTTTTTATTAAGGCAAAAGCCTCAGATGCCTCATCAAACGCGAAGATTGACCGTATACAGTCGTGCCGCGGCATCGGGGAGAGCACGAGTGACGAAAGAAATCATCAGGTGATGACGTCACCACATGACGTTATCGTGACGTCACAGATCACCAAAATTTGTGACGCCGTCATGGCGTTATCATGGCGTCAGTGCGACGTGACATTACACGATGACGTCATCACACGACATCGTAGCCTGGTCCAAGATCCATCAGAATGAGCTGACAGGCGCCCGCGAATTACGAAAACTATCATGCGAAATGTCCGCTGGCGCGCCGTGGTTGCAGTGCTCCTGAAAGGAACACTAAAATGAAACAGTGAATTGATTTAAATTGATAAGCTGCCTTCTGAGAACTTTAATGTCATTAATTTCACCATCATAGGTCTACTAGTAGAGAAAATTGAGGTCAAAGTTTCATTTTTAAATTTCGCGCAAAAATTTCCACGCCTGACGGCGCGAATTTCTAAGTGTATATTTTTCGTTTTTTTTTTTTCGTCATTGCTCAACGAAATTCTCTTAAACTTGGTACGTTAAGTCTATGGCCTCCTCAGAGGACAATGTACTTCATTTTTTTCATTTTTACTGATGATGAACCACGTAGGCGCTCTCAAAATCTGTGACGTCAAGGTTTTTGGTGCGGGTACTTCAAGGTGGCGTCGCCACCAGTATTTTCGTTTTGCGCGTCTTCTCGCGGCAAGCGAGGTGATTTTGGAAATATGAAAGAGTAATTTACAATTATGAGAAAAATCGCTTCTCTCTTTAGTGACCCTTTAACATTCTGCGTACAAACATATGCTTCCTTCGCGGCGGTTCATAACAGCGATAAGCAGACGCAGAGGTTATCGCTTGTGCTGTCGCAACCACCAGATGGGTCATAGCACAGCCAGCCACAACCATCGTCGCAGTGGTACAAACATTGTCGCTTAGCTGCCGCAGCGGCAGAACACCTGGTCAAATACAATGGTCGTTTGCACGCGGAACATTAGGGAGCACTGCAATTACGGCGCGTAAGTGGGCATGTCGCATATAATTCATTTTTTTTTATTTCGCGGGCATCTGCAGTAAACAGAGAGCAATAATACTTAAAACACGAGATGTCAGAACAGTCTAACTGATGTTTTGCAAACCGATCTAGAACTTTCTAATAGAAATTTTTTCGCCCAGCTTTGTTGCCTTAAACGTTGGTTGATCGTTCTTGCCTAATTAAGCATTATTAAGCAGAACGGCAAAATAGCTTCATTCTTCATACAATAGTCATGAACATTCTTTTGGTTGTATCGTGATAGTGTCTGAATGCAAATTTTTTATTTCTGGCTAATTTAACTAGGGCACCCTCTACATGCAAATATGAAATTGCATTCATTGTGCAATGCGACTTGTGCTTCAAATTCTGAAATAAAAGTTGATAAGTACAGTCCTCACTTAAAGCAAGTTTATTTTACATGCTTAATTTTGTCGTAGCTGGCATGACACCTCATGAATAGTTTTATGTCCACAATGTGATATAATGCGTCTTGAGAATTGAATTTTCTTATGAGAACTGCAACATGTTTGAAGAAACAAATAATAAATTTAGTCAACTGAAAATAAATGTATTACATTAAATCGTGGCAGTCATATCGAAAAGGTTTCCGCCATAATTTTTGGTGCTGTTGGATATGTATCGAAGTGCGGCAAGTAACTTGTGGGTAGTAACAAACAGACATGGTTTTAAATTAAAAAGTTTATTGTCATAGCAAGCATTTTGCATACACTGATAGTAGTGGTGCAGTTCAATCTGTAAGCATTACTTCAGGCCTGAGCACAAGTTCAGAATCAAAGTACAGATCAAGAATCTGTGACGATGCAAGGTCAGTCGGTTTGACAAGTTTTTGTTCTCCTGTTTTCTGGACAACATAGGACCAACGGTGTCTGTTGAACAAAGTAGTCCCGAGTACGTTCACAAGCAAGAACACATTGCCACAATGTATATGCAGCTGTGTGATCTGTCCAAAAGTAGGTAGCATGCCTTTCTGTAGGATGACTACGTCCTCGAGTTTGAACGTTAACTGTTCCACAGTCACAGAATTGACTTGCCACACAGGAACGCCATGTGAGACAACTTCAGCCATGCATGGGGCCAAATCTTTCTCTTTCAAAGGCCTGGGCTTTGTTGTCTGAATAGAGCTGTGAAACTCTGGATTACAAAGTTCATAGCTCTGTAGTAGCTGGTGCCTTTCTGCGATTGTCTTGCATATATTTTTGAAATTTTGGTTACGTACAGCAACAGCTTTGACATACTGATGTTTTGCCTCATAACGCATACACCAATATTGCTTAAGCGGGCCAAGTTCATTGATGAGTCTCGGGTAATGCACTAGAAAATGAAGTTTTGGAATTATATGGCCAGGATACAGACTCTCAAAGGAAGACAAAAAATAGCGAATGTCATCGTGCAGACATGCAAGGTGGTCATGTGGAAGGGTGTCGGCAAATATCAGGTCAACAATCCTCCTGAGAAGCAAGTACACTTCCCAGTGCTCGTTGAGTTCTGGGACAACGTCTCCAAGCATAACTGACAAAAACCTAAAGAGGCACCACTTCTGCGATGCAGTGCCCTTATATGGAGCTTTTCCAGTTAAAAAGTGTTTTTCCACAGCTTGTGGTTTGTTCTTTCTGTCATGTACACCAAAACTGAACGTTGTGATGCAATCTAGGTCTGAGTATCTAATCACATTGCTACTGACGAGGCCTTGCAAAACACGTTTCAGAACATGAGGTATGCCTCCTTCAAGAACATCGTGCATCAGGTCTGGTGGAAGCTGCAGTGTTGCATCGAAGTACGCAATACTTAAAAGATGATGATGATGATATTTGGTGTTTTGTGGCGCAAGGGCCAAGCGTGGCCAAAGAGCGCCAAGACAGTGAATAGTATGTCTGCCGTGATTGGTGCGTTACAATGACGGATGGCACGTGGCTGTAAGGGGGCCTAAAGGCAAATCGCTGTAAAGGAGCGTAAAAACAACATACCGTAAAATTATGGCAGTAACGTGTGGAGTGATCTATGGGTCGGGAATGAATGAGAAATGGTCATTGTACTAAAATATCTAAAATTAAAGTGGCACGACACCTACCGTAATCCTTTGTGGACAAAGGCTAGGAAGCGCGTGCTTTCTCTAAGAAAATGCCGTAGCAGCAGTCTCTGTTTAGAGGCCGTGCTACAGGTCACCTGGATATATGACACGGAAATTATGTATGTCCTTAAAAACGCAAGTAGAGATTCGTATTTGCAAAGAGGTTCATTGCCCAAGAACATAGAAGGGTGCAGTGGGTGGTAATGTCGTGATGGCACTGGAAAATGTCTTTTCCTCTGGGGTTCTAGTTCGCGGCATTGCAGGAGGATATGAAGCACGCTAAGCGGCTCACCACAGTTGCATACAGGCGTATCACCCCCGGACAAGATGTGTGCATGTGTGCTGTATGTGTGTCCTATACGTAGCCGACAGAGTGTTACGTCCGTACGGCGCGTTTTTGATGTGGGTGGCCAGTCACCGAGGTAAGGCTTGATTACACGTAGCTTGTTATGTAACTGTTGGTCCCATGTACGCTGCCAGTGATCCCTCAGCTTTTTCCTAAGAAAGGGCTTCAAATCCGTTACAGGGACAGCTGTGAATGACTGCGGAGCGTTTGTTTGTGCTAATGTTGCGAGCTCGTCCGCCAGTACATTTCCCTCAATTTCACGATGCCCTGGCACCCAGCATACTACCACATGCTGTTTGGATGTGTAAATGGCACATAGGAGGGAGTATAGCGAGACAATGACAGGGTTTTTGTACTTTCTGATAGTTTTTAAAGTTTTAACAACGCTTAAGGAATCCGTGTATATGACTGCATTGCTAATTCCTGATTCTTTAATGTGTTTTGCTGCCACCAGGATTGCGTAGGCCTCCGCTGTGAAAATGCTGGTGTTTGGGTGGAGAACACCGGCATCCGAAAAAGATTGGCCCACAGCTGCATAGGACACACCCACGTAAGATTTCGACGCATCAGTGAAAAATGCAGGACATGTGTATTTGTGTGTCAATTCACGAAAGTACATCTGAATGTGTAGAGGTGGGGCATGCTTTGTGACGTTCATGAAGGATGTGTCACAATTTACAACCTGCCATTTCCACGGCGGGGCGTGTAAAGTGGGAGCCATAACGTGGTGTTCGAGCAATGGGACACCCGTTTCTTCAGCTAGTGCTCGCACACGCAGCGCGAAGGGCTGTTTCACTGTGGGGCGGTTCTGAAATATTTGGCTGCTGGACGTGTCATTTACAGCAGGATATGCGGGATGGTCAGTGTTTGCCGTTATCTTCAAAAAATAACTGAAAGACAGATACAATCTTTGTATATTGTAACGAGCAAGAGGGTGGAGAGACAAAAAACTCTCTTTTAGAAACGAGAGACGCTCGTTTTCCGGTTCGAATGATACCGATGACAAAATCGTCATCGGTGCAATAACGACGAAGCCGTTTATGTTTTTTTAAACAAACAATATATTTAGAAATAAAATGATCGGATAGAAAGAACAAAACATGCAAAAGGAATATAATATGTTAGAACTACAATAAAAGTCACACGGGCACAGTACAAAACGGAAAAAGTTCACCGGTGGGCAAGTCGGTGATCAATCGCTGCGGCAGGGTCGATGTGGAATGGGACAGTTGAAGTAGAGGCAGTGCTGAGGGCGCGGTGCCCGACGCCGCGGTCAGGGACGCTGCTCCTCGTTGAGGCCGGTGACCCGGAGCGCGTTCGGCGTCTGCGCTACGCTGTAACTCGGCCGGTGGCTTGCGCTTGTTGGAGTGGCAGCCGGAAGTGCCTGGCGGGAACGTCCTAACGATGTTCCACCTACGCCAGGCCTGAAGTGAGATGCGGTAGGGCACCAGGTGGGAGCCTGCCGAGATCTCGGGTCCGCAACCCAACGGATCTCACTCCCGCGCCCTGGTTCCTCGATGTCCAAGCCACGTCTGCCTGGCTCTGCTATGGAAGCCTCGGCCGTACCTTCTCTTCTGCCGTGGCGCCTCCTCATTCGTCGGGCAGTTTCGCGCCACCACGTGCAGTGACGCACTGCCTCGTCGTCGTCTTCTTTGATGAACCCGTGGCGCGCACTTCAAACACATGGCACTTTGCCCCGCACGGCCACTTCACTTCATCACACATGCCCCTCCTTCGGGAAAAAGTTTTTTTTTTCCAAAAAAAAAAACTTTCCAAGTCTTAGACGCAGTCACCGATTGTCCGCTAAACACACTGTACCGCACCAGTGAGTACAACACATATTTATTTATTTATTTATTTAACATACCTTACAGGCTCTCGTTAGAGCATAGGGTAAGGGGGGCTTACAGAAAAAAAAGAAAGAAAAATGAGAACGTATGCAGTTCAAATATACAAATAAATGCAACATAACAGCGACACTAATAACAGTAATAGAACATTGATTACAAGGAAAATACAGTCACCAAGTATATGCACATCCATACAAATGTCTATGAAATGATGCTAGATGTAGTGAGAGAGTAGTTTCTCGCGGAACGCGTTGTTGTTAGTGACTGAAACTATCACGTCGGGAAGATCATTCCACAGTAAGATTGCCTGTGGCAAAGCAGATAAGTTGAACGCGCGTGTTCTGCCAAAAATACGCTTAAAGCTGCGCTGATTTCGCATGCGTGCAGACATGCGATTCGGTGTGTGTAGAGGGAAAGCGCATGGATTTCTGCTATTAATGTACTTGTGAAACAACACAAGGAGGGCTATCTTGCGGCGGATATCCAATGGTTGTAAACCGATCTCGCGTTTAATTTGTGATACACTGCTGTGACATTGGTAGTTCTGAGTGATGAAACGGGCTGCTCTGTTTTGAATGGCTTCGATCATCTGTATTAAATAGTGTTGATAAGGTGACCAAACTGGTGAGGCATATTCTAACTGTGGACGTACGAATGTTAAATAGGCTATTTTGCGGACGCTCGATGTGGAGTAATGGAGATTTCGACGTAAATAACCTAGTGTTTTGGATGCCTTGGAACAAATGGAAGTTATGTGGGAAGACCATGAAAGTTTAGAGTCAATAATAACCCCTAGATATTTGTATGATGTGGTTCGAGATACTTCGCTATTTTTAATTTTGTATGAAAAAGTGGAAATCGAGGTTTTTCGGGAAACCGACATTATTTTACATTTTGAAGTGTTCAAGCTCATTAACCACTTATTACACCAACTGCAAACGAGGTCTAGGTCACCTTGAAGGGCCTCATGATCAGAGGGAGATGTTATGGTTCGATAAATGACACAGTCGTCTGCGAACAGGCGTATACGGGATGAAATGTTAGTCGGCAGATCGTTGATGAAGATTAAAAAGAGTAGAGGGCCAAGGACGCTACCCTGCGGCACTCCTGAAGTGACTTCTGCGATATGATGAATGTCCTCCGTAAAGGTTCACACACTCAAACAAAGCAGCACTCAAATAACCATGCAGTGAACAATTTCGCTGTCAGTTTTCCACGGCTGAATAAATCTCGTTATTTGAGAAAGCATGCTTAAGTTCTAAAGTTCACTAAATCAAACTACTTGAAACCTTTTGTATCACAAGAATATTTACAACTAACTGTCTTACAAATCGAGAAGTTATTCCATGTTCACCATCGAAACCCGAGAAAAGCTACCGAATACTAGAAACGGAAGCTAAGTAATTGCATCCCACACCAGACGGATACTTGTTTTAACCTGCTTAGCAGAGGATACTGCTAGAAACGCTTTGAAGCGTTCTGCATCATTTGCCTGTCTGTAAGACCACACCAAAACAATCGGGCTGATCGCCGATCTGAGAGCCCTAAACCAGCAATTAGTGCACAAGTGCTGCCATGTGCACCCACCATGCAG
This sequence comes from Hyalomma asiaticum, assembly GCA_013339685.2. NCBI lineage: Eukaryota > Metazoa > Arthropoda > Arachnida > Ixodida > Ixodidae > Hyalomma > Hyalomma asiaticum. Next base: position 126,134,922 of record CM023484.1, read on the forward strand.
TCTTCGAACGGCGCCTTCCTTCATACCAATGCTCTGCATAGTCTTATCCGCAAATGTCTCTGCATCAGATGATGCGACAGAAGACGCGTTCACATCTGCGATATTTCGTAAGAATTCTCGCGCTTTGAAAGCAACATCAACCTCTGGCACACCAACACATCCTACCATGACCTCTCTAGGCTCTACTGGAAATTCTAGGAGTATTCCTCCGACGCTCTTTTCCACCCATCTCCGGCAAATCCATTCTGCATCAACTCGAGACCACCTCCTCATTGTAGGAAGGTCATCTGGATGGTAATCAACCATGTCCGCTGTGCGTGTGCCCAGCGCTGGTGGCGCACACTCAGCAGTCTCAACCTCTCTCTCGAAGTTCGTACGGTACTCTCCGTAATTGCCTAGAGGCACTCTTACTTCGTGATTTGTACTCGATTCCTTAAAGGCTCCAAAGCCCAATATTTCCTCTATGGAGCGTTCCACTTGCTTGCTTTCAAAGATGCTGTTGGCATCATGGAACTCATCACGGTTCCTCACAGCACCTCGGCTGTCTGCCTCTATACCACATGAGGCATCACAGTCTTCCCTGCCATTCGAAGTTGTCACATCTTTATGCGACTCCAGTTTGTCCTCATAGACCGAGCCCATGTTCCAGGCTGCCGCATCCAGCGGTCCACATAAATAACTGGTGACATTCGGCTTCGAGTTCACTACAGAATACTCTGCATTGTAATTAATACACGCTCTTTCGTCAGAGCGCTCTTGAGGACTTCTTGCCTCTTTATTAACTGTACTTGGCCCTCTATAGGCCCCAAAGTACAAGCCATGACACACATCACAGGTGAAATTTTTCTGTTCCGCGCCAGCGAAGCTATCTTCTGCTTCACCGAGTACACCCGAACTTTTGCGAGACGCTCCTCTCACTTCGTTATTCTCTGGCTGAGCTCCTGGCTCCCGACAATGCTCAGGGTGAAGTCCACCGCCACCTCTAACGAGCGAATTTGATTTTTCCCACAGGAAAGTACTGCCCGCACAGCATACCTCTGCCGCTTGCTCACTACCGCTCATACTATTCGTAGCATGGCGGTTCGCACTCACAAACCGAAGCTTTTCAACTTCTGCCAGTTTAAGTTGGAGTTGAAGCGTTTTCTGTTTCGCTATCTCTAGTTCTTTCTGTTGCCGCTCCAACTCCTCCTCCTCTTTCCTTGCTTCAAGTTCGGCAGCTCTATCCTCTCGTGCTCGAGCCTCACGTTCTTCGACCCAAGCCCTCAACTCATCTCCTTCTAGCCCTATACGCAGCGCAAGTGCCGTAAAATCCGCCGTGCTCATTTTTGACCTGTGTCCTCTAATTCCAACCAACGGTTACCACTGTATTAGGAACAAATAAATGCAACCAATCATGCAATAAACGGCTTCGTCCTGTCGCGGACGCCAATGTAACGAGCAAGAGGGTGGAGAGACAAAAAACTCTCTTTTAGAAACGAGAGACGCTCCTTTTTCCGGTTCGAATGATACCGATGACAAAATCGTCATCGGTGCAATAACGACGAAGCCGTTTATGTTCTCTTTAAACAAACAATATATTTAGAAATAAAATGATCGGATAGAAAGAACAAAACATGCAAAACGAATATAATATCTTAGAACTACAATAAAAGTCACACGGGCACAGTACAAAACGGAAAAAGTTCACCGGTGGGCAAGTCGGTGATCAATCGCTGCGGCAGGGTCGATGTGGAATGGGACAGTTGAAGTAGAGGCAGTGCTGAGGGCGCGGTGCCCGACGCCGCGGTCAGGGATGCTGCTCCTCGTTGAGGCCGGTCACCTGGAGCGCGTTCGGCGTCTGCGCTACGCTTAACTCGGCCGGTGGCTTGCGCTTGCTGGAGTGGCAGCCGGAAGTGCCTGGCGGGAACGTCCTAACGATGTTCCACCTACGCCAGGCCTGAAGTGAGAGGCGGTAGGGCACCAGGTGGGAGCCTGCCGAGATCTCGGGTCCGCAACCCAACGGATCTCACTCCCGTGCCCTGGTTCCTCGATGTCCAAGCCACGTCTGCCTGGCTCTGCTATGGAATCCTCGGCCGTACCTTCTCTTCTGCCGTGGCGCCTCCTCATTCGTCGGGCAGTTTCGCGCCACCACGTGCAGTGACGCACTGCCTCGTCGTCGTCTTCTTTGATGAACCCGTGGCGCGCACTTCAAACACATCGCACTTTGCCCTGCACGGCCACTTCACTTCATCACATATATGTAGTGACCATTCGTCCGATTCCGCGTAAAGACATTCCACGGGGCTTGTTCGAAAAGCACCCGTGGAAAGGCGAATGCCTAAATGGTGGACAGGGTCCAGAATTTTCAAGGCGGTTGGTGTTGCGGACTGGTAAGCTATCGCCCCATAATCTAGACGCGTGCGTATCAGGCTTTTATAGAGGCTCATAAGACATTTTCGGTCGCTGCCCAAACTCGTGCGGAAGAGCACCTTTAAAATGTTCATTGTCATCATGCATTTCTCCTTAACGTACTTGATGTGTGGTACAAATGTGAGCTTCGTGTCTAGAATTATGCCTAAAAATTTCTGTTCTGTTTTAACAGCAACACGCTCACCCTGCAACTCTATATGGGGATCGGGGTAGAGGCCTCTCTTCCTGGAGAACAGAACACAGGAGCTCTTCTGTGGATTCAGAGTGAAACCGTTCTCCTCTGCCCATTTACAGACCTTGTTGACAGAGCTGAACCTGTCGCTCACATGACGAGAGATTACAAGATCTAAAACCTATTTGTACCTTATCAACGTATGTTGAATAAAAGATATTACGTGGGATGTACGAACGGAGGGAATTCATTTTGATAATAAAAAGTGTACAACTGAGGACACCTCCCTGCGGCACTCCAGTTTCTTGCACGAACGGTCGTGACAAGACGTTACCCACTCGAACACGGAATGTGCGATTGGACAGGTAACTTTCGATCACATTTAGCATATTACCACGTATACCTAAATGCGAGAGGTCTCTCAATATTACGAAGCGCCATGAGGTATCATATGCTTTCTCGATGTCAAGGAACAGAGATAGAAAAAACTGCTTATGAACAAAAGCTTCGCGAATTTGTGTCTCTATGCGAATCAGATGATCGGTGGTGGAACGACCCTCTCGGAATCCGCACTGATATGTGTCGAGGAGTTTGCTTGATTCCAGGAAACGTAATAGTCGGCAGTTAATCATCTTTTCAAATAATTTGCACAGGCTATAGGCCTGTAACTCAATGCAGAAGATGGATCTTTGCCATGTTTTAGGATATGTATTACAATGGCTTCTTTCCACACAGAGGGAATTTCGCCAGAAAACCATACGGCATTGTAGAGGCATAGGAGAGTTTTTTGTGTTTCATAGAGCAAGTGTTTCAACATTTGGTATATAACACGGTCAGAACCTGGGGCAGATTTGCTGCAGCAATTTAACGCTGCCTGCTGCTCAGCTAACTGGAATGGTGCATTGTATGGCTCGTTTTTTGCCCACTTCCTTTCTAGTTTTTGTCTTTCTATTCTCTCTTTGTACTGTTTGAATGTATCTGAATAGTGGGATGGGCTGGACGCCTGTTCGAAGTGTGCACCCAGGAAGTTTGCTTGGTCTTCAAGGTTGTTACCCTCCATGATGATGATGATATTTGGTGTTTTGTGGCGCAAGGGCCAAGCGTGGCCAAAGAGCGCCAAGACAGTGAATAGTATGTCTGCCGTGATTGGTGCGTTACAATAACGGATGGTACGTGGCTGTAAGGGGGCCTAAAGACAAATCGCTGTAAAGGAGCGTAAAAGCAACATACGGTAAAATTATGGCAGTGACGTGTGGAGTGATCTATGGGTCGGGAATGAATGAGAAATGGTGATTGTACTAAAATATCTAAAAAGAAAGTGGCACGACACCTACCGTAATCCTTTGTGGACAAAGGCTAGGAAGCGCGTGCTTTCTCTAAGAAAATGCCGCAGCAGCAGTCTGTGTTTAGAGGCCGTGCTACAGGTCACCTGGATATATGACATGGAAATTATGTATGTCCTTAAAAAACGCAAGTAGAGATTCGTATTTGAAAAGAGGTTCATTGCCCAAGAACATAGAAGGGTGCAGTGGGAGGTGCTGTCGTGATGGCACTGGAAAATGTCTTTTCCTCTGGAGTTCTAGTTCGCGGCATTGCAGGAGGACATGAAGTACGCTGAGCGGCTCACCACAGTTGCATACAGGCGGATCACCCCCGGACAAGATGTGTGCATGTGTGCTGTGTGTGTGTCCTATACGTAGCCGACAGAGCCTTACGTCTGTACGGCGCGTTTTTGATGTGGGTGGCCACACACCGAGGTAAGGCTTGATTACACGTAGTTTGTTATGTAACTGTTGGTCCCATGTACACTGTCGTCCTTTATGAAAGGGAACAGGCGATCGCGTGGCCTGCGCTTTGCGGCGGCGCCCACAGCGCCACCAACCGACAGCTAAAGAAAGCACGTTCGCTTTTGGCGTCATCTATCGGCGAACAAAATAAACAGTCCCGGCCGCTGGACAAGCGCTGCTGATTACGCTCCCGCGCTCCGATAGCGCAACCGGCGATGCCTGCAGCGCGTCGTGTGCTGCAAACAAATCGAGCGTGCTGCGCGAGCACAGGCTACACGTATAAGCTCTGTCTCTCGGCTTCACTCATGTGAAGGTCTGGTTGTGGTTTATCGCTGGATGATACAGAGTGTCATTCAGTCATAGGTCGGCGCACTCACTCATGAGTGCACTCACTCGCACTCATTTCATAGACGTGAGTGCGAGTGCGAGTGAGTGCCACTGAGTGTGAGTGGAAGTGAGTGCGAGTGCGAGTGAGTGCAACTGGGTGTGAGTGGAAGTGAGTGCGAGTGCGAGTGAGTGCAACTGGGTGTGAGTGGAAGTGAGTGCGAGTGCGAATGAGTGCCAATGAGTGTGAGTGGAAGTGAGTGCGAGTGCGAGTGAGTGCCAATGAGTGTGAGTGGAAGTGAGTGCGAGTGCGAGTGAGTGCAAGTGAGTGTGAGTGGAGGTGAGTGCGAGTGCGAGTGAGCGTCAATGAGTGTGAGTGCAAGTGAGTGCGAGTGCGAGTGAGTGCAAGTGAGTGTGAGTGGAGGTGAGTGCGAGTGAGTGCTTGTGAGTGTGAGTGCAAGTGAGTGCGAGTGCGAGTGAGTGCCAGTGAGTGTGAGTGCAAGTGAGTGCGAGTGAGTGCAAGTGAGTGTGAGTGGAAGTGAGTGCGAGTGAGTGCAAGTGAGTGTGAGTGGAGGTGAGTGCGAGTGCGAGTGAGTGCCAGTGAGTGTGAGTGGAAGTGAGTGTGAGTGCGAGTGAGTGCAAGTGAGTGTGAGTGGAGGTGAGTGTGAGTGCGAGTGAGTGCCAGTGAGTGTGAGTGGAAGTGAGTGCGAGTGAGCGCCAGTGAGTGTGAGTGGAGGTGAGTGCGAGTGCGAGTGAGTGCAAGTGAGTGCGAGTGCGAGAGAGTGCAAGTGAGTGGAAGTGAGTGCGAGTGCGAGTGAGTGCCAGTGTGTGTGAGTGTAAGTTAGTGCGAGCGCAAGTGAGTGGAAGTGAGTGTGAGTGCGAGTGAGTGCCAATGAGTGTGAGTGGTATGTATGTATGTATGTATGTATGTATGTATGTATGTATGTATGTATGTATGTATGTATGTATCCGTGGCCGTCTCGGTAATAGATTGTATGCGAAAATCGCTATGCCATATGACTGCATGACGAATAAAATGACAGGTCATTATATGAAAATCATGACATGCATGATTTACATGAAACGGTCTTGGTGCTCTCCTGGGCCGTTTCGTTAATGGGATGTATACGAAAATCAGTATGGCACAACATGACTGCATGACGAACATAAATGACAGGTCATAACATGAAAATCATGACATGTATGGCATGAGCGGCTTGATTTACATGCCACGGTCTTGGTTCTCTCCTGTCCAGCTAGCATACAAGGGATTTATGACGACTTCGAAACGGATATCCGAGACGTTAACGTTGCAGACGGCACGCGTAAGAAGCCTTAGTCCTGGATGCATCGTATATCGTCTGATGTCCGGCTCGTTGCACATGCGTCTTCAAAAAGCTGGTCTTTTCGACGGCTTCGAGGAGACTCCAATAATCCCATTTTCCGGGATTTCTGAATCCGTTCAAAGACTTGCACGTGCGTCATCAAAAAGCTGTTCCTGAAATGTTAGCCGTAATCTGAAAAAGAAGCAGGAATCGTGCTCGGGAACTGGGCGCGCCCACCAAAATTTGGTCTGGTTGCCACCCTCAGAATATAGAAATGATAATCTGACCACAGAGCTAACGCCTTAGGGGTTCAAATGACGCCAAGGCATTTTTTGTACCCCTAAGGCATCAACTCTGTGGTTCTGAAGGTGTCAACGGGATAATAATTTTGGGGGGCACCCACGATCCACGGACGTCGTCCCTGCCTTATGGTAGTAGCTGCGACCTGCTACGTTACCAGCTTCACCATAAGGTTTAGGGTGCTGCAGAGTGGGGATTAGTGCCAGCGCCCAGCTGAATACTTTCGTCGTAGGAAGAAGTGCTGGTGTCGCACTTGCGCGGAACGTTCTTTTTTTCTGGTGGGTCAAAGCACTAGCATTGAGTGCAACAGAGCAATAGTGCAGTAAGGTAGGCACACAGTTGTCTGCAAAGGCTTCATCAGTCTTAGCATTTAGGTCACAATTAGTTGTCATGCATACAAAAATCAATATAGCTTGTACTTTGTATAGTATGAAGCAAATCTGCCAAAAACAGTAGTGACATATCTTTCTACAGTTAAGGATAGAAAGTTTCTTGGCAAGCGGCCTAACAAGGAGGCCCCACTGCCAATGATCATGACGTCAACAACATTTTATTTAACATTTCATTGAGAAACTAACTTATGGAAGTTTAAAAAAAAGAGAAATGCGAAAAAAATAAAACCACAAATATTCAAAATGAACTGCAGAAGAAATAATTTAAATATATCTGGAACTTATTAACGACTAGAGGCTTACAGAAAGCGCACTAGTAACAATAATCAAAAGCCAAACGACAATGCATTTCTCAGCATGAGAGCAGCGCATCCTGTTATATGAGCACAGACAGCATAATGGATGACTGTGATAGCCGCTTTCAGTCATGTTATGCAGTATCTTCGCCACATAAAATCAATGAGTATGAACAAAGGAACTCAAATATGACCCAGGTATCAAAGTGAAAACTTGCCTAGGACATCAGCTGATGTAAAGAGGCAAGCTTGAAAAGACTACCAAAAGCATCAATCAAGTGACAATGAATACTGACAAAAGTGACCTTCAAAGAAAATATCGCATAAAATATTAACATAATCGTTATAATGAACAACATCACAACGCAGTGCATAATCTGTCACAGCGAGCAACGTTACATCGAAGCAACCTCAGTTTCATAATGAAGCTATATACTCGCGTACTTTAAGTCCAATACACTGGAGACAGGTAGAGAGGGTGGCCTGATCTAGTACGCCCCGGCCTTCTACTCTACTTCGGGGACAACGCAACAGGGGAAGAAGAGTGATGAAGCATGAGGATGGGGATAAGAATGAGTGATCCGTATATACATAATAAAACATGACTGCTTGCGCAAAGGGGACATGGACGCCAGTAGTCATATTTCATTACGCTTGATACCAACTAGCCCAACTTATGGCAGCTATTCACTTCTGCAAAACAATGTGCTGTGACGCGGAAAATGTCGACCCGGCTCTCTTGACATAAACACTGGGAATAGTCAAACCCCAGCACGGGTAACTGGGACCTCGCCTCTACTTGAAACGTGACAGGGGCCGCCATTAGTCGGACGAATATGCTGCGCAGGGAAATGCACTCGAAGATTGTGATAAAGGTCTAATAGTCGCATAATGGAAAGAAGCCACTTTAGTTGCATCTAAGTTTAATAGTCGCTTTTCATAAGCGCAGTGGTACCGAGCGTCTAGCATCCAGTCCATTTCTATTGAAAAAATGACCTTGTAGCATTTGGTAATTCGGTATGGTCCCCTATTTCGGGTGAAATACAGCTTTCATCTATTGCTTGTACTCCCATATCAGCCAGCCTAGTGGCCGCCGTCTACTGCTGTGGCACGAATGGGAGACAGTGGCGAAATACTATGTGTTCTAGTCTCTGATACATTAGACAGCGCTCACAGATCGAGATGTACGCGCGACTGAAGAGGTGCGCGTAGTGCCGAGTTAGGTCGGCGACCAGGTGAAACCTGCGCAGTGTACTGGCACCGCTGCCGTTTATTCTACCCGGGAGGAAAAACTCGGTTCACTCTATTTGCCGCAGATGCCTGCATAGATCGGCGCACTCACTCATGAGTGCACTCACTCGCACTCATTTCATAGACGTGAGTGCGAGTGCGAGTGAGTGCCAGTGAGTGTGAGTGGAAGTGAGTGCGAGTGCGAGTGAGTGCAAGTGAGTGTGAGTGGAGGTGAGTGCGAGTGAGTGCCAGTGAGTGTGAGTGGAGGTGAGTGCGAGTGCGAGTGAGTGCCAATGAGTGTGAGTGGAAGTGAGTGCGAGTGCGAGTGAGTGCAAGTGAGTGTGAGTGGAGGTGAGTGCGAGTGCGAGTGAGTGCCTTTGAGTGTGAGTGGAGGTGAGTGCGAGTGCGAGTGAGTGCCAATGAGTGTGAGTGGAAGTGAGTGCGAGTGCGAGTGAGTGCCAAGTGAGTGTGAGTGGAGGTGAGTGCGAGTGCGAGTGAGTGCATTTGAGTGTGAGTGGAAGTGAGTGCGAGTGCGAGTGAGTGCAATTGAGTGTGAGTGGAGGTGAGTGCGAGTGCGAGTGAGTGCAAGTGAGTGTGAGTGCAAGTGAGTGCGAGTGCGAGTGAGTGCCAGTGAGTGTGAGTGGAAGTGAGTGCGAGTGCGAGTGAGTGCCAGTGAGTGTGAGTGGAGGTGAGTGCGAGTGAGTGCTTGTGAGTGTGAGTGGAAGTGAGTGCGAGTGAGCGCCAGTGAGTGCTGTGAGTGTGAGGTGAAGTGCGAGTGCGAGTGAGTGCCAGTTAGTGTGAGTGGAGGTGAGTGCGAGTGCGAGTGAGTGCGGATGCTGGAAAAATTTGGGTGAGTGAGTGTGAGTGAGTGTTCCCCTACACTGCCGACCTATGCATTCAGTGATACTCTGTATCATCCGAGCTCCACGGCTTCCGTCTTGGAGCTCGTATATTTCCATAAGCCATCAATGAATACGTTTCCAAGAAAACGATACGCAGCATTATAGTTCTCCAGCGAACAAAGGTGAGAATGTCAATTTAAGCATCATTTAGCTTCAGCTACGTTATCGTCCCTGCATCGTGAATAAATATTGAAATGATATTTTCTCGTGAGGAAAAGCCTGAGACCGACTTTGCGTGGCACTAATCCCCGAATTCGAGCATGTCTGTCCATGCAAGTGGACATCAAGAAGACGACGGTGGCGATTCCGCTCGGCTAAATTGTCCCTGTGTGCATACGAAAATATCTGCAGCATTCCTTGAAAACCGCTGCACGATTTTCAGGCGAGCGGCAGCGTTATTATCAGTTCAGTCGGTGGACCAAGTTCGAGTTCGAGGAACCTTTAGGAATACCGGGGTAAAGATAGCAGTGACAATGTGCTAGTTTTCACGAGTAACAGATCGGCTTGAAGATACTGGGAGAGGGAAATTTCGGATGCTGAACGCCTTGCCTGCTGACTCGATAAGGAGGGATATGGGCGTGCTTAGTTCAATTTCTTTTCTGTGGGCCACGAGGCAGAAGGCCATCAAGATGGCACGTGTTCCACTCGAGGAACGCCAAAAAATTATTGAGCTCAGCGTTGCTGGCTACAGACAGAGACATATTACCTCCATTATGAAGAGGCCCCTAAAAACAGTAAACAGGATAGTGCAGGCCTTCAAGAAGGAACGCCGTGTGAAGGACGCTCCGCACAGGCGCAGACCACGGGCAACGACTGCAGACGAAGACCGTGGGCTTATAGCTGCGGTGGTAGTGAGACCGCAGACAACAGTTCGTGAAGCTCTAAGGGAACTTGGTATTAAGGCGTGCGAGACGACTGCGAAGCGTCGCCTCGCAGAAGCTGCTCTAAGAAAGAGGGTTGCCTGCAGGAAACCACTGATTCGAAAGACCAACCAAACAAAACGGCTGCAGTTTGCGAGGGACCACGAAAATTGGACCACGTCTGACTGGGAAAATGTTGTATTCACGGACGAGAGTTCATTCACGACCCGGTGGGACCAGAGGCATAGAGTGTGGCGCCCAGAAAACAGTCGGTAGGTGACGTTTATTGCTTAAAGGTAATACCACCAATTCAGAAAATGCTGAAAACGTTAATATATGTGTGTGTTTTGTCCTATCTAACATTATTATCTGCGTCAGTAGCACTTCATATTGCCACATCCAGTCTCCACGCACAAAAGAAGAAGAAGATCACGGGAACTTAGAAGAAGAAGACGAGATCCCTGCGTGATCACTCAGTGTTCTTTTCGATTAAAGTGACCAACTCTGTGTTCGTGATTCCTGCTGCTGATTTGTGCTGTTCCTGCATCGCGACACTGGTGGAGGTGCGGGGTAAATGTTCGGAACACCTCTTCGCAGCACCGTATCCAGGCCAGAGCGAGTTCCGCGTGTTGAAACGCCAGTTCACCGCGCCAGCCGCCGCCTGTTAGACCTGAGCCCAGAGTGCGGTCCGCTACCAGAGGTTGCAACTGTGTCCGAGAGGAGTACCCAAGCCATGGCAAACCCAGGCCCGACACAGGTGACTGTTTCGAATCCTCGATCGCCTCCGCCCTTTCACGGCAACGCCTATGAAGACGCCGAGGACTGGCTCGAGGAGTTCGAGCGCGTGGCCAGTGTGAATGGCTGGAGCGCCAACGCCGGTCAAAAGTTGGCTCACGTGTACTTCTCTCTTCTGGACGGCGCCCGAACGTGGTTCACAAACCGTGAGGGAAACTGGTCATCTTGGGAAGAATTCACCCGGAAGTTTCTAGACACGTTCGGAAGCAGCGAAAGGCGAGAGCAAGCCCAACGAAACAGTGGCCATGTTTGTTGAGGACATGACCCGTCTATTTCGTCGAGCAGACCCGGATATGTCCGAGGGGAAGAAGCTCAGTCACCTCATGCGCGGTGTGAAGGAGCAGCTGTTTGCCGGTCTTGTGCGAAACCCGCCAACAAATGTTGATGAATTTTTGAAGGAGTCGACGGCCATCGAACGTGCACTACAGCTACGGTACCGTCAGTATGACCGTGTCAACAGCAGTCTATCAACCAGCGCCGCAGCCGTGCCGGCGGTTCCAGCAACTGACGAGGGTTTGCGCCAGCTCATACGAGACATAGTCCGTGAAGAGGTGAAGAAGCTCCTCGCTACGCCGAGTGAACGCACGGTAGCGTCCGTCTCCGAAGTTGTGCGCCAGGAGGTAAGGCAAGCGCTTTCACCTCCCGAACAACCCATCGAAACGCGTAATCCCAGCTACGCAGAAATTGTCTGTCGACCGCCGCCTATTGCGCCGACACTGCAGTATTACCAGCAGCAGCCGCCGCCGCCTATTAAGCCGACACCACTACCAGCAGCAACCGCCGACAGTACCTTGACACTACAGGGGAGCTCCAACGCGACCACCGCTCCGAAAAACTGACATTTGGCGCAGTCCGGACTACAGGCCCCTGTGCTTCCATTGTGGAGAAGCAGGCCACGTTTGTCGCCATTGCCCTTATCGAGTCGCAGGGCAAGGATTTCCATCCGCTGCTCCTCGTCGCTCGAACAGCCGACCCAACGTCGACGCGAATGCGTCAAGCTGGCGCGACGATTCCCCTGTTTTCAGGCCGCGCTCCCCCTCTCCTGGACGTTCTTCTTCTCCGCTAACTCGACGAAGTGCCGCTGACGTTGCCAGAGGGCGATCTCCCAGCCCCCGCCGGGGAAACTAAAAGCAGCGACCTTTGGGGGGGGGAGGTTGCCACTCGTCGAAAATCTGAAAATCCCCCATTGCGAATGAAGGAAGAGCCGACGAAGTCCGACGATTTGACGAGCGCCGAAATACGAGTTACAGTCGACGGTTACGAAGTGACGGCTCTGGTAGACACTGGTGCGGACTTCTCAATTATGAGTGAGAGTTTGGCGCATAAACTAAGGAAAGTTAGAACAGAGTGGACGGGGCCGCAGATTAGGGGAGCTGGTGGCCGGCTACTGACACCCATTGGAAAGTGCACAGCAAGGATCGGCATAGAGGAATCGTCATACGTCGCAACTTTTGTTATTCTTCCCAGGTGTTGCAAACAGGCCATCTTGGGTATGGATTTCCTGCGCGAATACGGTGCAATCATCAATATACCAGAAGGTCTGCTGACATTTTCGAAGGATGAAACTGCACAACTACAGCGAAAGCCCTTGTGCCTCCTTGAGGACGTGACCGTGCCGCCGTTATCTTGTCGCCTCGTCCCCGTCAGGTGCACCACGCAGCATAATGGAGACGGCGTCGCTGAGCAAGTCCCTGCACTTCTGCTTACTCGAGGTGTTGCTGTAGCCAGAAGTCTCATCAGTGTGGTGCATGGGCAAGCCGATATTCTTCTGACGAACTTTTGCAAGGAACGGCGCCACATTACCGAAGGCACTACAGTTGCTTACCTCGACGGAATTGCAGAGTACCGCGAATGCTTTGCAGTACAGCAGGGCGAGCAGGACACTTCTATAGCACCACCTGTTCTTGATGTGAACGCAAGTTTACCGCCGTCGGAGAGGCAGCGTCTTCTTGACCTTTTGAACCAGTTTCAAGACTGTTTCTCGTCGGTTTCACGGGTCAATCAAACGCCACTCACAAAGCACCGTATTATAACGGAGGAGACGGCACGACCCATCAGGCAGAACCCTTATCGTGTCTCACCTAAAGAACGCGGGGCTATCCAACAACAAGTGATGATATATGGTTTTTTTGTGGCGCAAGGGCCAGTCATGGCCAAAGAGCGCCAGGCCAATTGTTATGCGTGAGGATGGTGATAAAACTCAAGGATGTATGTGCGACTTGGCTGTAAATGGGCCTAAAACATTCGCTGTAAAGTGCGTAAAAGACATACATAATAAAAGTATGGCGATGATTAGGGGTCCGACCAAGAAAATTGTGGAGTACAATGATAAAAAGTAAAAGGCATGTGTAGAGATTAAATAATAATGTAAAATGAGGCAGCGCGAACCTGCATGCATGCAGCACTGCTGCCTTATGTAGGCCCTTGCATCCAAGGGCCACTAGGCCCGTGCTAATTTAAGTAATTGCAGCAGCAGGAGCCTCTCGTGAGAGGCTGTGCTGCGTGCTTGTCTGAGCGATTACATGTAATATTTGTACATCCCGAAGAAAACATAAAACAGCTTTGGTGTCGAACAGAGGCTCTTGGCCAAGGAACAATGCTGGGTGAAGTGGTATGTTGCGGTTGTATGCTAAGAAGAAGTGCTCTTTCCTCTGCGCTTCCATTTCACGGCATTCCACTAGGACATGTAGGACAGTCAATGATGAGCCACATTTAATACAGACTGGAGGGTCCCCTCCATTCAGCAGATACGAGTGGGTACCATATGTGTGGCCTATTCTCAGGCGCGTGAAGATGATGTCAATCCGTCTTTCTCTAGTAGTAGGTGGCCAGTTTTTAATTATTGGTTTGACTAGGTGGAGCTTGTTTGATGTTTTCGTGTCCCACAAGCTCTGCCAGTGACTTCTTAAGCTCTTGCGCACAAAGTGTTTTAGGTCTATGGCGGGAACAGCTGTGGATGATGTATACATGTCTGCAGTTACCGAAGTTGCGATTTTATCTGCAAGCACATTGCCTTCAATGTCCCTATGTCCAGGGACCCAACATATGGTTGCATGCTGTCCATCAGCGTACATACTGCACAAAATAAAGTAGAGTTTGTTCAGGACTGGATTTTTCTGTTTCTGTAGTGACCTTAGAGCAGTGACAACACTTAAGGAATCTGTATAGATAATCGTCTTCTTTAGCTTCGCGTTTCTTATGTGCATTACAGCAGAGAGTATACCATGCGCTTCCGCCGTAAAAATACTCGTCTGAGGATGCAGCGCATTAGATTCTGAAAAGGATGGGCCAACTGCTGCATACGAAACGCCGACATTAGACTTCGATGCATCAGTGTAGAACTCGGGACAAGAGTACTTATGTCGAAGTTCCATGAAGTGCATGCGAATGTGCGCAGCTGGTGCATGTTTCGTAATTTCTACGAAAGACAGATCACAATCTATCACCTGCCACTCCCATGGCGGAAGACCTATATAGGGGGCCATTAGATGGTGTTCAACGAGTGGCATACATATTTCTTCAGCCAGTTTTCTCACGCGCAACGAGAACGGTTCTCTGACCCTAGGCCGGTTACCGAAGAGGTCAGAGCTGGACAAGTCATTCACAGTTAAATATGTGGGATGTTCTTTGTTAGCGTTTACTGTAAAGAAATACATGAAGGATGAGTAGGCCCATTGCAAGTGTAGTGACCATTCGTCTGCTTCGACATACAGGCTTTCTATGGGGCTTGTTCTGAATGCCCCTGTAGACAGCCGAATACCAAGATGGTGCACAGGATCCAGCATCTTCAAGGCGCTTGGTGTGGCAGACTGGTAAACGATGGCACCGTAGTCTAAGCGCGTACGTACAAGGCTTCGATATAAGTTCATGAGGCATTTTCTATCACTTCCCAATGCTGTGCGGGACAATACCTTTAGGATGTTCATGGTCTGTATGCACTTGCCTTTCAGATACTTCATATGTGGTATAAACGTCAGCTTAGCATCTAGAATTATTTCCAAAAACTTGTGCTCTAGATTTATAGGTAAGCGCTGACCCCGGAGATGAATGTCGGGATCTGGGTGTAAACCTCTCCTTCTGGAGAAAAGGACGCAGGAACTTTTGTGGGGGTTTAGTTTAAATCCATTCGCAGTTGCCCAGGATAACACCTTATTCAGTCCCAGCTGTACTTGCCGCTCACAGATTGCCAAGTTACAAGATCTGAATCCTATCTGAACATCATCAACGTATACGGAATAAAATATGTTTCGCGGGATATACGATTGCAGAGAACTCATCTTTATGACAAAAAGGGTACAACTAAGCACTCCACCTTGTGGTACTCCTGCTTCTTGAATAAAAGGCCTGGACAGGGAGTTACCTACTCTGACACGAAACGTGCCATTACTTAAGTAACTCTCTATCACATTGAGCATACTGCCACGAATACCGATTGCAGACAGGTCCCGTAAGATTCCATAACGCCAGGTAGTATCATAAGCCTTTTCTATATCGAGGAACACGGAAAGGAAGTATTGTTTATGGACAAAGGCATCACGGATGTATGCCTCAATACGAACCAGATGGTCAGTCGTGGAACGGCCTTCCCTAAAGCCACACTGCTGTGGGTCAAGTAACTTGTTTGTTTCGAGAAAGTATAACAGCCGGCGATTGATCATCTTTTCAAATAACTTGCACAAACAGCTAGTCAGTGCAATAGGGCGGTAACTCGCCGCACAAGATGGATCTTTGCCTTGTTTTAGCACAGGGATTACAATAGCCTCTTTCCATGTTGCAGGAATGTGTCCTGTCGTCCAGATGATGTTGTAAAGTGACAGCAGCACCATCTGCGCATCAGGGTGGAGGTTCTTTATCATTGCGTAGATAATCCTGTCAGCTCCGGGGGATGTCGTCGGACAGCTGTTCAGGGCAGCTCTGAACTCAGCTATGCCAAAGGGACGGTTATACGGTTCATTTCCAGTACCCTTGCGGTTTAGCGCTGTTCTTTCTGCTATTTCCTTATATTTTTGAAAGTCAGCCGAGTAGTGTGACGAGCTCGAAGTGCACTCAAAATGTTTTCCGAGTGCATTGGCCTGGTCTTCAAGACTGTTCCCTTGGCCGTCAACCAAAGGCAGGGAAATTGGGTGCCTATCAAATAATTTCCGGAGGCGGGTCCATACTTTTACTTCTTGTGTATAGGAGTTTATACTTGAGACATATTTTACCCAGCTCTCTCGTTTTGCAACGCGTCGAGTCCGCCTCCCCTCAGATTTTGCTTTCTTGAAATTTATGAGATTATCTGCCGCTGGGCACTGCCTAAGCAAACCCCATGCTTTGTTTTGTTTCTTCCGTGCACTCCGACATTGCTCATTCCACCATGGCACGCGCTTTTTCTTCGGGACACCATTTGTTACTGCAATGCATTCTAATGAAGCATCAACCATGAAAGCAGTGAAACGGACCACAAAATCGTCTATACTGAGACCTTCGAAGGCATTTCGGGGCACATGGGTGAGTCGATAAAACTTCTCCCAATCTGCAGAGGATATTTTCCACTGAGGGTTGTGTGGTATGTTACAATGTTCTGATGTTTTGATGCAAATTGGAAAGTGATCGCTACCATAGGGATTTTTAATGACACTCCATTCTAAACAAGGTAGAAGGTCTGCGGAACAGATTGTTAGGTCTATGGCAGAGTACGTGCTGTGTGTTGTGCTGTAAAATGTCGGCTCTTTTTTATTTAGAAAGCACGCACCAGAGTTCAAGAGGTACTGCTCTATTAGGCGTCCTTTCGCATCGTATCGGGAGTCGCCCCAGAGCGGGTTATGCGCATTAAAGTCGCCAGTGAGGATATATGGATGTGGGAGCTGGTTAATCAATCCTTCAAATTCTGCCTTGTTCAATCTTTGACCAGGAGGAATATAAATAGAACATATAGTCGTCAGCTTATTAAGCATGATGGCACGGATGGCCACTGCCTCGAGGGTAGTTCTAAGCTGTAGCTGCTGGCTCGCTACGGACCTTACTGCTATTATAGCAACCCCACCTGATGAGGCAAGGTCGTCAGCACGATCTTTGCGATATACTACATATTGATTTAAGAAGTTACTATTTCGTTGTTTTAGGTGTGTCTCCTGAATGCAGAGTACTTTCGGGTTAAACTTAGTAATTAATTCTTTGACATCATCTAGATTATGCAGAAGGCCTCTAGCATTCCACTGGAGTATCTGTGTCGCCATTTCAGGGAAGAGGGGGAAAGCACTCTGTATACGAAATTATTAAGTCAAGGTCCCTTTTCTGGAGCCTTGACTCGTTGCTTTTCTTTTGCGGCTCGCTCAAGAGAGCTGCGCCGATCCTTCGACACCAACGGTGTCGATGTGGCCACAGTGGTATCCATTGCTTCCTGGGAAGCACTGGATCGTCGCGATATGCGCGGCGTTGGACGAAGTTGCGACCTCACCTCGCGAGGCGGGGCCGCTTGGACCGCTGGGCTGTTAGGCCGCTGGCCCTTAGTTGATGGCAGGGCAGCAACAGCCGCACCCGCCATGGGGGCTGGTTGTAACACCGCTGAACCCCTGTGTGGGGTTTGAGCGGTAGCCAGAGTCTGTTGCGACACTGCCCCCTGGCGTGTCACATCAGAGTAAGTAGCGTAATGCACAATTGAAAAACGTTTTCTAGCTTCCTTAAAAGAGATATTTTCTTTAATTTTCAGTGCTATAATTTCCTTTTCCTTTTTCCATGCAGGGCAAGATCGAGAGTAAGAGCCATGCCCACCGTCACAATTAGCGCAGTGGGGTGTGTTGTTGCAGTCATCGGCAGCATGGTCATGATCGGCACATTTGGCACAGGTTGGTCGCCCTCGGCAGCTCAAAGATCCATGGCCATACTTCTGACATCTGAAGCATCGTCTGGGGTTTGGGATGTAGGCACGGACACGAATTTTCATGTACCCTGTTTCAATGTGTTCTGGAAGCCTGCTCGAGCCAAAAGTAAGGATGAGGTGCTTTGTGGAGATTTCCTTGTCATCTCTACGGATCTTAATTCTCTTTACATCAATGACATTTTGTTCCTTCCAGCCGTCCAGTACGGCTTCGGTAAGGGCGATCAGGTCATCATCACTGACTACACCGCAGACTGTGTTCATCGATTTATGTTCAGTTACAGTTATTGGAGTGTCTCCAAAGGTTTGAAGGCTTGAAAGTTTATCATGTTGGGCTTTGCTGAAAATTTCGAGGAGGAGGTCCCTGCTTGCCATTTTAGTTACTTTATGTCCTAGTCCAAGGGTTTGTTCAAGGCATTTAGCCACCAGAAAAGGGGAGATGCCTCTTGCTGGCTTGTCAGTATCTTCACTGTGGATGACATGATACCGGGTAAAGTTGTCTATGTGTGGTGCTCGAAAGTCTGGTGTCACTTCGGTGCGCCCTCTTTTCATAGAGCGATCAGGGAGGGGAGGAAAATGAGTACCCATCAAATATTTGTTAATTCAGCAGCTATGGTAGCCACCCACCACCGAGCCCAACAAGGGGACGCTACAGTGTACACATAATAGCACATGCAGACGCCAGCTATACATAGCTGCTATAACCCAATATAACGTGCCCAAGGGAGAGCACATACACAAGGTTAACCCTTGCCGCCCAGAAAATCGGAAGTAAAAGGAAATGATAAGAAGTCAGGAAAGCTTGAAAGTGAGAGAGAAAGACGAAGATTGAAGAGGAGGACAGGAAAGGGCGACTGCCGATTTCCCCTGGGTGGGTCAGCCCAGGGGTGCCGTCTACGGGAAGCTGAGGCCAAAGGGGTGTGTTGCCTCTTCCGGGGGGCCTTAAAGGTCCAATCACCCGGCGTCGGCTCAACCCCCAGGATCCCCTTTTCCCCGGACACGGCTAAGCCACGCACGGCGACACGTGGGAGGGGGTCGAAACCCCCCCGTTGGCTCGGGTCCGTGGTGTCGCCACACACCAAACGCCTGCTCGAGCAGACGCCCCTGCGGGGATCCAACAACAAGTGAAGCAGATGCTTGACGATGACGTCATCCAGCCGTCAAAAAGTCCTTGGGCATCGCCGGTAGCCCGCTTCTGTGTGGACTACCGCAAACTGAACCGGGTCACAAAGAAAGACGTGTACCCATTACCCCGTATCGATGACTCCCTGGACCGGCTGAGGCATGCACGCTACTTCTCATCGATGGATTTAAAAAGCGGTTATTGGCAAATTGAGGTCGACGAACGAGACAGAGAGAAGACCGCTTTCGTGACGCCTGACGGACTTTATGAATTCAAGGTCTTACCCTTTGGATTGTGCTCTGCTCCGGCAACGTTTCAAAGGCTGATGGACACAGTTCTGTCTGGCCTAAAGTGGCAGACGTGTTTAGTGTATCTAGACGACGTCATCGTCTTTTCAGAAACGTTTGAGGAACACCTAAGAAGGCTTCTGTCGGTGTTTCAAGCAATTCGGTCCGCCGGACTAACACTGAAAGCGGAGAAATGTCATTTCTGTTTCGAAGAACTTCAATTCCTAGGCCATGTTGTGAGCCACAAATGTGTTCTTCCTGACCCCGACAAGATTGCGGCCGTTGGAAAAATTTCCAGTACCAACGGATAAGAAAGCAGTTAGGCGTTTTCTAGGCCTCTGCGCATACTACCGACGATTTATAGCCAACTTCTCGCACCTCGCTGCGCCGTTAACACGCCTGACAAAGGACGACGTCGCATTTGTATGGGGCGAAGAAGAACAAGTGGCATTTGATCATCTCCGACAGCGCCTACAGACACCTCCTGTGCTAGCCCACTTTGACGAAGACGCTCCTACCATGATTCACACGGATGCCAGCAACGTAGGCCTTGGGGCTGTACTCGTCCAGTGGCAAGACTCGGCGGAACGAGTAATTGCATACGCAAGTAGAACGCTCTCGCGTGCTGAATCTAACTACTCTACGACCGAAAAGGAATGTCTTGCTGTCGTCTGGGCGGTTATGAAGTTTCGGCCATACCTATATGGCCGTTCCTTTCAAGTAGTAAGCGACCATCACTCCCTTTGCTGGCTGACCAACTTGAAGGACCCATGTGGTCGGCTAGCACGGTGGAGTTTACGGCTTCAAGAATTTGACATGACGGTGGTCTATAAATCCGGATGACAACACTCCGACGCTGACTGCCTCTCAAGGTCACCGATAGAGCACCAAGACACAGATGATGACGACAGGGCTTTCGTAGGGGTTGTCGACACGGTTACCATTTCGCGTCAGCAACGTGAAGACACCGACCTGCTTCCACTCATTAATTTTCTGGAAGGACGGACCACTAGCGTGCCTCGGCCATTCGCAAGAAACCTACCATCCTTCTGCTTGCGCGACGACGTGCTCTACAAAAAGAACTTCTCATCTAACGGAAGCACCTATCTGCTCGTCGTCCCGACGTCTATGCGTGACGAAGTACTGGGAGCCTGCCACGATGAGCCGACGTCTGGTCACCTCGGATACACACGCACAGTGGCCAGAATCAAGCAGAAATACTACTGGCCGAGGCTTACGGCGATTGTAAAACATTACGTGCGCACGGGCCTCGAATGTCAACGACGGAAGTCGCCACCCTTAAATCCAGCTGGGTTATTGCAACCAGTTCAAGTGCCCTCGGTGCCTTTTGCCCAAATAGGGATGGCCCTTCTGGGACCGTTTCCAAATTTGTCTTCAGGCAACAAGTGGGTCATAGTAGCTACAGACTATCTAACACGCTACGCAGAGACGAAAGCTTTACCAAGCGGCACGGCAGTAGAAGCAGCACGGTTTTTCATTGAAAACGTCGTTCTGAGGCACGGAGCTCCTACAGTAATAATAACAGACCGAGGTACTGCCTTCACGTCTACACTGCTCAAGACCGTACTTGATCTCAGCGGCACAGCTCACAGAAAGACGACGGCCTACCACCCGCAGACTAACGGTCTCACGGAACGCCTGAACAAGACTATGGCGGATATGCTCAGTATGTACGTTGACGTCGACCACAAAAATTGGGACGACATTCTACCGTACGTTACATTCGCCTATAACACCGCACAGCAAGAAACGACGCGAAGGACGCCATTCAGCCTTCTTTATGGCCGAGAGGTGACGACTATGCTTGACGCAATGTTACTGCATGACTGCGACGACATGGATACGGACGCCGATGTTTTCACTCAGCGTGCAGAGGAAGCGCGCCAGCTCGCGCGCATCCGTATCACCAGGCAACAAAACTCTGACGCAAAACGTAACCTGCGGCACCGATTTGTGACCTATCAACCCGGCGAGAAAGTGTGGGTTTGGACTCCTGTTCGTCGACGCGGACTTTCGGAAAAACTAATGAAGCGGTACTTCGGTCCGTATGAGGTTGTGCGACGCCTCAGCGATGTGAACTATGAAGTCATACCTCATAGCTCCTCAAGAACGCGTCCTCCTAAACCGGATGTTGTGCACATTGTGCGTATGAAGCCCTACTGCTCTGAATAATGTGTGCCACACTACATTTTTACTGCGGCGTATTGCAGTCGAGCATCGGGACGATGCTGTCTCCATGGAGGGAGGCAAATGCCACATCCAGTCTCCACGCACAAAAGAAGAAGAAGATCACGGGAACTTAGAAGAAGACGACCAGATCCCTGCGTGATCACTCAGTGTTCTTTTCGATTAAAGTGACCAGCTGTGTGTTCGTGATTCCTGCTGCTGATTTGTGCTGTTCCTGCATCGCGACAATATTTAAACTAATTCGGCATATCCTGAAAGTATAGACACGGACGACGTGCCAGTAGGCTGACTGCTGCCACAAACAGAGGCACACCGCCAGCCTAAGTGCTGACTCTAGATGGAAGAACACAAATAACAAAATAAGTTGAATGGAATAAGAACGTGATTAGAAACATAAAACAGTACTAAAGGTAGACATGCATGAATATTCGTGCTATGTAGAACAGCGGAATACCACATTATTGGCATAAATGAAGTGTATTCGAGATAAGTAAAGTGACTGTTCATGTTGATTTGCTGTCAACGGGTGATCTAATGATGCTTCTCTACAGTTACAGACCAGAATATCGTCAGCGAGTGGCGGCAAGTGGCCGTTCAGCAGTGTGCGTGTGGGGTCTCGTGACCAAAGAAGGCCTTGGTCCGCTAGTCCGCATAGAGGACAGATATACGTCTGAAGGCTACTGCGCGATCCTGGACGACGTGATGGTGCTCTACTTGCTGAATGGTCCCTTCCGGGAAGGTGACTACGTCTTACAACAAGACAACTCGCCTGTTCATACATCCCGAAGGGTAACAACGTTTTTCGAGGATCGTGGCATTAACACTCTTAGCTGGCCGCCCCAGTCCCCAGACCTTAATATCATCGAGAACGTGTGGGGCCTCTTGAAAACCGCTCTAGCGAGACGGTCTCTGCACGGACTCTCGGCGGACGACCTCTGGGGCGCCATAAAGGAGGAGTGGGAGCGGCTCAGAAGCGACAGCTCCCTGACGGCCCCCTTGTACAACTCGCTGCCCTCAAGAATGGCAGCTGTTGTCGCAGCAAATGGGGATGCCACTAGGTATTGAGAGGTGGCTCATTACAACACGTTTCAGATTTTTTTTTGTTGGTGGTCGAGACAAAAGAAAGTGTTTCGTATTTTTTATATCAATAAATGTATTCATATGTGTCATTGCATTCTGTGATCGCGTGTTTTACCTTACACATGCATTTAGTAAAATTTTTGCAAACATATAAAATTTTTTTTGCCTCAAGTTTTTTTTACGTAGCAACATCTCCTTCGTCGTCACGGCAGCCAGGATGCTTTGATTGTGCATGACGTTATAGCACCAAGCGCACATATACTAAACGCCTAAGTACTTTCCCTTTCGGCCGACAGACCAGTACTTTCCGGGTAAGTGGGTCTCTACCTCGAAGGAAAATTTTTGCGGCGTACAGTGATACACTTTCCAAAATGAAAACCACAACCAGACCTTCACCTGAGTGCATCCCTCTTGCCTATGCATATCTAGTTTCGGCGAAGCGCAACTGGCGTAAGCCGAGAGACAGAACTTATACGTGCAGACTGTGCTCGCGCACCACGCTCGATTTGTTTGCAGCAGACGACGCGCTGCAGGCATCGCCGGTTGCGCTATCGGAGCGCGGGAGCGTAATCAGCAGCGCTTGTCTAGCGGCCGGGACTGTTTATATTTTTCGCCGATATATGACGCCAAAAGCGAACGTGCTTTCTTTAGCTGTCGTTTGGTGGCGCTGTGGGCGCCGCCGCGGAGCGCAGGCCACGCGATCACGTGTTCCCTTTCATAAAGGACGACAGTGTATGCTGCCAGTGATCCCTCAGCTTTTTCCTAAGAAAGGGTTTCAAATCCGTTACAGGGACAGCTGTGAATGACTGCGGAGCGTTTGTTTGTACTAATGTTGCGAGCTCGTCCGCCAGTACATTTCCCTCAATTTCACGATGCCCTGGCACCCAGCATACTACCACTTGCTGTTTGGATGTGTAAATGGCACATAGGAGGGAGTATAGCGAGACAATGACAGGGTTTTTGTACTTTCTGATAGCTTTTAAAGTTTTAACAACGCTTAAGGAATCCGTGTATATGACTGCATTGCTAATTCCTGATTATTTAATGTGTTTTGCTGCCACCAGGATTGCGTAGGCCTCCGCTGTGAAAATGCTGGTGTTTGGGTGGAGAACACCGGCATCCAAAAAAGATTGGCCCACAGCTGCATAGGACACACCCACGTAAGATTTCGACGCATCAGTGAAAAATGCAGGACATGTGTATTTGTGTGTCAATTCACGAAAGTACATCTGAATGTGTAGAGATGGGGCATGCTTTGTGACATTCATGAAGGACGTGTCACAATTTACAACCTGCCATTTCCACGGCGGGGCGTGTAAAGTGGGAGCCATAACGTGGTGTTCGAGCAATAGGACACCCGTTTCTTCAGCTAGTGCTCGCACACGCAGCGCGAAGGGCTGTTTCACTGTGGGGCGGTTCTGAAATATTTGGCTGCTGGACGTGTCATTTACAGCAGGATATGCGGGATGGTCAGTGTTTGCCGTTATCTTCAAAAAATAACTGAAAGACAGGTACAATCTTTATATATGTAGAGACCATTCGTCCGATTCCGCGTAAAGACTTTCCACGGGGCTTGTTCGAAAAGCACCCGTGGAAAGGCGAATGCCTAAATGGTGGACAGGGTCCAGAATTTTCAAGGCGGTTGGTGTTGCGGACTGGTAAGCTATCGCCCCATAATCTAGACGCGTGCGTATCAGGCTTTTATAGAGGCTCATAAGACATTTTCGGTCGCTGCCCAAACTCGTGCGGAAGAGCACCTTTAAAATGTTCATTGTCATCATGCATTTCTCCTTAATGTACTTGATGTGTGGTACAAATGTGAGCTTCGTGTCTAGAATTATGCCTAAAAATTTCTGTTCTGTTTTAACAGCAACACGCTCACCCTGCAACTCTATATGGGGATCGGGGTAGGGCCTCTCTTCCTGGAGAACAAAACACAGGAGCTCTTCTGTGGATTCAGAGTGAAACCGTTCTCCTCTGCCCATTTGCAGACCTTGTTGACACAGAGCTGAACCTGTCGCTCGCATGACGAGAGATTACAAGATCTAAAACCTATTTGTACATCATCAACGTATGTTGAATAAAAGATATTACGTGGGATGTACGAACGGAGGGGAATTCATTTTGATAATGCAAAGTGTACAACAGAGGACACCTCCCTGCGGCACCCCAGTTTCTTGCACGAACGGTCGTGACAAGACGTTACCCACTCGAACACGGAATGTGCGATTGGACAGGTAACATTCGATCACATTTAGCATATTACCACGTATACCTAAATGCGAGAGGTCTCTCAATATTCCGAAGCGCCATGTGGTATCATATGCTTTCTCCATGTCAAAGAACAGAGATAGAAAAAACTGCTTATGAACAAAAGCTTCGCGAATTTGTGTCTCTATGCGAATCAGATGATCGGTGGTGGAACGACCCTCTCGGAATCCGCACTGATATGTGTCGAGGAGTTTGTTTGATTCCAGGAAATGTAATAGTCGGCAGTTAATCATCTTTTCAAATAATTTGCACAGGCAGCTAGTCAGGGCTATAGGCCTGTAACTTAATGCAGAAGATGGATCTTTGCCATGTTTTAGGATAGGTATTACAATGGCTTCTTTCCACACAGAGGGAATTTCGCCAGAAAACCATACGGCATTGTAGAGGCAGAGGAGAGTTTTTTGTGTTTCATAGGGCAAGTGTTTCAACATTTGGTATATAACACGGTCAGAACCTGGGGCAGATTTGCTGCGGCAATTTAGCGCTGCCTGCAGCTCAGCTAATTGGAATGGTACATTGTATGGCTCGTTTTTTGCACACTTCCTTTCTAGTTTTTTTTTTGTCTTTCTATTCTCTCTTTGTACTGTTTGAATGTATCTGAATAGTGGGATGGGCTGGACACCTGTTCGAAGTGTGCGCCCAGGAAGTTTGCTTGGCCTTCAAGGTTGTTACCCTCCATGTCTACTAAAGGGAGTGACTGTGTCTGCCGGCCTTTTATCCTATTTACCCTGTTCCAGACCTTAACTTCGTCTGCATAGGAATTGACACCCGATAAAAACTTCTACCAACTTTCCCTTCTAGCCTGTCGGCGCGTTCTACGCCCTTTGGACTTGTTTGAAGTTGATGAGATTCTCTGCAGTTGGATAATCGTGAAGTAAACCCCACGCCTTGTTCTGCCTTTTGCGAGCGTTCCTGCAGTCATCGTTCCACCACGGGACACGACGTCGGCAAGGACCACAACTTGTTTGGGGGATACATTTTGAAGCAGCGTCAATAATAAAAGCGGTAAAATACTTACAAGCAGAATCAATTCCTAAGTAGGAAATCTCGGTCCACGAGATACTACTGAGGCTTTGGTATTTCTGCCAATCAGCTCTGTCTACCTTCCAAGTTGGAGCCTGAGGTGGAATTTCGCTTTCTTTTTGCGTTCTCAGTAGTATGGGGAAATGATCGCTCCCATACGGGTTTTTAATAACCTCCCAGTTAAAATCAGGTAAAAGAGTAGGAGAAACAAGGCTAAGATCAATGCATGAATATGATTTGTTCGCCAGGCTAAAAAACGTGGGTTCTTTATTATTTAATAGACATGCACCAGAGGAAAAGATACAATTCTCAATCAAACGACCTCGTGCATCGCTCCGAGAGTCGCCCCACAACGGACTGTGGGCATTAAAATCGCCTACGACGATATAGGGTTCGGGTAGCTGATCCATTAGAGACTGAATTTCATGTTTCTTCAGCTGATAATGAGGGGAAATGTACACTGAGCAGATGATGATAAGCTTGTTTAAGACCACAGCGCGAACGGCCACTGCTTCGAGGGCCGTTTGTATCTGCAAACCTTGACACGCTATGCTTTTATCTATTATGATGGCAACGCCACCAGATGATGCGATAGCTTCATCTCGATCTTTGCGGAAGATGACGTGGTGTCTGAGAAAATTTATGTGTTTTGTTTTCAGGTGCGTTTCCTGTACACACAGCACTTTTGCTGAGTGTTCGTGTATGAGTTCTTGGATATCATCAAGGTTTCTGAGAAGACCTCTCACATTCCATTGTATAATTTGTGTATCCATTTTCGGTGAAGGTTAGTGCTGTGTTTACTGAAAGAAATGTTGCCCTAAGTCGGGGAGCCCTTGTCGGGCCCCGTGATAGGGGTTCTTGATTTTTTGGCACGCTCTAACGATTTGCGCCGTTCCTTCGGCGCCTGCGACGCCGTTGGACTGGCCGTTGTATCCATCGCCTCGGAAGAGGTGCTGGTTGCCCGCTCGCGGTTAACGCGCACGGGCGGCGAAGTCTTAGGGCTCTCTGCCTGAGCAGAAGGCCCTGGGGCTGCAGATCCGGAGGCCTGCATGCCCTTTGGTGGCGGAGCAGCACCGGCTGCTTCCACTGAGGGGGCCAATGGCGCTGCCGCCCGTCCACTGAATGTGGTACGTGCGACCGCCGCGAACCTATATGGCACTGCCCCCTTGCGTGCCACGTCCGCGAAGGAAGGACCCCCCTGTACAGTACAGAGGCGTCTCCGTGCTTCCCTAAACGAGATGTTTTCGGTTACTTTCAGCGTTACTATTTCTTTTTTTCCATATAGGACAGGTACGAGAGTAGGCTGCGTGCCCACTCTCACAGTTTGCACAGTGGGGAGTTTCAACACAGTTGTCTGAAGGGTGTTCATGGGAACTGCACTTTGCACAGGTTTGACGGCCACGGCAGCTCAGAGAGCCGTGACCAAAACGCTGGCACTTGAAGCAACGGCGGGGGTTAGGGATATATGGTCGGACTTTCAGTTTCAAATAACCTGTTTCAATATATTCTGGAAGCGTGCTTGTACCAAATGTGAGTATTAGGTGTTTTGTGGGGATTTCTTTGTCATCGCGCCTGATTTTGATTCGCTGTACTCTTATGACTTGCTGTTCACTCCAGCCCTCTAGGAGCTCACTTTCGGTCAAGTCCAGCAGGTCTTGGTCTGATACTACTCCCCGCGAGCTGTTTAGGGAACGATGTGGTGTCACAGAGACAGGTGTGTTTCCAAACGAGACAAGGTTCGACAGTTTTTCATATTGTGCTTTGTTCACAACTTCAAGAAGATCTCCGCTAGCCATCCTTGTAGCCTTATAGCCGCGGTCAAGTATTTCAGTGAGGCATTTGGATACCACAATGGGGGAGATAGTTCTGGCATTCTTGTCTTTTTCGCAGTGGATTACGTGGAATCTAGGAAAAACTTCTTGGCGTTTCATGAAAATGTTTATGGTGTCTTCGGTGCGCCCCCTCTTTGTGAGAGGACGATTACTGAGTGGGGGAAAGGAGGTGGTGGCCATAAGATACGTGTAGTTTCGGCAGCCATGCCAGCCGCCCACCATGGAGCCCAGCATGGGGACGCGACAGCACATTTATCGAAGGCATGCCAACGCCAGCTGTACACAGCTACTATAACACAATATCATGTGCACAAGAGAGGGCACGTACACAGGGTTAACCCTTGCCGCCTGGAAAACGGAAGTAAAATGAAGAGAGGAGAAGACAGGAAAGATTAAAGAGAGAGAAAGACAAAGATAAGAGAGAGAGAGAGAGATAGGAAAAGGCGACTGCCGATTTCCCCCGGGTGGGTCAGTCCGGGGGTGCCGTCTACGTGAAGCCGGGGCCAAAGGGGTATGTTGCCTCTGCTGGGGGGCCTTAAAGGTCCAATCGCCCGGCGTCGGCTCAACACCCAGGTTCCCCTTTTCCCCGGACACGGCTAAGCCACGCACGGCGACACGTGGGAGGGGGTCGAAACCCCCCCGTTGGCTCGGGTCCGTGGTGTCGCTACACACCAAACGCCTGCAGAAGCAGACGCCCCTGCGGGGGGGGGGGACTGGATATGAATTCAAAATATACGCCCATAGAGTTTGCCTGATCCTCTAAGCTATCTCCCTCAGTATCTACCAAGGGGAGTGAGTAAGATTGATGGCCCTTTACCTTATTCACTCTGTGCCAACTTTTATAAGTGTTAATACCTGATAAGAATTCTTGCCAGCTATCCCTTCTAGCCTGGCGGCGTATTCTCCTTCCTTGCGATTTTACGCGCTTGAAATTGAGTAAGTTTTCTGCTGTTGGAGAGTCGCGAAGCATCCGCCATGCTTTATTTTGTTCGTTACGCGCTTCCCGACACTTATCATTCCACCAGAGAACTCCGCGCTTGGCGCCTACGCCACTTGATTCGGGAATACATTTGTATGCAGCATCGACAACAAAATTAGTAAAATACTGAACAGCGTCCTCTATAGTTAGAGCAGAAATGTCTTGCCATGTAAGATAAGTAAGAGATTTGAATTGATCCCAATCAGCCGATTTAAGCTTCCACCGGGGCACTTTTGGTGGAGGTCCGGGCTCCTTCGCTGTGCTCAGCATTATAGGAAAGTGGTCGCTCCCATATGGATTTTTTATGACTTCCCATTTAAGGCCAGGTAGGAGGCATGGAGAGGCAATGCTAATGCCTATTGATGAATAACTTTTGCTTGCAAAACTGTAAAACATAGGTTCTTGCTTATTCAGCAGACACGCGCCAGAAGAGAAAAGGAAATGCTCCACCAGGCGTCCTCGCGCATCGCAGCGAGTGTCGCCCCACAGGCTGCTGTGTGCATTGAAATCTCCGAGCAATAAATATGGCTCTGGGAATTGGTCTATTAATGACTGAAGTTCATTCTTTTTAAGCTGGTAGTGTGGAGGTATGTATAGACAGCAGATTGAAATAAGCTTATTTAAGAGTAAAGCCCGGATGGCGACTGCCTCGAGGCGAGTTTGTAACTGCAATTGTTGACACGCTAAAGTTTTCTCGAGTATAATGGCGACACCTCCAGATGCTGCAAGAGCATCTTCACGGTCTTTACGGAAGGTAACGTACTGACGTAGAAAGTTGTTATGCTTAGCATTCAGGTGGGTTTCCTGTAGACACAGCAATTTTGGTGTCAGTTTCTGAAGAAATTCTTGACCATCGTCAAGGTTCTGAAGAAGGCCTCTGACGTTCCACTGAATTATTTGCGTTTCCATATCCACGATAATGTGGTGCTGTGCCTACGAAAGGAAGTGTCCTATTAAACAGAGCCCTTTCCAGGCCCTGTAATGCGAGATTTGTCTTTCCTGGAACGGCCGATCGGGTCGCGCCGCTCCAAAGGCGCCGGCTGCGCCGACAGGCCAGATGTGTCCATGGTTTCTTGGGAGGCACTAGAGACGCGCTCCAGCGAGCGAGAACTTTTCTTCAAAAGTCCTGCCCCGGGGGACAAGAGCCTTTTGCCCACCGGCCCAGAGGCGGATGGGGTTGGCTTAGGATCTGGGAAGCACTGGCTGTTGCCAGTGTTAGCTGGGGCCACCAGTGTGGCCGGTGAACTCGGGGAAGGTGAGGCAGTCTTGTCTGCACTCATCGTTGGGGCTGTCGGCGGAACTGGTAGCTCACTACTTGTGAACTTCACAGCCGCCTGTTGCAGACGTGGCGCAGCCCCTCGAAACGCCACGTCGGCATAAGATGTGCCTCTGACAAAGGAGAAACGCTGCCGCGCTTCTTTGAACGATATATTTTGTTTCACCTTTAGAGCTATGATATCTTTTTCCTGTTTCCACTTTGGGCAAGACCGAGAGTATGCAGGGTGGCCTCCATCACAGTTCGCACAATGAAACTCACCCCCACAGTCATCAGCCGAGTGGTCCTTCACACCACATTTAGCACACGTCAGTTGACCGCGACAGATCTGCGAGGCGTGGCCAAACCGTTGGCACTTAAAGCATCGACGGGGGTTAGGAATGTATGGCCTAACACGAATCTTGATATAGCCTGTCTCTAACACGAATCTTGATATAGCCTGTCTGGATGAACTCTGGCAGGTTGCTCATAGAGAAAGTTAAAATTATGTGCTTTGTAGCTATTTCTTTGTCGTCCCTTCTTAGCTTGATTCGCTGTACATTGATGACATTTTCTTCCTTCCACCCTTCGAGAAGCTCTTCCTCAGTTATTTCCAATAGATCCTGGTCAGAGATGACGCTACGGACTGTGTTTAAAGGGCAACTCCGGCGATTTTTCAATGTCCACTGATCTTAATGTAATTTTCAATATGTGTTCCCCGCGGCACTATAATAATAATACCTTCCAAACCAGGCGGTTGCAAGTCATTTAGTTTTCCTGGAAACGAATTTTAAAATTTTTTAGCGGATTCCCCTGCGGGCCACCCTGTGTTTTTGACGTCATCACCTTCAACGCTGCCTACCGGAGCCTGTGGGAGTTTAAAAGCAAAACGGCGGCACTTCAGCGTTCAAATCGTCGCTGTCAAGTTCAGAAAAGCTGGCATAACTCAATACATCGTCGGATGACCTCGCCACTGTGATTTCTCTCCATATTTCTGACGGCGGGAAGGCTGTGACGTCATCGCATACGCTGGAAGAATCGTCTATCCGTTTCGGTTTCAACATGCCTTTCAGTCGGTTATATAAAATCATTGGTGAATTTCTGAGCAAATTGAACCACCCTGGCTGCTACAGGACTATCAGTACTATTCGAAAACATTGATATCAGAACACGGTGAAAAAACCGCCGGAGTTGCCCTTTAACGAGCGGTGCGGTGTTACTGAAACTGGGTTTATACCAATGGTCACAAGTTTTGGGAGTTTATTGTACTGTGCTAGGTCGCACAGCTCAAGCATGAGGTCACCGGAAGCCATCTTAGTTGCCTTATAACCTGGCCCTATTGCATCAGCAAGCGATTTTGCTACAAGGAATGGTGACATTGAACGTACTGTTTTCTCTGGGTTTTCGCTGTGAACAACATTAAATTTCGGGAAACTTTCCTTTGGTTTGGGAAAAAATTGGGGTGTTGCATCGGAGGGGGACGATCAGGAAGCGGAGGGTATTTCGATCCCATAGCAAAAAGCATCAATATTCGGCAATGATCCCAGGTAGCACAGAACATTAGAAAAACGTT
>CM023484.1:126166303-126214687 GCA_013339685.2 Hyalomma asiaticum
TTCTCATTTTCACAAGCTTTATCATAATCATTCGTCATTTGCTACCACTTATATACTGCCTGCCCATCGCTATTTCCCGCGCCTAGATCACCCCTACAAAGTTTTAGTTCCGTATGCGCGTACAAACCTCTTATATAACTCGCCACTGTTGTGTGCCATCCGTCATTGGAATGATCTACCACACGATGTTGTGTCTGTGAAAAACCATGACGCGTTTGTAGAAATGTTAAATAGTTCGCTTAATATCGTATGAAAAAGTTTTATTGTTTCTTTATTATTGTCATTTTTTTTAAACGTGCATGTATAAACCCTTGTAATATATTTTGTACGCGCTAGTGTTCGTTATTTCTGCTCGTTTATGCTGCTGATCACAAGTGCATATGTATATCACTGTAACCTCACCCCCACCTCGTTTGTAACCCCCCCCTATGTAATGCCCACCAAGGGCCTTTAGGGTATGTGAATAAAAAAAAATAATGAACTCCATGGAGTGCTGTTGCAAGTGTCATCGTTAATAGCTTTGTTCCATGTTTCAGTAATTAGCCAGCTTTATGCCTTCACACTATGACTTGCGATGACTATCATTGAAAAATTAGGAGCCGTCTTTCTTGCAGCAAAGTGCAAGAAATCATTGAGCCGCTTTTGGATTGCTTTTCTGCTCCCCACTGATAAATGTCAAAAGAGACAAATGAGCATGTTTTTATACAGAGAAGGAACTGAGAGAGTTTGATTATTGGTGTGATGCATTTGGACGATTCCATGAGAGGACCGAACATGCACATCAACTTGGTATTCATGCTTTCTCCATAAGACTGCATAGAACCGAAAACTGAATTCCATAAAAGCATTGCCATGCAGCACGCCATAAAGTATTGAAAGCTTGCAGTACGTGTGTCCTCCTATTGCGTACCACAGTATTTTCAGATTTTTGTAGCTGCATTCCTGGTCATTGTAAGGAGCATGGCCATGAGTTCCATTGGTTGTTTTGTACTGTTTACAAAAGGGGGGGGGGGGGGGGATGTAGAAAGTTCCAAACATTACCCAAATCATAAATGTTTTTTTTTTTAATTTTCATGCACCTTGGCACGTTGAAAAAGAAAGAAATGGTGTCAATTAGAAAATGATGTCCAGGCAACATTTGTGCTCAAGGTAGTCTTCCCACAAGAAAATGAGAGAAGAAAGAAGTAAAACAAGATTTCCTAAAACAGCTCATTCTAAAAAAAGACGTCTGCAGTCCCAATCTTAGGATATAGGCCCATCTTTATCAGATCAAAACATGGGAGTGATATGATGTGTCCTTGTTTGCTTTGCTCACAAAATCTAAGTCAAAGTGCACTACGCTGAGGGTGCTGGCTTCAATGCCTTTGCACTTTGTCTTGTTAACCTGTGTGCGTCTAAGTTCAACGAAAAGCCAGCAAAGCAGGACGCGGACATAGAAAGGTACACACGCAGACATACCTTCACCGGACTTCGATGTCCATGTCCTGCTTTGCCAGCTTTTCGTTGAATTTAATCATGAACCAACCAGCTCAGCTTTTCACTCTTAAGCGTTCATCTAAGCGTCTTCCTCAGGTTTTTTTGAATCAGTCCTTATTAGAAGTTATTTTCTTTGAATGGGCTTTATTTTATGAGCTTTCATTTCTTTACCTATCTTTTCTTTTGTGCTTCTTATAGAAAGACAGTCATAACAAAAATGTTGCTAGGACAGCACTCTTACATTTGACATGTTTTTCTTGTTTTTGTGTGAAATAGGTGTGTCAAAATTCATTGAAGTTTAAAAGCATTTTTGATGTAGGCTATCTTCAGAATTCGTTACTTTTTGGTGGGCAGTAAGAAAATGCATGTACGTTACACATAGGCATATTAAAATAAGCAGATGTTTCCGCCACAGTGGTGTTTTTTTTTCATGTGAGCACAACCATGAAATGGGAAAGTACTACAGGAAGCCATGCTATCCATAGCTATATGTATGTACTGAAACCACACATCCATTATCAAGAAAACTGTCTGGATTGCTTTGCATGGTATAAATGTTCATTACAAGCTTAAGGTGGCATTTATTGATGCATATTAAGATGTCACTATGTTGTGGGCAGTTGTTGTTGCGTAGCTAGTTGAACGTGCATGTATGCTTCAATTTCTGATGTACTCATGTTGAAATTTACCATTACGGTACCTGTGCTACTCTATTGTCCTGTGTCAAGTGACTATGCCTAAGGCCTTTACTATCCTGCATACCATGTGCTTTGCCCTGTTTTCAGTCTAGCAAGCACCCTGCTGCCTCACAAATGTACCAAGTACTCAACTATGTCACCTATTTCAGCCAAATGTTCAGCCGCATCCTTATTGGTCCAAGTGTTTCACCGTATCTCCTGTGCGCCAAGTGCCCCTCACATCTCCCTTGTACATATGCTAACCACAGCACCAACTTTGCACAAATTGCTGTTACAACTGTGCTGCTTAGTGCTCTAATGTGTCAAGTACTACATGATGGTGCCTGAACTTTTGTGTGTTCCTAGCTACATCAAGAACATTTCACATACACTGTCATTTTCGACACCTTTCACTACTTTTAGTTCATTGACATTTGTTTTCACATCCTACAACTTTTATTTACTTAGACCATTCTGTTGAGTAAATTTTGTGGCAAAATTCGTGCATACAGAGTTTGTGTCAAAGAAGTGGCATCTGACTTTTGACATAAGTGTATTTTTCGTGTACTTATTCATTTTTGATGTTGGATATTTTTCCATTTATGTTTAAGATTACCTCAAAAGACAGATGTACTGCTTTAGGCCACATGCATGAAAAATGATGCTTGTATTGTTTATTTTTAGTTCATTACAACATCATTTCACTCTTGTGCATTATGCAAGCTTGCTAATAAAGTATTGATGTGAAGCCAAGTTTGGAGGATTATGTCATTTTTACATCAGGTGAAATGTATACTCGACTACTGCTGTGCCTAGAAGGCGCTGCAAGACTCGAGTGCACATTTCATTTAGTGTGTAATACCACACGTGAATATTCTGTAAATGTTTCAGGAGTGTTAGTTCTAATGTTATCTTAACGTTTAGCCCAATGTTACGTACACATTGTAACAATATTTTATGAATGTTTAATTCTAGCGTTATTCTAACGTATAGCTTAATGTTATGCATACATTGTAAAAACGTTTCACAAATGCTTAATTTATGTAGTGCAAAACGTTATTCTAACGTGTAGCTTAATGTTATGCATACATTGTAAAAACGTTTCACGAGTGCTTAATTTATGTAGTGCAAAACGTTATAAAAACGTTTCTATGCAACGTTGGAGATATGTTAAAAAAAATGACATTAACAATATTTTCCTAACGTTCAAGCTGAACATAATAATAACATTATAATGTATTGGTGCTACCTGGGATGCCTGCCACCCACCACCGAGCCCAACAAGGGGACGTGACGACATGGCAGAGACAATATGTGTGCACGTCAGCAGTACATCATTGCTATAAGCAAATATGTCTAATCAAGGTTGATTATCCACACAAGGTTAACCCAAGCCGCCTGGGGAAAAGAGGAAGTAGGAGAAGAGAGGAGATGACAGGACAGCATGGAAAGGAGATAGCAAAGAAAAAGACTGGAGAGGGCGGACAGGAAAAGGCGACCAGCCGATTTCCCCTGGGTGGGTCAGCCCAGGGGTGCCGTCTAAGAGAAGCCGGGGCCAAAGGGGTGTGTTGCCACTGCCGGGGGGCCTTAAACGTCCAATCACCCAGCATCGGCTCATCCCCTTTTCCCCGGACACGGCTAAGCAACGCACGGCGACACGTGGGAGGGGGTTGAAACCCCCCCGTTGGCTCGGGGCCGTGGTGTCGCCACACACCAAACGCCTGCTCACGCAGGCGCCCCTGCGGCCGGCTTATACGTGCTGGTAGTAGCCACGTGTGTAGCGAGTGTGAAATAACTTGAAGGTATCTCTCGCAAGCAAATTCTGAAATCTTGTGTTTGTCGGCAGATTAATGTGAAATTTTACCACGTGTGCTGCCACTCTACAGTATAACAGTGTACATCTAACGGGGAGCATTCGATTCTTTGTCAGCATTTAAAATTTCACGTGGGCCTCCCAGTACCTTGCATATTTTCAGGCAGACATTTTGTTTGCAGAATATTTCGTTCTAGCGAGTGATGTACTGTCAGTAAAAGTTTGTACCGGTGAGTTGTTTCATAGCCCCGGTCGCGTATTTGTGTTTCCCTGAGGAGTCGCGCACGCGAGAGGGAAAACGCGGAGCGCGAGGAGAGGAGGTGAGGGAACCACGCTGGTGGACGGCCGTTCCGCCGTTGGCTGGCACCCCCTCGCGCATGCGAGTAGTAGGGTAAACAGGGAACACATTCTTTTCTAGCCCATTACGAGTAAAAAATAAAATAATATGAACTTTTGTTTCATAATACTCCTCCTAAGGATATGAAAAAAAACTAACATGTCTGGGAATCGTGGTGCGGATGATAAGGCCACCTCGAAAAATACAGCCGCTAGGTTCACGTGGTGTACACAGTGTACACTCGACACTCAGGCGCGAGTTTTGATGCATCAGTTCGCACTTTGATCGATTATGGCGACGCAAGAAAGTCTCATCGCTTTCGCGTCGGAGTTGGACTCTGCGTCCTCCACCGATGACGTCGACGTGCTTCGCGTTGCCCTCAACACGGACGGAGATGCTTACGCATGGCTGACCGAATACAGCGAAGCGATGATGATGATGATATCTGGTTTTTTTGTGGCGCAAGGGCCATTTGTGGCCAAAGAGTGCCAGGTCTGTTGTGGTGGATGACAATGCATATAAAATTTAACTATGTATATAAAACCGGGTGTAGATGTTAGTTATTTTGTTAGTTATTTTGGGTTTTATGGCGCAAAAGCAGCAATGGCTATGATGCGCCAGACACAAGGTGATAGATTCGTGTGTGAGCAATAAGATGATCCATGACAGAGGCGTGGTGCAAACGGCTAGAGCACCTAAAAGCCTATAGCCAGAAATGTGCATGGGTATTTGTACTAAAATTATGACGTCGACATGAAGTGTGAGCAATGAATAGTGCACTAGGTCCACTATATTTCTCTATTGACTGTAACTGAAGGGTTAGCATCTGTTTAAAAAACCAGTTTCTTGCATATAACTGATCACACTGGCCAGGGGTACCAGTGGATCGTCTCCTAATATGAGTCTGGGGTGTAGAGGTGTATGTGATTTATATAGCTCGTAAAAAGATTTTCGCCTCTGTGTTTCCATATGGGGACATGTAATTAAGATATGGGTTACTGTTAGCAGTTCGTGGCACTTTTCACAAATCGGCTGTTCATCTTTTGCGAGTAGGTAGTTGTGAGTGATGTGCGTGTGTCCTATTCGTAGCCTTGTTAATATTACTTCTACAGAGCGCTTCGGGTGATAGGATGTATTCCATTCACCGAGTATTGGTTTAACAAGGTTAAGTTTGTTATTAACTTTCTTATCCCATTCAGACTGCCACTTACGGATTATTGCTTCTCGGCAGGCTCGAAGCCCATCCCTGACAGGAACCCTTGCTTTCGACACAGCTTTGTATTTCGCCGCCGCCGCACACTCATCCGCCCTTTCATTTCCTGGAATCCCTACGTGGCTAGGGACCCAGCAGAAACGAATAGTGTGGTCCTGGCTAACGTCTAATACAGTCCTTAATATGTCGCCTACAAGAGGTGTGCGGTCACATTTTAAGTTCAGGGCTTTTAGCGCACTTAGTGCATCTGTAAAAATAACTGCCTTCTTATACTTTCCATTTACAAATTCTTGTACTGCCATCCACAAAGCATAACACTCTGCTGTGAACACTGAGATGAAACTTGGTAGTCTTACAGTTCTTTCCCAGTCACCTGATATGATGCTGCTTCCTACATAGTCGTGTGCCTTAGAACCATCAGTATAAAACTCTGTGTGACTGTTATACTTCGCTTGTATTGCCCGGAATTCCTGTATAATATGCTCCTGTGGCATGTCACGTTTCTTTAGGCTTGTTAAGGAAAAATCAAGAAATTTTGCGAAGTCGTTCCACGGGGCCAAAATAGGAGGTATGTTAGCAACATGACCTACCTCCTGTGGGATATTATAGTCGTGATACTTTTCTTCGTACCGACGTGAAACCGGTCTGATAACATGCGGCCTGTTCATGTAGTGAATTCGCTTGTTGCAGGATGTGACTATGTTATAGCAGATGTGTCCTGGTGATGCCTGAACCTTGAGCACGTAGGCTAGCATGAGTAGTGTTCTTCTATGTTCAAGGCACGGTTCATTGCTGTCTACATATAAACTAGGAACAGGTGATGTTCTGTACGCTCCAGTTGCCAGGCGCAGACCTTGATTATGAACTGGATCGAGCCGCTTGAGGTAAGACTGTCTAGCTGACCCGTATACTATGCATCCATAATCTATTTTGCTACACACCAGGGCCCGGTATATGCGTAGAAGACATTTCCGATCGGAACCCCAGTGCTTGCCTGACAGGACCTTGAGAACGTTTAGTGCCCTCGTCGCTTTGATTTTAAGAGCGTCTATGTGGGCGAGAAAATTGAGCTTCGAGTCAAAAACCACCCCTAGAAATTTATGCTCTTTCTTAACCGGCAGAACTGCATCGTGCAGTTTTAGGACAGGGCTTGGATGCAAGCCTCTTTTTTGTGAAAAGACCATCGCCACAGTTTTTTCAGGGGAAAACCGAAAACCGTTATCTGCTGCCCATTGCGTCAATTCATTTATAGCGACTTGAACTTGTCGTTCGCATGTAGCCATGCTGGATGCTCGGAATGCAATCTGCAGGTCATCGACATATAATGAGTGCATAAGAGAGCCTGGTATTATTCTATTCACGGAATTCATTTTTACCACGAAAAGTGTTGTGCTTAGAATGCATCCCTGTGGTACTCCATTCTCCTGAACAAATATGCGTTATAGTGTTGAGCCCAGGCGGACTTGAAAGGTTCGTTAGTTAGTTAGTTAAATTAGGTTTAATGGCGCAAGAGCGACTGAGGCTAAGCTGCGCCAAACACCAGGTACTTAGTGATAACTAGTATATGTATTTGTAATTCTAAAGCTTATGTAGGAATCCACTTTCTTTGAGGAAATCGATAACATTGGACAATGGAACAGGTGAATCATCTCCTAAAATTTGATTCGGGTGCATCGGTATGTGATGTTCGTATAGTGCTCTGAAATGTTTTCGTCTTTCTGTTTCAATGTATGGGCACGTGATTAGAATATGTATAACTGTTAATGGCTGTTGACATTTTTCACATTCCGGCAAGTGTTCCCTTCTAAGCAAAAAATTGTGGGTGAGGTGAGTGTGCCCAATGCGGAGTCGGCATAGTATAACCTCAATGAACCGTTCTTGGTGACGGCACGACTTCCATTCGCCCACTATGGGCTTCACCAGATGGAGTTTGTTGCTCGTGCAGGAGTCCCACTGTTGCTGCCATTTTGACACCAATGCTAAACGAACATTACGCATACTGTCTTTAAGGGGAAAATTTATTCGTTTTACCTATTTCTGTGCAGCTAAAGACGCACATTCGTCCGCCCTTTCGTTGCCTGGTATCCCTATGTGGCTTGGTACCCAACAGAAACGGATAGTCACATCCTGGTTACATGAGATAATCATGTGTAAGATATCACCGAGTAAAGGTTCGCATTCGGATTTTAAATGTAGCGCCTTTAATGAACTTAATGAATCAGTGTATATGATTGCTTGTCGGTGTTTCTCGGTGATGATTTTTTGTACTGCTTCCCATAAGGCATACATTTCAGCGCTGAAGATGGACATGAACTCAGGTATTCTAACACTGACAGCGCTTTCCTCTGTCACAATCCCAATGCCTACATGATGTTTTGTTTTTGAACCATCTGTATAGACTTATGTATATCCTTTGTATTTGTCCTGAAGTGTGCGGAATTCTTGAATTATGTGTTCTGGTGCGGTGTTCCGTTTCTTAAGATGAGTCAGTGAAAAATCACACAGCTGCGTCAGATCAGACCATGGTGGCAGTCTCGGCGGTTTCATGGCGACATTGAGTGCGTCATTACAAATACTGTATGTGCGGCAATACTCTTCAAAACGTAAAATCAATGGTTTGATGAAGTGTGGCCTGTTAGAATAGTGTAAGCGTGAGTGGCATTGCGTGGTGATGTCGTTGCATATGTGGTGAGATTGTGACCTGATCCTTAAAACATAAGAGAGGGTTAAAAGTACGCGACGCTGGCATAGCGGAGGTTCATTGCAATCTACGTACAAACTCTGCACGGGGGATGTTCTATAAGCTCCACTGGACAAACGGAGACCGAGATTGTGTACGGGGTCCAGACGCCGAATGTAGGATTCTCTGGCCGAGCCGTAAACAACACACCCATAATCTAAAATACTGCGTACAACAGACCGATACACCTTCAGTAGGCATAATCTATCAGAGCCCCAATGCTTATGGGACAATACTTTTAGTATATTAAGCGCTTTATTTGCCTTCATTTTAAGTGCAGTTATATGAGCCAGAAAGTTCAATTTGTTGTCAAATGTGATACCTAGAAATTTGTGTTCATGTTTTATCATCAACGCCGTGTTGTTTAGTGTGAGAACTGGGTCAGGGAATAATCCTCTTTTTAGTGTAAACACAACAGCAACAGTCTTTTGTGTGGAAAATCGGAACCCATTTTTGTCAGCCCAATGTGTTAGTTTGTTTATGGTAACTTGAAGTTGCCTTTCACAGGTTGATAGGTTAGAGGCACGAGAAGCGATTTGAAGATCGTCGACATAAAGAGAGTGCATAACTGTGGATGGTATGGCCTCATTGATTGAATTCATTTTTACTATGAACAGAGTAGTGCTAAGGACGCAGCCTTGAGGTACGCCATTTTCCTGTACAAATGTGTGTGAAAGCACAGTGCCCAACCGCACCTTAAATGTTCTGTTATTCATGAAATCGGACAGACATTTTAGCATTTTGCCTCGAATACCTAGAATAGCGAGGTCTTGCAGAATTCCGTATCGCCACGTGGTATCGTAGGCCTTCTCTAGATCGAAAAAAACCGCGAGACAGTACTGTTTGTAGCGAAATGCTTCTCGTATTTCATGCTCCAGACGAACAAGATGGTCAGTTGTTGAACAACCTTTTTTGTATCCGCACTGATGATTATCTATCAAGTTTTTTGAGTAAAGGATGAAAGACAGTCTGCGATTGATAATACTTTCGTAAGTCTTCGCCAGGCAACTGGTAAGAGCGATCGGTCTGTAGCTGCTCGGGGATGTTGGGGGTTTACCAGCTTTTAGAAATGGCACTACTATGGCAGTTTTCCATTGTTGTGGCATACACCCAGATTGCCATACCATATTGAAAAATATAAGTAAAACTTTTGTCGATGCTTCGGACAGATGTGCCAGCATAGAGTAGTGTATGTTGTCGGGGCCTACTGCCGTTTTTTTACCGTTTGAGAGCACAATATTAAGTTCTTGTAGTGTTAGTGGTTGGTTGTAAGCTTCGTGTGAAGCGCCTGTGAGCGGTAGTTTCTGCTTCTCTGCGGTCTGTTTGTGTTTGATGAAAGTATCAGAGTAATTGGCTGAGCTGGAAATGTTGTAGAAGTGTTCCCCTAATATATCGGCTTGTTCTTGTATTGTTGTCTGGATGTCTGCACTTGTAAGAATGGGTATAGTGTAGGCTGAGTAGTCTCCTCTGAACTTTCTCAACTGGTCCCACAATCTTTTAGATGTGACAGTGCTATTTAGAGAGGATACGTAATCGCGCCATGATGTTTTTTCGGCCTGCCTACGGATGTATCGCGCTTTCGCTTTAGCCTGCTTGAAGTTCACGAGGTTACTATATGTGGGGTACCTCCTCAGGATGCCCCAAGCTTTATTTTGCAGTTTCTTTGCTTCGGTGCATTCCTTTGTCCACCAGACATTTCTCGTTTTTCGGACATGATTTGATGTTCGCGGTATTGCTTTCTCTGCGGCTGTAATTATAATTTCTGTGATTTTGTCATTAATGTCATCGATGGTCATATCTGGCGAGATGACGTCGTCTAGTTTCGCATTTTCTAAAAATAGAGCCCAGTCCGCAAGGTGTATTAGCCAACGGCGTGGTTTGGAGGTGATGGTGGGTAGTGACGATGACAATTTGATGATTGAAGGTAAATGATCACTGCCGTATGAAGATTCCAGGACTTCCCACTTAAAATCATTAAAAACAGATGGTGAGCAAAATGCTAGGTCTAGGCAACTAAACTTGCCTGAACTTGGTGAGAAGTATGTTGGTGTGCGAGAGTTTAAAAGACAGATATCATTCGACAAAATAAAATCTTCAATGAGTTGCCCTCTTTGGTCTGTTTTATCACTGCCCCATAGCGTACCATGGGCGTTAAAATCCCCTACTAAAACAAATGGTTCTGGAAGTTGTGCTGTTAGGTCCTCGAGTTCTCGTAGTGTCAATTGTTTGTGGGGAGGAATATAGATGGAGCAGATGGATATGGTTTTGTGTGTTATAATTCTGACTGCTACAGCCTCAAGAGAGGTGTTTAACGTGATTGCTTGGGTGGGAGTGCCGCTTTTTATTACAATTGCAACTCCTCCCGACAAGCGGCTACAATGTTGCCGGTCCTTACGGACAGTTTGCATAGGCAGCTTGTTAACGCTATTGGCCTGTAGCTGGCGGCTAAGGACGGGTCTTTGCCTTGCTTAAGTACCGGGATGACTATCGCTTCTTTCCATGACAATGGAATATAGCCAGCTGCCCACATGGTATTGAAAAGAGGAGTGTTTTTAGTGTTTCGGGGTGCAGGTGCTTAATCATTTCGTACATTATACGATCGCCACCTGGCGCCGAGTTGTTGCAGCACGCAAGAGATGCCTTGAGTTCAGCTAAAGTAAATGGGCAGTTGTAAGCCTCACTGGATGAACGTTTAATTTAAGGGGCTGCCACTGTTCGCGTTCTTTGAATCTTAGGAACGTTTCTGTATAGTGCGAAGCACTTAAGACATATTCAAAGTGTTCGCCTAGGCAGTCCGCCTGATCTTCCAGGCTCTCACCTCGGCGACTTACCAAGGGTAGGGGGTGTGACTCCCGACCCATTAACTTGTTCACCCTATTCCAAACCTTCGTTTCAGATTCAGAGGCTTCAGATTCTTTTCTCAATCATCTCAATATGAGGCTTACACAAGTGTTGAAAGAACATTTCTTTTTGAAAGTAGACAAAATGTTTAACAGCACATGGAAAATATATTGTATGAGTGTAGATGTAATGCCAGTGAATTTGCTGGAATAAAAAACTTTTGTATACACTTAAGACCTGATAGTTTATTGCTTCAATAAAGTGGATGTGCTAAAACAAGGTTCTAAATATACTGCAAGCAGTATCACAGAGACCGAGAGGTAATCATTAGAAATTATGTTCTATTAATAAATGTTTATGCTACACAGATAATTTGGATCTTATATATTCAGTTATCCAAACTAGAAGAGAAGTTCAAAAGGAGATGTTGTTGAGCTAGTTGGTTCATAGCTTGAAGTAATAGTTATGGCGCTAAAACAACGGGACACAGAGAAGATGAAACACACACTGGCGCCAGTGTGTGTTTCGTCTTCTCTGTGTCCCGTTGTTTTAGCGCCATAACTATTACTAGAAGAGAAGCTCAGGGGAAGATAGATGCTTGAATCGATGAACAAATCGCAAAATACGATTTAGAACAGGGAATGTCGCAGGAGCCAACGTTTCGACAAGCGGACTTGTCCTCGTCAGGGCTGCTGTGGTAATCTGTTACATATTCAGTTATGTAACAGATTACCACAACATGAAACTGTAAATTAGTCTAGTGTCTCCAGATCCGGGTCAGTGCAACGCACTTTTGTTTTCTTTTCCAGCATTAAATTCTTCATCACG
Organism: Hyalomma asiaticum; assembly: GCA_013339685.2. NCBI lineage: Eukaryota > Metazoa > Arthropoda > Arachnida > Ixodida > Ixodidae > Hyalomma > Hyalomma asiaticum. The sequence goes on from CM023484.1 coordinate 126,178,229, forward strand.
AGTTAGATGACCGGGGCTTTGAAACAATTCACCGGTACAAACTTTTGCTGACAGTACATCACTCGCTAGAATGGAATATCCTGCAAACAAAATGTCTGCCTTAAAATATGCAAGGTACTGGGTGGCCCACGTGAAATTTTAAATGCTGACAAAGAATCGAATGCTCCCCGTTAGATGTACATTGTCATACTGTAGAGTGGCAGCACTTCGCATTAGTCTGCCAACAAACACGAGATTTCAGAATTTGCTTGCGAGAGATACCTTCAAGTTATTTCACACTCGCTACACATGTGGCTACTACCAGCGCGTATAAGTGATGCACACGGTCATAGCCGCTGGCCCCCGATTACTTACTTGCCAACAGAAGAACTTGGGAAGGATATGGCCCGTTGTTCTCTGGACTGGCCTCTTCCACCCAGAATGTCGTGTACACCTTGTTCCTGCTGAAATCATCCTGGGATGAAAATCTTTGATGTTACTCGCCGGAACAGCTTATTCTTTGTTATCGAATGCATCTAAAAATCTTACTAGGGCAAACATTCTTCCAGTGCACGTGATGACTGTAGCAGACACTAATTACTTGTGTTCGCAGGCTCTCAAACGGGCGCTAAAAAAAAGCTGCGACCTGCTGCAAACAACTTCAGTGTGCGGCAGCCATTACCGGCGTGGATGGAAATGACTTGGATACAGGCTATGTATAAGCCTACATAGCCACTTCTAACAAGATGGCGGCAATGACTAACTTTGGCTCGCAGAATATCCTGGCTTTGGAAAGTTCTTGCCAAAGGTCAAGAACTAGTGCAAGCCAAGAATCAAGCCAAGCACGCAAAGCACGCTTCTTGTCGGTCGCTTACTTTGTCTGTTGGTGTGTTCATTTAGTTCTATGCATTCATTTATTTGTATCATCGTTTTCTTTTTATTTGTCTTTGCCATCATTGTAGTGCCAACTGCAAGCATCGTGTGCCATTCGTGAGCCGTGTAGAATTAACGGCAGGCATAATGAATGAATTTTCATGTGCTGAATCAAGTTCACCCCAGCCGCCCAATACTTCCGCCAGCTCCAGCTTCTTTCGGGTGGAGTTTCTGCGTCCTATAGGCAATGGAAACAGTTCTGTCTGTTGGGGACACTCTTGTGCTGGCTATTGACTTTGCTATAAAGCACAGCCTGGCATGGACTGCTATTGAGGATCTCTTGAACTATAGCAATAAACTCTTGGGAGCTGACGTGCAAACACCTCTTCAAGTTTTCTGGAGCTTCACCAGAAGAATGACTTTCTTCTGCTGTCCAGATTGTCATCGTCTGTTGGCAAAGACAGGCGGCAGCTTTAGAAGAGCAGAACAGAATGGCTGGCACAGTGTTGCAGAAAGCACCACACTGGTCGCCAGCTAACAGCAAAAGGTTGCTTGTTCGTGAGCTTTCCACTAAAGAAGCAGTTTGCTTAGGTACTTGCAGGCGATACCTTGAGGCAGGAACTTCATGAGTGTCTGAGTGGCAGCAAACACAGAGAGAATGAAAACATCGCGATGACGGACATCACTGATGGTGCCTTGTATAAGAAGCAGCGACAGGCGTTTGGCTGCATAAAACAAGATATTACATTAACTGTGAATGCGGACGGGAGTCCCGTATTTAAATCATCGAACTATTCGATCTGGCCTGTGCACTTGACCGTCAATGAGCTGCCACCGCACATTCGCTGGAGCAACGTTATTTGCGCTCTATTGTGGTACGGCACAAAGTGCCCTGATATCACATTACTTCTTAAGGCGTTCGCAGAATGAATGAAAGAGCTTTCCACAGAAGGAATCCACTGGAGCCATAATGGGGAACAGCTGCATTCAAAGGTATATAGGAGTGTTACTGTTATTGCAGTGTTGACCCTTGAGGATACATCAGTGCATCTGCTCTCAAAACCACTGTCTGCATTCTCCTCCTTGTCTAACTTTGCTTAATGTATTTTCTTTCTCTTCCTCCACCTTTTTAGTTTAATATTTATTGCAATTAATGTCAAGATTTCACCGCCAAGATATTACTATTTCTGCACACTACTGTGATCCTTATTGTTTTATATCGAACAGATCCCTAAAAACTATTTAGAACAGGGAATGTCGCAGGAGCCAATGTTTCGACAAGTGGACTTGTCTTCGTCAGGGCAGCGACTGCAGTCCACTTGTCGAAACGTTGGCTCCTGCGACATTCCCTGTTCTAAATCATTTTTAGCGATCTGTTCATCGATTCGAGCCTCCATCTTACCCTGAGTTTCTCTTCTTTTTGTTTTATATTTCATATAATACTGCTGCTATGCTATGCTATGAACATTTATTTTTTCTATTAGTTGATATGAATGAGGTTACCCTCGTTTATTCATGTTATCCATTCTGCTGTTTATTCAGGTAGTTTGTTAGGAGCTAAGAAAAGTAACTTGCTGTTTAGGTGTACTGCATTACAGGTGTTGCAGATGCTCCAGCCAGGGCTTCGATGCACAATGTGGTGCAGTTTAACGAGTACTATGGCTGTTCATGGTGCCTTCACCCTGGAGAGTTCATTGAAGGTGCAGTATTATCTACCCTCACATATGTTGTGTGATGTTGTTGAATGTCGAACAGTGCTCTAAAAACCATATTTCATTCTGTAGGTAGTGTCAGGTATCCTGTCACAGTGACGCCTGAAGACAGAGATGCAGCTATGATGGTGTCAGACATGAAGACAGCAGCAGACGTTCAGCGCACAGTCAGAGGAGTAAAAGGTCGACCTTCACCTCTCATTAATGTCCCTGGCTTCGACATTGTGTGGAGCTTCCGTCCTGATTATATGCACACCGTTTTGCTCGGTGTTGTGCATCAGGTAACAGAGATTTGGTGTTCAGATGTGGGCAAGGCACATTACATTCGAAGTGCCAGGACTTTAGCTGAAGTAGATGGTTGCCTGCTAAGCCAAAGACCTCCTCTATGCTTCAACAGGGTGCCAAGGTCTCTTAAACTAAGGAAGTATTGGAAGGCATCTGAGTGGGAGGCTAGGCTGATTTATTACAGCCTTCCATGCCTGAAAGGTATCTTGGCAGATGCGTTCTTTGAACATTTTTCACTTTTGGTATCTTCGATCTACACTCTCTTGAAGAGCCATGTGACAGCAGATGACATAGATTACAGCACCAGAAAGTTCACAGAATTCGTGGTAATGACACAGTGTCACTATGGAGCAGGTCAGAAGCACACCCCGCAACCGAGGTCCAGTCACGAGTGACAACCTGAGGAGGCAGCCTGCTGAAGAGGCACTGCCTACAGGTAAAAGCCAAGTTATTTGTGAGAGATGTGCCGTGGTGGCTAAGCAGCAACGGTGTTCTGATTAGTTGCTAGATGCCAGGTTTTATCAACTGCATCCTGGCAAGTACACTCCTGGCATTTTGTTTGAAATTGCTTTTTTTTTTCTTTTGCAGTACCATGTGGCAAATGGCTTCTGCATTGGCAGCCCGCAGGCACAGAAAATTCTGTCCCAGAAAAAGCCGTCATTGGTTGCGAAGGATATGGCACAAGCCATATGGGGCCGCGAGGCCCTTGCAAATAGAACTTATAGCGGAAAGTTGGCAACGAAAGACTATGGGAATCCCGACACCACAGTGCGCAAGCAGCTGAGTCCCGAAAAGGTGGCTTTGATCATTAGTAAGCATAGTCTAGCTGTACTGAAAGTGCAGTGAGCTCTATACTTCATTTATAATTTTGGTTTTCTTTTTAGAAACGGTGACACACTGGGGCACAGAAAATGGAACATGCGTAAGGAACACCATTGAAAACATGTCAACCGTCCTGTCGCAGAAGATTCAGGATGTCACGAAAAGCTTCAAGCGGAACCAGAAGTCAACAGCAGAAAAATGAACTCTTGAATAAATACCAGAATATTTATTTTAACACACAAATTCGGTTGGAGCGATGCCACGTTGCAAGTGGTGCTGCTCGCCAAGTGGTCCCACTTGAAGAAAATTTCTGCCTGGGGCAGCATATGAAGGAGTAAAGAAAGTTGTTTTATTGCAGCGCTTCACTGTGTTTTCATTCTACATACATGTGCATGTGGTATTGCACTCAAATAATAAGCCTGCGACATTGAGACGAGAATAAATCTCAAATATATTGGTCACGTGGGTTATACGAGATTAGTAAAATATGTGGAGCATAACACTATACCACGGAAAGATGAAAAGATGCTAGTCCTGTGAACCGGCAACCGACAAGCGCGTAGGTTCAAAGATTTTTTGTTCTTCCATGAACATTCTCAGTGGCTATTTGAAAGTTTACTTGAGGCTTTCGCTTTGCATTGGTATATGTTGTAGTGGTTGTTAGGTACAGCTGTAATTTCAAATGCGTGGGCAGAGTAGGTCATCGCATGGTCGGTCCGACACCAAGCTTGAAGTTTTCCATTAGAAATAAGCGCAGTGCGGTGTGCTATCCCCTATCCTGAGCGAGTTGGTTCCACTTTATGCCTGCAAACTTTTTCATTTCATCGCTTCATCTAACCTTTTGCCTACCTCTATTGCATTTTCCCTCTCTTGGTATCCATTCCGTCGCTCTTACTGTCCATCTGTTATCTTTCCTCCTCATGATATGTCCTGCCCAGCTCCACTTCTTTCTTTTAATTGATAAGATAATATCGGCTACTCCTGTCTGTTCTCTGATCCATTCCGCTCGTTTTTTATTTCTTAGCGTTACCCCTATCATTTTTCTTTCCATTGAACGTTCCGTGCTTAGTTTCACCTCTCGTTTTTTTCTTTATCCTCCACGTTTCTGCACCATACGTTAGTACTGGGAGAATGCAGTGATTGAATACTTTTCGCTTTAGTGAAACCGGTAAGTTCCCAGTCATGATTTCGTAATGCCTCCCCAATGCGCTCCAGCTCATCCTTATACTACGAAGCATTTCTTTTTCATGGGTAGGAGTTCCTGTTATTAAATGTCCCAGGTATACATATTCGTTTACACATTGTAAGGGTTCATTGTTGATTTTAAATTCCTGTTCCTTAGCTAGGCTATTGAGCATAGCTTTGGTGTTTTGCCTATTCATTTTTAATCCAATTTTGATACTTTCCCTGTTTAGGTCATCAATCATGTTTTGTAGTTAGTCTCCATATCATTGCTAAAGAGCACGATGTCGTCTGCAAATCTTAAATTGCTTAGATATTCTCCATCTTACGAATTCCCTTTTCTTCCCAGTCTAAAGACTAGCTGAATACTTATTTTTGAGAACACCTATAAAGCAATTTGCGCAATCGCGACCAACTTTTCTCCGCATCGATCCACTGCTAAGGTTAATGTAATGTTTCCCATCGAAGTCAAAGTTCTTTGTTCGAATAATTAGTTTTGAAAGTGTACGGAGGGAGGGTGTTTATCTACGGAACGTTGTCATATGCATGAATGGGACGAGTACCACATCTGTATATGGGGATGTTAGTATGAGTGCTGTGACATCCATTGTAACATTTAAATAATTTTCATGAATTTTGTTCCATATCAAACATATCGTTTAATAAGTGATTGAAGGACAGAGAAGAGGCAGGGATCTTATGCATAAGCATTGCAGGAAGGCACGGAAGCACAAAATATGCGAGTAACTCCTTGACCCCGCAAACATCGCTAAAAATTAGGGGTGCACATAGAAACGAGGTCATGTATTATGCGAGTAAGTACGGTACATTCTTACGAACATCTAAACAGCTCAATACACATGTTGGTGCGGTATGCCTCCATGTGCGTGGTTCATTGCAGCCACGCCACCCCCTGGACGCTTCCCCGTCCTTGAGCGCCTCCATTCGAACTTTCTTGTGAATTTCACTTGAGCGAAACTTGTGTGTACAGGCTCGTGTGTACACACGGTCTAGCCGCTCCCACTTCGGCATCTCACCGAACTACAGTCACCTGTCCCCTTGACACTCACACCGTCCCGCGCGGTGTTTGTTCGTCGCTGTGGTCTCCTCTCTGGAAGAGGAAGGGGGGGGGGGGCAGCGGCAACATTTTTACATTGAGCCAGAGAACGTGTGGTACTACACTAACGAATCTCCTCAAAAGTACGGGAAAGTAAGGAAGCAATGTTGCGAGGAGGCAAGCCAGGCGGGCAGTGCTAATGTGGCGTGGAGCGGGGAGGAGGTGACAGTTCAAGAGCCCCGTTACAGGCGGCTACCACAGAAACGTCCTAGGCACTGTAACCAATCCATCATGTTTCTTCCCCTCCCTCCTCCTCGCACTGCACCGCCGCACCTTCCACTCTCTTTTTTACCCTCCCTCTCTGTTTTCTCCTGCATGTGCAAAGCGGCAAAGAACACACTGACAAACTTTCGTTGTAGTTCTTGCCTTTTTGTGCTGACCGATTCAGCAAGTTGCGGAGGAAGAGAGAGAGGAGAGACCCCCCGCCAAGCAGTGAGTGAACGCATGTCACCGTTATTGGACTCTGAACCTCTCCAGGCTGCCCTCTTCGAAATACCCCTAATGCTGTGACACAATGCGAAGGACACCTGCATCTCGCGACTGTGGGCCTGCGTTGCATGCGCATCCGCAGAAAGTGCAGGCACCAGCGTCTCCCACCGGTGTGCCAGCGTCGCATGTGGACGGCTCATGGACACGAGAGTCGCATCCATTGGAGTTCCATACGCTCAGAGAACTCGGCAGTTATCTTCTCGACCGCCGGTATCTCGTTGCGGCGAAAGAAATCGTGCACACGACGTCAGCAGCGCACAATGTGAAGCTGTCAAACTTCGCGCTGCGTCTTCGCTTCTTCGCATTGCGTGGGCACTTTTGAGAGGGCGTCGTCAGTTTGCCACCCGAAAAATGTGAAGCTTTAACTTCCTCCCTCACCCTGACACACAGCATATCGGCGACAAACTTGCTCGTGTTCTCCAGGCTGTATTCAGGCTGCTTGTTGCGCCAATACGTGTAGCAGTGGAAGATCATGTTGCGTGAATCGCTGTTAAAGATGTGGCCACTCTTGTTCTTGCCGAGGCTCCTTGGTGGTGTGGCCGTCGAGGCGACACAAGGCTCGTTCGGCAACAAAGGATCGGGTTCCGATGTCACCTCACTGGGCTCCATGGCGGAAAACTGGGACGGAGTGCCGTGCACGAACTCCTGAGATTGCAGGTTCGCAACCGCAAAAAATAAAAATTAAATAAAAACTGAATAAATAAATAAAAACCTAGCACATCGAAAAAAATAAGCTTGTGCAAACACACAAAAGGTATTCATACTTGCGGAATAGAGCGTTGAAAATTTAGGAAGGATAGGTGTGGACAGGAAAGACGCTCACTTGCAACTAAGTTTATTCATACGAAAAACAGAAAAAGTATGACTATTTACGAACTAGCCCAACACTTCACTGTACTGAAACACACAAGGTATATATGAATCTTATGCCATTAGGCCAGCGACTGCCTTATAGACCCTTTCCATGAAGGCCCGCCGCCAGGGCGCGCCAGCATGCCACAAACAGGAAGTGCTCCCAAGAAACTTCCGGCGGCCTTGCCTGCTGCATGTTTTTCTTGTGGCGGTCGGCGGTTCATGTTGATGCTGGTCGCAAAATGTTTCCCACACTTGGACAAATGAAACGAGGGCCATGCTGTGTTGTGCCTGGATGCAGCCGGCGGTCTGGCACCAACCTCCTTTCACAAGTTCGAACATTTAGGTCTCCCAGCGAAAGTGAGAGACGGAACACTTGGGTTGCGGCAGTGCGAAGAGATAACTGGGTGCCTACAAAGAGCTCCCAGGTTTGTCCGGCGCATTTCATCCAAGGTGAGCATTTTGTCACGTACCGTGCATTTTAGAAGAAACTATGTAGTCTCGTCTTCTGCGAGAATCGTCCACAAAACCGTCGATGCTAAGAGCGCGGCGCGGACAGCTGGGCATGTTTACGCGTGCTTCGTACCTCCATAAGACGCAAGCGATGTGCCGCAATTTTTGAAGCTTCTGCTAAGATTTGTAATGACGCAGGAGTATTGTTGCTAGTCAGCGGATAATGTAGTACTCAATGCCGGTGTCACAAGGCCCATGTCCATCGAGCCCGATCTCCTCCATCGAAATGCAGCCGTCGCTGGGCTACTTCAGAAAAGAGATAACCAGCCAGGCTCGACTCTCATTTCCCGGCATGGACTATGAAGACAGAGTGCCCCTTTACGATCTACAGCAGCTGTACACTGTCCAACCGCTACGAGGTGCTCCTAACTGAACCGGACATGCTCGATCTGACGTCCGAAGACATAGACAATGAGGTGAAGCAGCCAGCTCAGAGTGCTCAACGTGCTGGCAAGAAACGGCCCCCGCCATCCAAGCAAGACGCCCCTGAACGTGTAAGAAGGAAACAGGAGCGGGAGGCTTATGTTGCAAGTACTGAACAGCAGCGCTCGCTCAAAACGCCAGAAGAACGGCGACGAAATGCCAGAGCTGCGATGCGCCGCATCATACACAAGATCTCTGATGCTCGCGTATCATATGAACACGTGGCTATGACTGTTTTGCGACAAGACCGCGCTCCCCAAGTTGACCAACTGTTCCAAGAATGGCATCCCTGGCTCCGCTACCCCACTCTTGCGTTGCAAAAGGGACTCATCTGTTGGCTTGCAGCTTGCAAGTTCAATCAGGTGAAACGTACCACTGCCATGGCCATGATATGCAAACGTGTGCACCCACTGTCATCATTGTGCACCGCTACCGGTCCCAGTGGATGGGTCCGAGATTTAACCCAAGAAGGTATTGAGTCCAACCCGGGGCCTGGAATCAACGCCCCGATCTGGATAAACATCCTCGACTGTTCTCTACTCCTTTCCGTAGCTTGCGCAATGGAACCAATCTGAACTTAAAGGTTTGATCACCATCGAAAGTACGTCGCGTGACAACCGTCTCACATGCTTAACACACTGAGAGCAGGATGCAAAGGTTGGAGGGATGTGAATGTTTCTTTTTTTTTTGCCGCTATGTATCTTTAGCATTTCACTTGTTCTCACACCTCCCTAGTGCCACTTAACACCAGCCGACATGGTTATTTACATAACTAATTCTGGCGAAGTAGTTCTGTTGAATATTACCAAAGTTTGTTGAGGGGTAGTTTCATATTGTTAAAATGTGGCAAGTGCGGTAACAAAAAAAAAACGGGGGGGGGGGGGGGCAGAAACGTGACACAGCACGCACTGTGTGTTGCGTTTTCTACTCTGCGTCTACCACTTTTTTTTTTTTTTTTGCCGCGTTCATCGGCTTTTCATTATTAGCTCTTGCAACTTTCTGTTCCCGGCTACACCTTAAGCACTGTGCTCTTACCTGCATGTTTTCTCATAGCTGACTGTTTCATTTTACAGGTCAACCATCATCTGACCCTACCCATCCAGATTATGTGCCAACTGTATTTCCATACCGCAACCAAGGCAACATGGATCAGAAGCTTCAGCAGTACCAGCGTGGCCAGAAAAGGCGCACCGTGCAAGACAGCAGACATGAAATGGGGAACCAGAGTGGACCGGTGCAACCGTGTGGACCTACAAGTGAACCTTCAACATCGTCGGTAACAGACCATAATACTTGGCCCCGAGGATACCACTAACGACACATGTGAAAGTGCCACAGAGACGACACTAACTAGGGCTGACATCTCTGCTGTTACTTTGGAAAATGCAACATTTAAAGATAGAGTTGCTTTTCTGGAAGAGCAGCTGGCATCTGCAAAACAATGTAATGCAGAACTTGAGATGCAGAATAAGCCAGTTCAGCTTCGGAAAATAACCAGGGACATAGTGATGAAGTCACAAAAATCTGTGAAATTCCACACAGGCATAGTGTCCACACTATGCCACACAGGCATAGTGTCCAGCAAACAGAAATGTTTGCTGCACTGCTCCAACTGATTCTGTCTGTCTGGAGCCCATCAACACGAACAGCCCTGGATCCTGAACAGCAGCTCATTTTAGTTCTCATGCGACTGCGTCTGGGACTTCTGACAGACGACCTTGCGCATCGATTTGGCATTTCAACAAGTTCTGTTAGTAGGATTTTTCATTCGTGGCTTGATGTCTTGGCTGAGAACTTTAGGAAGTTTCTCATTTGGCCATCACGTCAAGCAGTGAAATCTGGGTGCCCCAAAGCATTCCAAGATGCTATGTTCAAGAATGTGAGGGGCATCATTGATTGCACCGAAATATTCATTGAAAGACCCACTTCCATGACAGCTAGGAGTCAGACATATTCAAATTACAGACACCACAACACTGTCAAACTCCTAGTAGTGATTTCCCCATCGGGATCAATTACATATGTTTCTAAAGCATGGGGTGGCAGAGTCTCGGACAAAGAGCTAACACAACACAGTGGATTGCTCGAACTTGTAGAAGAAGGAGACGTGTTCCTCGTGGACAGAGGCTTCAGGTGCCAAGAGATGTTTGGCGCCCGAGGTGCGAGCCTCCTGATGCCTTCACTGACGAAGAAGCGAGCTCAGCTTCCTGGTGCAGAAGTCACCATGTCAAGAAAACTTTCCAGTGTTCGTATACACGTTGAGCAATCAATCCAGAGGCTCAAAGCATTCAGGCTATTCCACATGATCCTCCCTGTGAGCTTTGTAAAGAGAGCTGGGGATGTCGGTTATGCCACTATTGACAAGTTGGCAATTGTGTGTTGTGGTCTAGTAAATCTTCAGACACCTATCATCAACGCAGTTCACGACGACCCGGCTGAACGTGATTAACTGAAAGATATGCTGTGTGTTTTGGGCAAAAGAAAACAGTGAAGCAGTCAATCGTGCTCGAAGCATGTTTATTCATAGATCACTGCGTTTACTGCTTGGTCTGCGTTTACTGCTTGGTGTTTACTGCTTGGTGTAGAAACAAAGACCCTCTACTAAATACACGAAAATGTCCGCTGCTGTGACAGGCGGAAAGTTTCTCGGGCCTGACGAAAAACAAAATCGCACTACATCGTTCCGTGCATGCCGCGCGCTTGCACGGGAGTCTTCGCTTCAGACGGGAGCCAGTGAGGCGTAAGTCGTTTAAGCGGAAGCGTCGCGGGAACACCAATAGGACGCACGTGCGACTTGTTTGTAAACATGAGAAGGGTCTATAATTACACGTCCGGTGCCGTCGATCTTGCTCCGTAGCAGACGACGCATAGCGTTGTGGAAGGCACGGAGTTATTTTTCTCTCGCGATACGGCATGTGCTGCAGCATTTCCATCATGATAGTTTTACGAAAGCACTCGTTAAGATACACAAATCTCATTTATACTGGCAAGTGCGCGTTTTAGAAGCAGTCACAATTTTTTGAGCGGCACTATTTCTTTAGTCGCAGAGGCAATTGGCTGCTGCGCTTTGGTCATCTGGGCGGGGCCTCTCCTGTCTTCTAAGGTTGTACCCGACTGCAGATCAAAACCAGTTAAAAGCCCTAAAAATACTGCTACACATAATGTGGTTTTGAAATGCACTTGATGAACCTATGTTATTAGAATGAAATTCCACTTTTTTGTGGTTATTCGTGTTCTGGGACACTCAGTGATCAAAACTTGGAAAAGTGACATTTCTGTCTGCAGCGTATTCACTTGAACATTGCACCAGCTAGAGTGATGTGCTGGAAGCAGATCCTTAACTACAAATCTGCTCCTCAAATCTAAAACAAAGGGCGAAGCCCCACAGTCAGATGCTGCAAGTAACATTTCTTAAACATTAGCTGCCTCAGGTCAGCACCCTTTGCTTTGTTAGACACCACATACGTTGTCCATAACATTAACTACTGCATGTAAAAAATGCAAAAAGAAAAAAAAAGATGATGCTAACTGCTGAAAGAAGCTATATAATGACATGTTGCAAGGGTCCATTGGGCACCATCTATGCAGCAAACTACTGAATTCACAATTAAACCTTTTACACAAAATGTAAACCTTTCTCCCCAGAAAAATTTGAATGGAATTAAAGGGCAGATAAGAAACAAAGTGTGGCGGCAGCCAAGCCAAGCCAAGCCGCCAGGCAGCGCCACCCTCCGCTGCTCTCCGGAACCACCAGAGAGAACCCGAATAAAGCCAGTTGATGTTTGGGATTCACGCCGTGCGGTTGTGTCCGTTTCTACCGCGCGTACACGCGTCCCAACAGTGGTGGCCCGGACGAGGCTTACCGCCTTTTTCAAGCGATCGACGCCATGGAGACCACCCCTGACGCACTGGCCATCTCCGCCGTCGACATCAGGCTCCCGCCGTTTTGGACAGCGGACCCGCAGCTGTGGTTCCTGCAGGTGGAGTCCCAATTCACCGCTCGTCGTATTACCGCTGAGCTAACAAAGTAACACCACGAGGTCACTATCCTCCCATCGGCAATAGCGAGCGAAATACGCGATCTGCTGGTCGCTCCACCTGCAGAGAACGCGTACACAGCGCTCAAACAGCTCCTCATCCGCCGCCTCACGCCGTCGGAGCCTCAGCGACTACAGCAGCTACTGCACAACACCGAGCTCGGGGACCGGACGCCCAGCCAATTGTTGCGCCAAATGAGGCAGCTGTTGCACACGGACGGCGCAACTACCACCGATGCCGACAGCAGACCGCTTCGCGAGCTGTTCCTACAGCGACTCCCGGTCAACGTGCGCATGATCCTCGCCTCGGCCGCCGACAAACGCCTGTCTGAACTCGCCGAGCTCGCGGACTCTGTGGTGGCGGTCGCTCCGCCGTCCGTCGCGGCGCTACAGCCAGACATCGCCGGCCGCGCGCCTACGACCGCACTGTACGACATCCGGGAGCAGATATCTCGCCTCGCCGATACCGTCGCAGCGATGCAGGCCCGCAGTACTCCCGATGAGCGGCAGCGTCCAGCAGCGCAACAGAAAACCTGCTGGTATCACAGGAAGCATGGCAACGCTGCTCGCAAATGCATCCCTCCTTGCGACCATGCGGGAAACGGGAGCGGCCGGCACTGAGGACGACCAGTGTCCCGGATGCCCCCGAACGTCGTCCATCAGTGTTTTTCCTCACCGACCGCGACAGTGGCCTTTGATTCCTCGTGGACACCGGCGCTGAGGTGAGCGTGTTGCCAGTTGGATCCACCTATCGCCGTGTCCCCAGCGCGTCCCCCTTCAGGCGGTCAACACAACCATCGCCACCTACGGACATCCCTCGCTGCAACTAAATTTAGGCTTGAACAGAACGTTCCGGTGGATTTTCATCGTGGCAGCAGTGAAGTTCGCCATCTTGGGTGCGGACTTTCTTCGGCATTTCGGCCTTCTCGTCAACGTGTGCAACCGGCGCCTTCACGATCCCGTGTCGCAGGCAACTGTGCAAGGCAATCCCTCGAAACACCCTCCGCTGAGCTCCACTATGCTCGGGCCGTCCGGTGCAGAACGTTTTACTCGCATTCTGCATGAGTTTCCCGGGTTGACGAGGCAGCCGCCAGCCAGCGCCGCGGCGAAGCACGAGGTACGCCACTACATCGCCACCAGCGGCCCACCCGTGCACCCGCGGCCTCGCCATTTGTCTCCGGAGAAGTTGAAGGTCGCCCGGCAAGAATTTGAACACATGCTGGAACTAGGGATCATCAGACCCTCGTCGAGCGCCTGGGCATCTCCACTCCATATGGTGCCCAAGTCAACACCGGGAGACTGGCGACCATGCGGGGACTACAGGGCGCTGAATCGGGTAACGACCCCAGACAGGTACCCGGTACCGCACATACACGATGTCACGACGAGGCTTCACGGTGCCACTATCTTCTCGAAGATCGACCTGGTGCGGGCATACCATCAGATTCCCGTTGCCCCGGAGGACGTCCCGAAGACCGCCATCGCAACGCCTTTCGGACTTTTCGAATTTCTCCGAATGCCATTCGGACTCCGAAACGCGGGTCAGACATTCCAGCGGTTCATGGACGGTGCTATACGCGGTCTCAACTTCTGCCACGCCTATCTTGACGACTTGCTAGTCGCCAGCAGCACTCCGGAAGAGCACGTGAATCATCTGCGCATCGTCTTCCGGCGCTTAGAGGAGCATGGCGTGGTCGTGAACATGGCCAAATGCGAGCTAGGCATGCGACAGCTCTCGTTTCTTGGACACGTCATCTCTGCCTCAGGAGTTCTTCCTCAACCCAACAAGGTTGAAGCCGTGCAAAGGTTTCCGCAGCCGACCGCCAAGCGCCAGCTTCGGGAATTTCTGGGTTTGGTAAACTTCTACCGCCGTTTCATTCCCCGCTGCGCCCAGATCCTTCAACCTCTCCACGACCTGCTGGCCACTTCACGAAATGGCTCAGACACCCTCTCCTGGTCTCAAGAAGCAAAAGAAGCCTTCTGCAAGGTCAAGGATGCCTTGGCAAACGCCGCACTGCTGGAATACCCCAGGTCCGGTGTCCCGCAGAGTGTGATGGTGGATGCCTCCGATACAGCCGTTGGGGCTGTATTACAGCAACTCGTTGGGGGAATCTGGCGCCCGATTTTCTTCTTTTCGAGGAAGCTAACGCCTACCGAGCGCCGCTACAGTACCTTCGGGAGAGAACTGCTGGCCGTGTACGCTGCCATACGACATTTTCGCCATTTCCTGGAAGGTGTAGAGCTTTTCGTCCTCACCGACCACAAGCCGCTTACTTACGCATTGCGCTCGCTAAGCTCCGACGGGGGAACGCACACAGCACGTGAACGGCGCCAAATGTCCTATATATCAGAGTTCACGACTGACATCCGCCACGTCAAAGGACAATGAGGTAGCGGACGCCCTCTCTCGGAATCCTGTCAACGCCATCATGCCCACACTACAGGTTGATTTTCCCGCTTTGGCAGCCGCTCAACGTGAAGATGACGAACTGAAACGCCTGTTGACCGCGACCACTGCCCTGAATCTTGAGTGGATCCCAATTCCCGGATCCGAGGACAAGGTTTGCTGTGACACAAGCGTCAGTAGAACTCGCCCGTTCGTGCCTGCAAGCCTCCGTCACCATGTGTTCGAGTCCTTGCACAGACTGTCTCATCCGGGGATTAGAGCCACCCAAAGACTGGTGACAGCAAGATTTGTCTGGCCAGGCGTAAATCGGGACGTCCGACGCTGGGCACGTGAATGTGTAGCTTGCCAGCGCTCTAAGATACAACGCCATACCTCGACAGCACTGGGAACACTCCCCACTCCGGATTCTCGCTTTGATCATGTCCACCTGGACATCGTCGGCCCACTGCCACCCTGCCACGGAAAGGCTTACCTGCTGACCTGTGTCGACAGGTTCACCCGCTGGGCGGAGGCCATCCCTATCGCGGACATCACTGCCGAGACGGTTGCGAGTGCTTTCCTGTACCACTGGGTAGCCCGTTTCGGGGTGCCCTCCACGATAACAACAGACCGCGGCCGACAGTTCGAATCAGCCCTTTTCACTGCCATCAGTCAGCTCATGGGCACCTCACACATACGTACGACGGCGTACCACCCCATGAGCAATGGCATGGTGGAGCGCTTTCACCGCCAGCTGAAGGCTGCGCTCACGGCAACCGAGGAACACAACTGGGTGGAGGCCCTCCCACTCGTTCTTTTGGGTATAAGGTCCACCTTGAAAGAGGACATTGGCTGCAGCGCCACTGAGTTGGTCTACGGCACGACACTCAGGCTGCCGGGAGAGTTCTTTGCGTGCGGCTCAGAGGAGGCATCCATAGACTATGCACTTCGCCTATGCAACGTCATGAGCAAACTGCGCGCGGTACCTCCATGGGCCCCAGGGTCGCGTGTGGTGCACGTCGACCCGCAGCTCACATCGTGCCCATATGTGTTTGTACGACACGACGCAGTTCGGCGACCTCTTCAGCCACCCTACGATGGGCTGTTTAAAGTCCTCCGCCGTGGCAACAAACAATTCACCATCCAGAGAAGCGGTCATGAGGAGGTTGTGTCGCTGGGCCGCATCAAGCCAGCAGACGTGGACCGTGACGACACCGTGTTGCCTCCGCTAAGCGAATCATCGCCAGGACCCCCAGCTTCAATGCCAGCCCAAGCCCACGAGGTGCCCTCCCGGCTGACGCACAGCGGACGGCTATCAAGAGCACCCACTCGCCTGGACCTTTAACTCCGTTCGGCAACTCACTAAGGGGGGAGTGCTGTGGCGGCAGCCAAGCCAAGCCGCCAGGCAGCGCCACCCTCCGCTGCTCTCCGGAACCACCAGAGAGAACCCTAATAAAGCCAGTTGATGTTTGGGATTCACGCCGTGCGGTTGTGTCCGTTTCTACCGCGCGTACACGCGTCCCAACAAAATAAATTTGATGTCAGAAGAAAAAAAAGGTGAATGAAAGTATCGTGCTTTAGGGAAAGTCTGAAAGCAGTGTGCCATCGACATAACGTTGAAGCAGTGACTACCGAGATCTGTGCCTTGGTGTGCTTAAAGGGACCCTAAGATGGTTTTGGCGATTTTGTACAAATGCACTGGGCATCCAAGCATTAGATGACCAATATCAGCTCTCCGCATTAGGTGTGTAATGTGCTACAAGGTTTTAAACATGTGCGTCGTGAAAGATCTATATAACTCAACCTAAGGAGTATTCAACCACCCCTAGCCATAAGCAGTGCAATGGGCACATAGCAATAGGCATTCCTGGCTGACATCTTGAGCACTGAAGGACCAGCCAACGGTATTGCCGCGACAATTGGTGGCGCACACTCGCATCGCCGACAGGCCATGGTAGCATCATGGTGGTGCCATGTTGCACCCTGTAGCTAAACAAGTTGAGGAGAAACAGCTGTGGTGAGGACAAAGGCAACAGAAATACCGTATTTTCCGGAGTATAAGATGCGGTTTTTTTCTGAATTTTTCTTTGGTGCAACTTATACAAAGGTGCGACTTATATATCTTTTTTTCCCCTTTCACTCTCGAAACTGTTTCCTTATTTTTTTTTAAATTGCAGCAACGAATGTCAGGTTGTTGAGTGAGCAGTCGAAGTCAGAACAAGAAGATTCAGGTCGCAAAACACCGAACGCAACTCAAAAATAAAAGGGGGGAGGCGAGGGGGTCGCCGGGTAATGGCTGCTGTGCTTTGCACAAGCTACTAAAAAACCAATAAATTTCGTACTTGCAAGCCACGAAGTTATTTTTCTTTTTGTCTTAATATTATTTTGGCCTTTTTAGTATGTTTTAAGCCCGTTTATAGTATGAAAGGGACGGCAGCGAAGAAGCGGTTGCACTCGCGAGGCCAAAGTGGGAAAATCCACATCGACGCCGAGGCGGGCCGAGCTGAGTCAAGCCATTCTTTGCCCATCGTGTGTGTGCGGTCTGTGGCTGTTCTGTCGCCATCTTCGCTTTGTGCGGCTCGTTTCACAAGTGCGTATTCGTTTCTCTGGTTCCACCATGCCGCCTCGGCAATCGCGCAAGAGCTACACAGCAAATTTCAAGTTGACAGCGGTTGAGTTTGCGCTTGAAAATGGTAACCGTGCCGCTAGGCGACACTTTGGTGTGAGTGAAAAGATGGTGCGCGACTGGCGCAAGTCGGAGGAGAAGCTGAGGGCTATGAGAAGCACGAAGAAAGCTGACCGAGGATTGAAAGCCCGATGGCCTGAACTTGAAGCCCGCCTGCGCGTGGGTATTAGAACAACGTGCGGAAGGCAGGGGATTGTCAACTGTGAAGTTGCGCCTGAAAGCGTGAACGTGGGCCCAGGAGATGGGAGCTGTTGGTTTTGCCTGTGGACCTTCTTGGTGCTTCAGATTTATGAGGCGCAACTATTTGAGCATCAGAGCGCGCATAACGCTTTGCCAAAAGCTGCCCAAAGACTTCGCCGAAAAGCTGGATAACTTCAAGGCGTTCGTGAAGAAGCAAGTGGACGAAAATGAGATCGCGGAGAAGCACATTGTCAACATGCACGAAATTCCATTGACATTTGATATTCCGATGGGACGAACTGTTGCGCAAAAGGGTGACAAGTCGGTGCTGCTGCGAACAACAGGACATGAAAAATCGCATGTTACGGTTGTCCTTGCATGCTGCCCCGACGGAACCAAACTGCCACCAATGCTCATATTTAAGCGGAAGACACTGCCGAAGGACAGCTTCCCTTCAGGTGTCCTCATCCAAGCGAATGAAAAGGGATGGATGGACGAAAGCATGATGAGCATTTGGCTTGACAGGTGTTTTGTTAAACGACCAGACGGCTTTTTCCATGTAAAAAAAAGTCTGCTCGTCATGGATAGTATGCGTGCGCATATTACCGACTCAACACTGCGGAAGGTAAAGGCTGTCAACTGCACGCCTGCAGTCATTCCAGGTGGTATGACGAAGATTCTGCAGCCTTTAGACATCTCCGTCAACCGCAGCTTCAAAGCTGTACTGCGGCGTTTGTGGGAAAGTTGGATGACTGAGGGCGAACATAGCTTTACGGCCACTGGACGCATGAGACACGCGACGTATGGCGAGGTGGCAAAGTGGGTCGACGAAGTGTGGGCTACCGTTTCTGTGTCTACGATAACTGCAGGCTTTCAAAAAGCTGGCCTTGTTGCTTCAGCGCCTGCTAGCGATTGTGACAGCAGCAACTCTGAAGATGACGATGATGTCTCTGCAGCCCTGCCTAGTGAAGTGGCCGAACTGTTCAACAGCGCATCGGAGGACGAGGCCTTTGACGGTTTTGAATAACGCGCAATGTATAATAAATCTCTTTTGCTGCTTACAAGAATTAACTGCATTCTTGCCGTAACCTGTGGCACCTTGACTGACGCGTTAGGGGGATTCGGTTGATCCGGAATAGGTAAGTACATTGCATCTGAAACGGAGGGCATGCCGCGTCACGGTTAGTTGTGCTGATCGTGCGGAAAAGGGGTGCGTCTTATACTAGGGTGCGACTTATATATGAATTTTTTCATGAAAACATGCTTAAATAGAGGGGTGCGTCTTATACAAAGGAAGTCGCAATCCGGAAAATACGGTAACCCCATTGGTGCCTTGGTGCAAGGTGCATCGCTTAATTCATGGTGTGAATGATTTGATAACAATGCAGCATAACCAATGAAACAATGTCAAGAAAACCATTTCAGGAATCATTTAGGTTCCACATAGAAGGCAGTGACTCAACTACTAGGGTTACTTCTTCCTCGTAAAGCACTCAGCTATGCAAATATAGGCAAGCAAGTGTTCAAACCACATGTATCAGGTCCATGGTGCTGCAATATGCCAAAACGCCCGCAGACTGCAGCTGGCCCTGCAGTGTCGGCTAGAACTGGCCTTTTTTGTTACCGTATACATTGTGAATACAACAGCTTATGCAAATATGCATACCAGTAATGCTTGTATGCCAATTATTCCACCGTGCTCATCTGTTTGCACGGCAATAACTTATCATGACTTTACCTGCCAGTACGCCAATGCTTGGTGAAACAGCCCTTCATGAAACAAGTGACAAAACATGCAATGTGAGTAATCACACAAAACAAGGTTAGTAATTCTATACAAACAGTGCCACCAGTATGCCTCACACCACCAAACAGACTATGCTAAAGCAAATGCCATAGAAGAGCTTCAAATTCTGTCTGATTTGGTTTCTGGCAACCTTACTGTGTGGACTGTGGACTCCAATGGCTTAGACTGTTCTCCACGAGCGATAAGGCAAAGAAGAGCAAGGTTCCCAAGCAGGCCTGGTCCCAGATGTCTTCCATTCAGTCACCAGATTTTGATTTTCTAAAGCGGCTAGGAATTCTCATGGCAAACAGCCTGCAGTATTCAGCACTGTGGGAAGCAACTGAAATTGTCCTAAAGCCCAACTCGTACTTTTGCCTGCCCTCACTAAGAACTTTTCCTAGGATGAGACGGACAGGTAGAATGTGCATGTACAAGTGAGTGCTTCGGACACATTGCTGTTCCAAAAGATGCTGTGAAAGTGAGGTGCACTTATTGTAGAGCCATTCACCAGTGACATCACTGATAGTGCAGGCTATCTAAGCTCCAACTGGATCAAGAAGGCATCAGTCACCTTTAATAATGACAGAGTTCCTCTGTACGAAATTTCAGGCTAGGGAATGTGATTTTTGTTGCTTCAAGTCAATGAGGTCAGGTACAAAGACAGAATATCAAAGGTATTATTCGCAGGCTTATGGTTTGGACAGAAAGAGCACACTATGAACACCTCTTCGCTGCTCCCTGGACAAAGAGACAAAGTAATGAAAGAAAACCAAGTTTTTTTCCCGACCATGTTCTGTTGACAGTGTTGCAAGATGTGAGGTCATGTCTATGGCTCACTTCAATGGAACGCAAGGACGTGCTTTGTGCGAAAGTCCAAAACCTGTAGAAAAATCTAAAGTGCGCTGTCATGTATATAACCTTCAACTCCTTCTCCAAAAGCTTCAGAACGCATGACTCATTCTTGAAGCATGCACAAAAAGCCAGAACTCAACCAAAGCGAGACAGTTGTGGTATCAAGGGATTGAATGCCCTGACCATGTTTGGTTACCTTAGTTTCAGTCCTGGCTTCACTGTTGATTGCATGCACGCCGGATGCTTATTTTGTGAACGCAGAAACACTGCTTTAGTTGCAATATGAAAAATGCAGAGGGTTTAAAATTCGCCAGCACCTTGGGGAGGTCATGTGGAGCTCACAGCTATGTCTCAGACATGGGAAATGTCACAACTCGTGGCGATGTTCAGAATCGAAACGGTGCAAGTTATCAGAATGGAGAAATGGTCTTTTATTCTATTCCCCGTTCATCTTGCCAAGTTGTGTTCCTTCTCGAAATTTTGAAAACTGGATGATATTTGTATAATCGATGCACTGAATGCTCGTTCCCAAGATTTCCTTGGAAGTGAGTCGCTGTCTGAAAAGTGGTGTGCTAAAGTTTTTCAAGCAGTATGAAGCAGCATGCCAAAAAGAACATGTACAATGCTCACCTGCTGATTCATTTGGTGGACACTAGCAAATAACAATGCCACTCTGGTTACTCTGGATCTTTACACTAGGGCTGAACCCTAGCCAAACAAAGGTACAAAGTATTTCCTGGAACAGAAAATGATAGGTAACAGATAAGTGATAGTATAACTATTGCATCAGCCCCACCACAGCAGTAGGATGCCTGACGTGACTGCCGACATGCCACAGGCAAGTTCATGACATACAAAGCACATCTGTTGCACCTTGTCGACAGTGTGTGTGACTGGGGACCATCGGGTCCATTCGTTCTAACACCTGCACCTATGAACAACCAACTTGGGAAATTCTTAAATGGCACATGGTATGGGAATTGCAAATAGTTACAAAATTCACTGCTCTAGCTCTGCCAAAAACCATTGGGTGTGTGCGGGTGCTCAGCAAAGCACGAGCTTCACACATTTACCTATACTCTTCTTCACCTTGTGGGGAATATGGGAAAGCCAGTGTTACTTCAGCACAGCAAGAGGTAACCTAACTTAAAAGGACATGTTGTTCATTTCTCGAAAGAATAGGTATGGTGCTAAATTGCCTTGTCCATGTCTCATCAATGTAGCACCATACCTATTCCTTCAAGTAACCAGATCCCTCAACCGAAACCCATATGCAGGGCCCACATGCTGACTGGCTGAGAGTGAAAACCACTGTCTGCTGCTACACTCACTAGCAGACAGCAGGGAGAAGCACTAGGGATTTCAGTCCAAAGAACATTGCGAGGCAGCAACAGGGAACCAAGGTAAATAGTTCCACTCCGTGAGTGGAACTATTTACCTTGGTTGCAGTGGCTTTCATAGCTTCCAAAAAGTCCTGTATTTAGCGAACACAGAGACGTACGTGTGGATAAACTTAAAAGTTGTGAGCACCGCTGGCGACGGAGGCAAAAAAAAAAACACTTGGTAGATATATACCCCCCTGAGAACGCATGCCGGTGTGCAGTGGCGCCGTGGCGTAATCAGTAAGTCATCGGGTTGCGGCACGCGCGTACCCGGGTTCGATTCCACAGTGGTTGTTGCTTGGGTAAGAATGTCATGTGGAGTGCATACTTTGATTTCTGTCTGTAAGAGCCTTGACATGTTACCTGGTAGTGAAAATTGCGGGTCGAATGCTCGTATAAGCGCTGCAATAAATATTTTATTCCTCAGCTACCTTGGGGCCACCTGTCTGGCTTCATGCATGAAGCGCAGGCCGCATCTAGCCAGGAAAAATTTGACCTGAAATCCATCGTAAGTTCCGCCACGGCTATTGCGAGGGGCCACATAGAATTGGGCCGCTGCCTCTGGATGCCTCCTACGGAGCCGCCTGACGAACTGCATAGCGGCGGCCCAAATTTGACTTGATTTACTGCCTGCAGGCGTGGATTCTAAGCAGGATCTGACTAAGACTGTAGAAGTGGTCACTTGCATTCATGCTGGCGAAAGTGTTGAATGAGTTGGTGTTTCAGCACAAACGCCTGTAGGCATATGCGGCATTTAAATGGCCGCTCACCTGTGTGGATGCACAGGTGCACCTTCATGTTGTACAGTGCCAAGAAGCTTTTGGAGCACTCACCTATATGGTCTCCCAGCAGTGTGGCTGCATTTGTCAGTGTGCCCTGGTCTCGGAAGTTCTGAGGCGCACAATGGCACCGAAATGGCCGCTCGTCCGTGTGAACCCTGATGTGTCTTTTTAGGTGTGCCAAGCGATCAGTTTTATAGGCAGAAGTCGCAGTGGTGGTGTTGTGTGCATTACAATGCCCATTTGTTTAAATTTCAATTTTGAATTTCATGACACTCGTGCAGCAAAACGTGAATGTGCCATCGTGTCGTCTATCATGTGGTACCATCTGGTGAAAAATACAGGAGGCATACCACAGAGGGAGCGCAGTTCTGCGCTTTCAAACATGGCGTCTTTCTCGACCTCGACGTTCTACTCGCGGCGTCCAAGTAAGTTGTGTCATACTCACTACTGGTCGTGTAATATTTTGTAATTATTGTTATAATCTACTTGTTAAGTGCTCAGGAGTAATTCCTGCAAGGTGTGCAACCTTAAAGGCCGGTATTTTTGTTTGCACAAGCTCTTTTCTTGTAGTGTACATTACAATGCACACACAGTATCTATGCCTATGTATGCCAGGGTATACGTCTGATGTTTTCATGCATTTGATTACTCTTTGGCGTAACACTTCGGCATTTATTTGACATAGGACTCAGTGATAAAGAAGCGGAATGGGTCCTGGAAGCAATAGCCAACAATGACACCTCAGATGATGAAGTGGACGATCGCTACTTTGTTGTCGGTGATGCCGCGTTCCTTCCACGGTGCTCCAATGGTAAGCGATGCACTAACCATTTTTTATAAGTCTACCTAAGTTGTTCGTTTCAACTGATGGGGAGCACTCTTTACAGATGTTTCCAGTGAGGAGGAAGAAGAAGAGCAGGACACGAACAGTAAGCGCTCTCAAGACGCTACGTGGTGAAGAGGCACCTCATTTGACTTGACCATCAGCGACGTGCGGTGTGCACCAGACACGCCACCTGATGTCAGGCAGCATTGGCGGCCAAGTGACTATTTCCGACAATACTTGTCAGATGCCGTGTTTGAGATCACGCAGGAAGACAGCTGTCGCATTTCACCAAAGGACGGGGAAAATTCTCAATTCCTCGTGTTGCAAGATGCAGAATATTCTGGGAGCAATGTTGATGATGAGCTGTCTTGGCTACCCACAGATGCGTCTCTACTGGGCATGGGGCACAAAGGTGCCTGCCATTGCCGATGTCCTCACCAGAGATTGGTTTTTCACGCTGCGCAGCAACTTCAAAGTTGTTAATGATCTTGATTTTACGGAAGAAGACCGAAAGAACGATCGCCTGTGGAAGGTCCGACTGATCTTAAACGAGGTCCAAGCAGCATGCCGTAAGCTCCCAAGACCACTTTCCGTGTATGTTGACGAACAAAAATTCCATTTACAGGCACCCACCCTACAGGCTTGAAAAACTTCGTGCTCACCAGCCCCAGTGGACTCGTCCTGGATTTCGACATTTACCAGGGCAAAACTTTCCTCAAGATTGGCAATAGCCCAGATCTTGGACTCCGGCCAAATGTTGTGCAAGTCTACGAAAAACACTGCCTATTGGGACATTGCTCTTTTTGACCGATATTTTACAACACTGCAGCTTATTGAACAGCTGGGAAAACTGAACCTTCGAGCAGTGGGTATCATTATGAGAATCATACCGAAAACAGCAAAGCTTGAGAACGACACATGCCTAGACAAGCGAGGTAGAGGAACGAGTTCACAAACCGTGAATGTCTCCTTGGGTACATGCGTAGTTAAATGGCTGGACAAGGCCATCAAATTTGCCTCAAATCACGTTGGTGAGGAACCATTGGGCAGTGCCGCAGATGGTCGAAAAAGGAGAAGGTGTATCAGGACATTCCTCGCCCTGCTGTGGTGGAGGAGTACAACCGCAACATGGGCGGGGTGGGCATGTCAGACAGGACGCTAAGCTTGTATCCCATGACCAGTCTTGGGTAGTAACTAGTTACTAGTAACGGTTACCGGTAACTAGTTACTTTTTTCAGTAACTTATAACTGTAACTAGTTACTTTTAATTTAAAGGGACTTGTAACTGTAACACTGTTACTTTTTACATGGTAACTGTAACTGTAAATACCGTTACAGTTACTTCCTTCAAAAAATATCCAGCAGGAACACTTCTTAAAAGCAGGGCTTCGAAGTATCGCGACACAAGACTATCGCAATGTTTCTCTTAATTATTTATGACTATGTGTACCTCTGTACCTAGATAAATTTGCAAAATGTATTTGTATCTGACTAGCGGAATGCTTTTACGATGTATTTCACTTTATTTCCTTAAAGTCCCCCTTCAGGGGTATTACATAAGGGGTGATGTTCAATAAACCTATACAGTGATGTTTTAATGGCTTCAAAAAACATGGATTGTTTAATCATGGCAGAAATGGCGTGAGGAAGGCCGTTCCAGTCTTTTGCTGCTCGTATAAAAAAGGAGGCTTCGAATGTAGTGGTCCGGGTACGTGGTAGTGCAACGTGAAGCGGATGACCAGTGCGATGAGATATGTGTGGAGAGGGCATCATGTACGGTGGATGATTCAGTGAACTGAAATACAACATATGAAAAAGAGAGAGGGCGGCAATCTGTCGGTGAGAAGCAAGTGTGTCCAAACCTTATTCCGCCTTCAAAGATGAGATGCTGATATCATATGAAGAGGCAGAGTGAATGAACCTGGAAGCCCGATTTTGAATTGATTCGAGTTCACTTATGATATATATTTAGGCGGGGGGAGGGGGGGCTCCAGATGGAAGATGCATATTTGAGCTTTGATCTGACTAATGATTTATATGCAAGCATTTTGACATGTGGTGGAGTATGACGTAAGTGTCGTCTGAGAAATCTAGTGATTTATTAGCAGCTGAAATGATGTTAGTGGTGTGATGACGCCAAGAAAGGTCTTGAGACAAGGTGACACCGAGGTATTTGAATGACTGAACTGATTCTGTTGGAATATTAGCGATTGAATAGGTGAAACTAAAGGGGTTACGGCGGCGAGAAAAGGAAACAAGCTTACATTTATTCGGATTTAGGTTCATTAGCCACCGATTACACCATGTTTGTACATTGTTAAGGTCACGCTGAATTAATGTTTGGTCGTGAGTGTTGGTTACTCAACGGTAAATAACACAGTAATCTGCAAACATGCGAAAGTTACACGATACATGCGTTAGTAGATCGTTAATATAAATTAGGAAAAGAAGAGGTCCTAAGACAGACCCCCGAGGGACACCTGACGTTACAGGCAGTCGGTTAGAACAATGATTGTCAATAAAAACGAAGTGGGAGCGGTTAGTCAGGAAAGATGTGATCCATGCAAGTACGTTGGGGTCTAGATTTAACAGAGATAATTTTAGAATTAGGCGTTTGTGAGGGACAGTATCGAATGCTTTAGCAAAATCTATGAAAATTGAATCAGTCTGAATGTTACAGTCAAGGTTAGAATGTAGGTCGTGAAGGAAAATGGCCAGCTGTGCTTCGCAAGAATAACCTTTCCGGAATCCATGTTGACAGGGATGAAAAAAGTGTATTGAATCTAAGAAGTTGATGATATGGGAGTATATGACATGTTCCATGATTTTACAGGGGACACTAGTTAAAGATATAGGACGGTAATTTTGTGGAGAGTCTCTGTTACCTGATTTGAAGACTGGAATAACCTTCCCCACTTTCCAGTCTGGTGGCAGAATGCTTGACAATAATGACTGCGAAAATAACAATGTTAGGTACGCGGCACACACATGTTTAATGTTTATTAAGAGTTTTGAGTTAATATCGTCCACGCCTGCAGACGATGAAAGCTTAATTTTTTCTATGATCGAAATGATCCCGCTCTTAGAAAAAGTAATTGAGGACATAGGCTCGGTACTGCTAGCAGGTGAAGAAAGCTCAGAAAATGAGCCTTCGTTGGTAAAAACAGACAAAAACGCCTCGTTAAAAATATTCGCACATTCAATGTTGTTAGCTGCATCACCATTCGCCTTTAGAACACTTATTGTGCGCATCTCCTGAGGGTTCATCACCCGCCAGAATTTGCGAGGGCTGTTTGCAAGCAATTTAGGTAACTCCTCATGAAAAAAAAAGAGTGTTTGGTGTTTCGAGCAGCCCTAAGGTAATCATCTTCAGAGGCATAATATTTGTCCCATGCAGACGAGCGCTTAGACTATTTAGCTGATCGAAATAGACGTTTCTTCTTGTTTTTTAATTTCTTAAGCGTATGGGAAAACCATGGCTTATTTCTATTTGCGGTGAACGTGGTATTTGCGGGAACGCGATGCTGTGCTGGACACGGACATCTCTTGGCCTTTCTTTTTTTTAGATGTGCCTGACGTGTTTCCAGATCGGAAAAAACTTTTTTTTTTTCTACGAGGCAAGCAAAGCACCGCCTGTCGGCGACAAAAAAGGTCGGGGAAGGGTTCTTCACCCGGCCCATGCACAGAAACGTGCGCGACAACGCAGTATGGTCGGCCTAAGTGACGAAAGTCACTGTTGTTCAAAGGCCGATGCAGCATCCTTAATTTTTTTGCGTGGCCGGCCATTTTTTTCATGCCCACCCGCACGGAAACCACCTAAAAACAGACGCTTTTCAATGCATCGCACACGTTCACTTCTCAAAGCGGCGGTACTTTCAAAAAGCACTTCCCAAAATGCCGGCAGAAATGGCTCGAAGGGGCTTATCCTCTTTGTTGCGTCTCAGGTTGAGCTCCCATTTCATTTACGAGCATGCAGCTGTGCATCGGGGCATCAGGCTGTCCCAACGTATCAAATGCGAAGCATTTCTTAGCAAACTTAGGTGACTTTGAGCATATCTATCGATCTAGCCGCCTACGACTTTGTGCTCTCCTGGCCGTTTCGTTAATGTTATGTACACGAAAATTGGTATGCAACAAAATGACTGCATGACGAACATAAATGACAAGTCATAACATGAAAATCATGATGTGCATGTCATGAGCGGTATGATTTACCTGCCATGGTCTTGGTGCTTTCCCGGCCTTTTCATTAATGGGATGTATGCTAAAATTGGTGATCCGAAGGTCGCGGGATCGAATCCCGGCCGCGGCGGCTGAATTTCGATGGAGGCGAAATGTTCAGGCCTGTGTGCTGTGCGATTTCAGTGCACGTTAATGAACGCCAGGTGGTCGAAATTTTCGGAGATCTCCACTGCGGCGTCTCTCATAATCAGAGCTGGTTTTGGGACCGTTAAACCCTATAAAATCAACCAATGCTAAAATTGGTATGGCACAAGATGACTGCATGACGAACCTAAATGACACGTCATAACACAAAAATCATGACACGCATGTCATCAGCGGCATGATTGACGTGCCATGGTCTTAGTGCTCTTCCCGGCCTTTCATTAATGGGATGTATGCTAAAATTGGTGATCCGAAGGTCGCGGGATCGAATCCCGGCCGCGGCGGCTGAATTTCGATGGAGGCGAAATGTTCAGGCCCGTGTGCTGTGCGATTTCAGTGCACGTTAATGAACGCCAGGTGGTCGAAATTTTCGGAGATCTCCACTGCGGCGTCTCTCATAATCAGAGCTGGTTTTGGGACCGTTAAACCCTATAAATCAACCAATGCTAAAATTGGTATGGCACAAGATGACTGCATGACGAACGTAAATGACGGGTTATAACATTAGAATCATGACATGAATGCCATGAGCGGCGTGGTTTGCATGCCACAGTCTTGGTGCTCTTGCGGCCGTTTCGTTAACTTCATATGTACCCAAAACCGGTATAACGTGACAACAATGCAGATCTATTTTACGTTCCTGATGCATGCTTCGCATTTTCTTGATTCCCACTGCACGTGGGATATGCCGTTTATTTTTGTAATTAAATTCCGACAATCAATAAAAATGTTGTTGCAGAAAATGAGGAGTACGCAACGGTTGCTAGTGTGGGCTTATGAGTGAGCCTATTCAATTCCTTTTATCTGGCGCTTTTGATACGAGCAACTTCAATTCAACCGCACGCGTTAATACGTTTCCGTTGAAAGAACTACCTAATTTCGTTTGCGGGGTAATAATGTTGTACAGTAACGGAAAAGTAACGACGTTACTTATCATCAATAACTGTAACTGTAACAAGTTACTTTTGGAAGCTGAGTAACTGTAACTGTAACATAGTTACTTTTCTGGCTTAGGTAACTGTAACTGTAACACTGTTACTTTTTACTGATAACGTGCCCATGACTGCCCATGACACAGCGTACTAAAAAGTGGACTGTCAGGACCATGACCTTTATTTGTGACCTTACAGATGTACTCTTGGCTGCAGTACAAAAAGACTCTGCTCTTCTTGGCGTGTCAAGAAAAATATCCTTTGACTGCTCGAGTTCAAGATGTCGCATGCACACTACCTGTTTTCAAGACAGGTGTGGTGAAGAATCTGCAGATGATGAGCCTCCACACAGGTGCTAAAAGCTAAGGTTGGACTCTAGCCGAAAATAACTACCGTATTTATTCAAATATAGGTCGCCCTTTTTTTCCAAAATGCTGCACATAATCAGCTATCGACATATATGGTGACCAAATAATCTCGACCTATATTCGTGATCAAAGCGATCAAAAGCACCGAGCTGATGCTGTTAAACTGCCGCGCCACGGCTCTTCAAGCAGCTCCTGCTACATACGCACATTATATACCATAAAATCTGGAATAAGGACCGTACCAGCCCCGCTTTTACGACTAAATAATCAAGAAAAAAAACTTATTCATGCAATAGCTGCACACCTTTTCAAAGTCCCCGCGGAAATGCCGCTGCCCTCCGCCATGTTTGCACCCACGAATTCCCTAGGTAGGTTGTGAAGTCGCTAGCCGTGCTGCCTGTCAGCGCGCAGCCGCACTGGCCTGAGGCCTCTCTGGCTCACTCTTTGCTCGTCGTTCGATCTGACATGACGGTTAGCACATTGCCTGACTGCGACGATGTCACGTGGCACAGCACACAGCTGACTTCCAAGCGTCAGTCATACCTTTTGCTGAGAACTCCAGCAATTGTGCGCTTAGCGCAAGTTCAACGTCAATGAAAAGTTGATCAGGAAGCAGCGGACCGACTGTTCATGTGCAATAGACGGTGTCGTGCTTTTTTGGCCCAGCAACCGGTGACGCTCTTGAAAAAGAACTGAGGCTCCACGTGGAAGAGGAACGCGCCAAAGGCCTCCGATTTCCTGCGAAGACATTCAAACGAAAGACCGGCAGCTGGCTCAATGAGACGGGATTGACCGGTCAACGTTTAAGGCAAGTTGAGGCTGGGCCAAAAGTTCACGCGGCAGAACGGACTGTCTCTTCGTCGTAGGACAACCATCTGTCAGCGTTTGCCGGTGGAGCATGAGGAACGGCTGATAGCCAGAGAGAGAACGCGGACCAGACCCGAGTCTGACATGCCCAGTCGCACGACTGGGCATGAGAACATCAGCTGTGCCACATTTATTAATGACAAAGAGATATCAAGGACACAGTCATACGGATCTTGCATGACCGGTTGCTTTGATCTACTCAATGCCTCCATACATTAGAATTAGGAGGTTGTGTGAAAGATCATTACAATGGTGAACATTCACCAGCATTGCCGATAATGATGGTGCTCTTGCTTATCCTACCGGCTCAGCAAACTCTTGATGACTTGAAATATACTTCCATCAGGTTATTTTTTGACATATAAAAATGACTTGTGTTCTCCGTCCGTCTCTTTATGGCTATTGTACTTATAAGAAGTGAACTGCATCTCGCGTAAGACAGGTGCTTGCCACGCTTTTATTCATGTTTACAGCCCGCTCGCAATGCATACGAGTGCCAGCACGTGTTATGCCTAAAAATCATCTCTTTTTCTTCCTTTTTGCGTCGTTTCATTCACAGGCGGCGATCACGCCTCGACAAATTCTCAGCAGCAAATGTACGTGCCGTTACGGCGCCCTGGGCAACTGCAAGCATTGCGCAGTGGTGGCATGTACGTAACCTACCCACGAGACGCTTCGTGTACTACGAGCGGTCCACAGACGTGGGGAAGCCATCGAGGAAGCCCGAGCACGACGACAAAGTGCCACTGCGAAAGCTTTTTGGAGGTAGTGTGTTATAGACTTTCTTTATGATATTTGTCGTTTTAACGTAGTTTGTGATGCGTACGCGCTCAGAATTTGATTTGTATGCAGTCTAACATGAGAAGAAATATCTAATTTCTCGCTAATGCATGACTGCAATCCAAATTTATTAATAAAAAAAGAAAGAACTTGTCAGGCAGTATTCATTACTACTTACACACAGCATATATGCACTTTTTATCTACCAAATGCAATTAAACCCTCCCTTCGGAATTTGCTTGCTTAAACCAGACTAGTCACGAAGCACAGCTCCCGTCATTTTTACTGTGAAATCGAGATGACAAACTGAGCAGTCTTTTTTCTTTCTGCTTCTCTCTAAATCTACTCCTGCACAAAGTCAAGATCAGTCTTCCAGTGTCTCATTTTAATGCCCTGTGCTCTGTTCCTATCCCCCTGTTTCCAGACAACAACAGCCCCTTTGTGGAAAACAAGCAGCCTGCAGAACAGCCACCGTCTTACACGTAATCAAGCACTTTGGAGGCACTGATTCTCCTTTCACTACCGTTCTTAAGGAGATGGAGAGGAGTGAGGAGGACATTAGGCATGACGAAACTTATTCGTGGCCTTTCTGAAGAGGCCAAAAGATCACTGCTGCGTCAAAAGCTCAGCACCCTGGTTCCGCTACCACAAAAACAACTCCACATGCTGGCACCTTCCCCAAGCTAACCATTGCCCCACGAGACCACCTAAATGACTGTACTCCTGAGGAGAGGGCCTTCTACAGAACCTCGGTGGCATGCGAGTCAGTTCATGAGCTCTGCATTCTGACTGCTGGCCAGTCAAGTTGTCTGAGAGGTAATAACGATTCAGAAAGCATGGCATAGGTGTACATGCTCACAGTGTTGTTTTTCTTTGTGTTTACATTGTATCTATGCAGATGGTACAAGGAACGCAAGGTGCGAATCAGTAGCACCGGAGCGCATACCATCTTGCGCCCCGCAGAGGCCCTCAAGATGTCATGCACAGTATCCTCAAGTCCAGCTGCTTTTCATCCGAGGCTACGACGTATGGTATGCTTTAAGATCTTGGATCTAAGCAGTATGAATTACATTTATGTCTTTTGTATTAGGAATACGTATGGAGCCGGTGGCCAGGAAGACTTTGAGCAGCAGCATGGTGTGACGGTGACAGAGGTAAGTAGTTCATTTACGTTTCATTTTAAGAGCTGAGTACAGCCTACCTTGCAATAAAAAAAATTAACATAATAGTTCAGTCATTCTATGCCAGGTGTCGCAGCCCTGGTGTGCGCATTACATATCTTCCTGATACATTTGCACCTTTTTACGGTGCCACATTGAGTATCGTGGCAAATATTTCTGCTCAAAAAATATTTCACGACCGTGTCCATTATGCCAGTCCTAACTGTGCATATGGATAGGTATATGAAATCTATTTTGTGTGTTGAGCTTTGAAAACGTGTTTGCCCTTCTACAGAGGTTCTGTTTAGTGTCCTGTTTAATAATTCACAAATTTTTGTGTTTAACTGGCAGTTACACATTTGAAAGACACGAAAATCTTCGAAGTTTGCGAAATTTTCTTAAGCTAGCTCGAACTCTCCCTAAGCAATTTTAGTATTAGTATTGTTCTGGGAAGGTATCTTTCAATACAAAAATGTTTCAGAGGAATAGACTTCAAGTCTTCCCGAAAAAAAATTGTGAAATCAGAGAAAATATGCGATTTGTCGCATACTTGGCTCATTTTTTGTACTGATGTGGTCAAAGTTAAAATTCTTGTGACGCGGTTTTGATAGGAGACTTCATTGCCAAGTAATGGATGAAGTCTAAGCACATCGTTTTTTAAGAAAGAAAATACTTTTCTTTGTGAAACAAATAACACACCCTGCATTTCTTTTTGTTGCCACTTGTTATGAGTGGTGTCGAAATTCAAGATGTATGTTGCCAGCTTGTGAGCGCTCAAAAGTCTTGTAGTCTAAATGTTAAGGCTACGATTAACCAATTCGCTTTGCAATGTGAGCTTGCTTGGCAGGCTCAATAGGATGTAGGGATGCCTGAGAACTGCTTAGGTATCATTGGTACATTGTGCTACAGAGCTGGCTGCACAACTAACATACACAATAAAAAATGTATGCAATGTGTGTGTTCTCTCGATGTGTGTTATACTAGTTGTGCGGTTCGGTAAAGGGATTATGTTTCATATCCTGCTACATGTTTTCTCAGGCAGCCTAGATAGAGGTGAACTGGCAATTTATTAATGTAAATGTCATATTTTATGCTGTTGTGTGCAGTGTGACAAAAGACAAGGTAGGGAAACATGCAAAGGAGTGGTTATCACCATTGTGCCTTTCTGTCCCCTGTCATGTTATGCGCTCGTCATAGACTACCAGATAGCCCAGTCTTGCACTCAGCTCCTTTTATGCATAGCTACTATCAAATTCTTCTGATGTTGTAGACATGCCCTAATACCCCTTTAATACTTCAAAATGAAAGAACTTGAGAAAATGTAAAACATTATTTGGACAACTAATGGACAAAGAGATTATCTTTTTGTCGGTGTAAAACAATGAGCAAAATGCAACATTTTAGGTGGGCCTGCTACTTCATCCGCAACAGCCATGGCTTTTTGGAAGCCCCGATGGAATCTTTTCCTTGCTGGTGAGACGTGTTTGCTGGAAATCAAGTGCCCCTACAAATGTAAGGACAAAGGGATCTTTGATGACTTGGGGAACAGCATTGTGGACTATGTGCATCATGTTCATGGAAATGCCACGCTAAAGAAATCGCACAGGTCCAGATTTTGATGTACCTGATAAATGCAAGGCACTGCTCCTTTTTTGTATATTCGGACAAACAAAGCGTCACCATCCCTGTTGCTAGAGATGATGCGTTACTGCAAGAAGCTTTACCAAGCTTGAGCAATTTTACTTTGAATGGATTTTGCCTGAACTTGTGAAGCGGCAAGGCTTGTAATTCAAAAGGTTCCTTAGAGCAGTACAGCATAAAGGCTAGTGAAGGTGGCTACTGCCTCCTGGCAGCTAACTGCAGTGTACTGTTTGTATGTAACGCGAGACTTTTTAAAAATGTTTAGGCCTCGGAATGCGTCTCACATGAATACTGTAAACTCTCGGTAAACGGAAATCTCTTAAATTACTGCTCGAACGGAACCACTGACTCTAATATGATTGGTTTCATACCTGAACACTGCGCCTCTGTTCATCTTTCAGAATACGGAGCTCCAGTTAACCCATTTTGGTGGTCCCTTCAGGTTCCATTTTAACGGACTACTGGATGTAGCAAGATATTTTTTTTAAACTTTCTTTGCACTTTAAAAGTGCAATGAGCTAACTGCAGTGCTGCTGTTCCTTTGGGCCTCCTCTCATCAGTCCTGTGATAAAGTGGTGCTAGCTTCGCATTTCACTTGTGTTTTTTTCAAGCATTGCTACTTTTATTGAAACTTTACAAGTGTTTAGATCAGGCGTCACATAATAACTGGTAGTTAGCTATGTGAGTGCGCCTCATTACCAGCTCTGTTTTTTCTGCCAGTGCTAATGGCTTGTATGTGGTGTACTAATTCAAAATCTCGAGGTATCACAGCACAATGCAGCCCACCAGCGAACAAGGCTGGTTCTGGCTGTGCAAGCCCCTTTTCCCTGAGTATCAAGGTAAAATAAAGGGAGCAAGGCTGTTGCCCTGAGCTAAACAAACCTGCACCAATACTAATGAAGTTGCTCTTGGCGCGCTCGAAGGCACAGTGACTGAGGCAAGAGCGAGCGCACATGTGTGTGCGTGCGAGCGTGCCTGCATCCCTCAACCCGGCGATGTTGCTGCGGGCGTGTCCTTTCCCCTCACTTCAACCTGATCCCACCAGTTGATGCTGCTGAGCCGCGCCAGCTTAAGAGAGAAGGAGAAAAAAAATTGTTTTTTTAGATGCGAAGCAACTTATGGTCGGGGCTATGTCACTCCCTTTCTCCATCAGCCGTGCGGCATCCATACCCGCACTGCGCATGCACATCCTCCTCCACCTCCTCTCCTTGTCTCATTCCCTCTCCTCTCGCATCCTCCTCTCCGAACGGCATGTATGACTATGGAAACGCTCTTTCTTCAATGAACGCTTTACCAGCTTGCAAGGAACGAAATGCGCCCTCGCCCGCGAGAGACAACGCTGACGGCAGGCAGCGTCTGCTAGTGTCAACCGATGCAAACTCGACACCTAGTCAAACGATGCAACGTGGTGTGCACCCCCCGTGCTGCTTCACATCGCCTCATGGTCCCCTTTAGAGGGAGATGGTGTAAGTTTTTTTTTCATCATGCTAGCCACTCTTTGGTTACTGCGGAGTCTCTGTGCTTCATTTGGCTAACCTGACACTAGGTGACAGTGCTTTTTAGGCCTAGCTAGAAAACGACCCTCGCCGAAAAGCACCACATGCCCTTGTCAACGCTTTGCAACATTATCAAGAACAAGCACAAGATAATCGATGCCTACAAAAAGACACACTTGGCAAAGCGCACACGAGTACGCCCTCCTACATATGCCGACGTTGAAGAGGCTTTGACTGCTTGGCTGCAGAAAGCAAATGCAGCTCACCTTCCCGTCAACGGACCATTTTGCGGAAAACAGCTGGCGCTGCAGCTTCGCCATGAAGAGTTTAAATGCAGCAATGGGTGGTTTTGCCGCTTCAAGGAGCGCAACAACTTGACTTGTGTAGCTGTTTGTGGTGAAAGTGGCAGCGCGGACCAGAGCGTTGTCGACGGCTGGAAGCACCACACCTTCGCTCCGCTACTCACCAAATACGAAGTAGCGGATGTGTACATTCTTCATGAGGCTGCTCTATTCTACAAAATGGTGCCCACAAAAACATTCGCGTCGAAGGAGGCAGACGTTAGGGGAGGAAACAAAACAAAGACAGGGTCAGTCCTGTTCGGTGCGAATATGTGCAGCGAGGACAAGCTGCCACTGCTTGTTGTTGGCAAGACGGAAATGCCGCGTTGTTTTAAAAATGGACGACTGCCACCCAAGAACGACCTTATTTATAAACATAATAAGAAAGCGTGGATTACAGCTGCAATTTTTGAGGAATACGTGCGGCACCTTGATCGCAAGTTTGCGGCTGCGGGGCACAGTGTTTTGTTCGTCGTCGACAACTGCCCTGCTCAGGGCGACATTCAAAATCTGCAGGCAATTAAACTCGTATTCCTACCGCCTAATACGGCATCCCTATCGCAGCCGATGGACCAAGGCGTCATCCTTCATACTAGGAAAATATATCGCTACAATCTGCTGAAGCGGCACCACTGGCAGTACTATCACCTGTGAGTTTGAGGCGGAGGGGGAGACTCTGCGCTCGATATGGTGCCCTGCACACCGAGGATGGAGAGCCCAATCAGCTTTTCCAATTATTTGAAAATCGAGGACACAATGCAGACATGCTACACTGACCTAGACAGCAAGATCGCTGCTCTGCCACAAATAATGATGATCAAAGTGATGACTACCCTCCGCGAGCACCCCCTTTGGCGGAAGTCATCGATGCACTTAGGAGTGCAACGGCGGCGAGGCTGAGATGCTGCGCCTGGTCAGCCGTCTTGAAAGTATGACATTTAGCGCGGCAAACTACCGCAAACGTCAGTCTCACATCGAGGACTTCTTGAAGTAGGTGCACTTATGGCAATAAATGTGGGCCACTCATGTAACAACACGTTTTCTGGCCGATTCTGTAGCTTTCGCGTCGTTTCAGATAATTGGGAATCCCACTTAATTGGAAATATTTTGCTTGGTCCCGCAGCCTTCAAATTAACAAGGTTCTACTGTATGCACCGTGTGTTGTTGATCTCTGCACCAGGGTGGCCTGAGGGCCGTGTGCCTTC
This sequence comes from Hyalomma asiaticum, assembly GCA_013339685.2. Classification (NCBI taxonomy): domain Eukaryota; kingdom Metazoa; phylum Arthropoda; class Arachnida; order Ixodida; family Ixodidae; genus Hyalomma; species Hyalomma asiaticum. The sequence goes on from CM023484.1 coordinate 126,214,569, forward strand.
GCTCACTCAATCACTGCTAAGGGCAACTTGCGACACTTTGCTGGAAGTACTTTCCCGCATGGGCGAACCAGAGATGATTTGCTCAGAATGCGCATTAATTTCACGGCTCAGCTCACTCA
>CM023484.1:126214787-126293405 GCA_013339685.2 Hyalomma asiaticum
TATAGGCAAGCAAGTGTTCAAACCACATGTATCAGTGCTGCAATATGCCAAAACGCCCGCAGACTGCAGCTGGCCCTGCAGTGTCGGCTAGAACTGGCCTTTTTTGTTACCGTATACATTGTGAATACAACAGCTTATGCAAATATGCATACCAGTAATGCTTGTATGCCAATTATTCCACCGTGCTCATCTGTTTGCACGGCAATAACTTATCATGACTTTACCTGCCAGTACGCCAATGCTTGGTGAAACAGCCCTTCATGAAACAAGTGACAAAACATGCAATGTGAGTAATCACACAAACAAGGTTAGTAATTCTATACAAACAGTGCCACCAGTATGCCTCACACCACCAAACAGACTATGCTAAAGCAAATGCCAATAGAAGAGCTTCAAATTCTGTCTGATTTGGTTTCTGGCAACCTTACTGTGCGGACTGTGGACTCCAATGGCTTAGACTGTTCTCCACGAGCGATAAGGCAAAGAAGAGCAAGGTTCCCAAGCAGGCCTGGTCCCAGATGTCTTCCATTCAGTCACCAGATTTTGATTTTCTAAAGCGGCTAGGAATTCTCATGGCAAACAGCCTGCAGTATTCAGCACTGTGGGAAGCAACTGAAATTGTCCTAAAGCCCAACTCGTACTGTTGCCTGCCCTCACTAAGAACTTTTCCTAGGATGAGACGGACAGGTAGAATGTGCATGTACAAGTGAGTGCTTCGGACACATTGCTGTTCCAAAAGATGCTGTGAAAGTGAGGTGCACTTATTGTAGAGCCATTCACCAGTGACATCACTTATATTAGTGCAGGCTATCTAAGCTCCAACTGGATCAAGAAGGCATCAGTCACCTTTAATAATGACAGAGTTCCTCTGTACGAAATTTCAGGCTAGGGAATGTGATTTTTGTTGCTTCAAGTCAATGAGGTCAGGTACAAAGACAGAATATCAAAGGTATTATTCGCAGGCTTATGGTTTGGACAAAAAGAGCACACTATGAACAACTCTTCGCTGCTCCCTGGACAAAGAGACAAAGTAATGAAAGAAAACCAAGTTTTTTTCCTGACCATGTTCTGTTGACAGTGTTGCAAGATGTGAGGTCATGTCTATGGCTCACTTCAATGGAACGCAAGGACGTGCTTTGTGCGAAAGTCCAAAACCTGTAGAAAAATCTAAAGTGCGCTGTCATGTATATAACCTTCAACTCCTTCTCCAAAAGCTTCAGAACGCATGACTCATTCTTGAAGCATGCACAAAAGCCAGAACTCAACCAAAGCGAGACAGTTGTGGTATCAAGGGATTGAATGCCCTGACCATGTTTGGTTACCTTAGTTTCAGTCCTGGCTTCACTGTTGATTGCATGCACGCCGGATGCTTATTTTGTGAACGCAGAAACACTGCTTTAGTTGCAATATGAAAAATGCAGAGGGTTTAAAATTCGCCAGCACCTTGGGGAGGTCATGTGGAGCTCACAGCTATGTCTCAGACATGGGAAATGTCACAACTCGTGGCGATGTTCAGAATCGAAACGGTGCAAGTTATCAGAATGGAGAATGGTCTTTATTCTATTCCCCGTTCATCTTGCCAAGTTGTGTTCCTTCTCGAAATTTTGAAAACTGGATGATATTTGTATAATCGATGCACTGAATGCTCGTTCCCAAGATTTCCTTGGAAGTGAGGTCGCTGTCTGAAAAGTGGTGTGCTAAAGTTTTTCAAGCAGTATGAAGCAGCATGCCAAAAAGAACATGTACAATGCTCACCTGCTGATTCATTTGGTGGACACTAGCAAATAACAATGCCACTCTGGTTACTCTGGATCTTTACACTAGGGCTGAACCCTAGCCAAACAAAGGTACAAAGAATTTCCTGGAACAGAAAATGATAGGTAACAGATAAGTGATAGTATAACTATTGCATCAGCCCCACCACAGCAGTAGGATGCCTGACGTGACTGCCGACATGCCACAGGCAAGTTCATGACATACAAAGCACATCTGTTGCACCTTGTCGACAGTGTGTGTGACTGGGGACCATCGGGTCCATTCGTTCTAACACCTGCACCTATGAACAACCAACTTGGGAAATTCTTAAATGGCACATGGTATGGGAATTGAATAGTTACAAAATTCACTGCTCTAGCTCTGCCAAAAACCATTGGGTGTGTGCGGGTGCTCAGCAAAGCACGAGCTTCACACATTTACCTATCTTCACCTTGTGGGGAATATGGGAAAGCCAGTGTTACTTCAGCACAGCAAGAGGTAACCTAACTTAAAAGGACATGTTGTTGAGCTAGTTGGTCCATTTCTCGAAAAGAATAGGTATGGTGCTAAATTGCCTTGTCCATGTCTCATCAATGTAGCACCATACCTATTCCTTCAAGTAACCAGATCCCTCAACCGAAACCCATATGCAGGGCCCACATGCTGACTGGCTGAGAGTGAGAACCACTGTCTGCTGCTAGACTCACTAGCAGACAGCAGGGAGAAGCACTAGGGATTTCAGTCCAAAGAACATTGCGAGGCAGCAACAGGGGAACCAAGGTTCCACTCCGTGAGTGGAACTATTTACCTTGGTTGCAGTGGCTTTCATAGCTTCCAAAAAGTCCTGTATTTAGCGAACACAGAGACGTACGTGTGGATAAACTTAAAAGTTGTGAGCACCGCTGGCGACGGAGGCAAAAAAAAAAACACTTGGTAGATATATACCCCCCTGAGAACGCATGCCGGTGTGCAGTGGCGCCGTGGTGTAATCAGTAAGTCCTCGGGTTGCGGCACGCGCGTACCCGGGTTCGATTCCACAGTGGTTGTTGCTTGGGTAAGAATGTCATGTGGAGTGCATACTTTGATTTCTGTCTGTAAGAGCCTTGACATGTTACCTGGTAGTGAAAATTGCGGGTCGAATGCTCGTATAAGCGCTGCAATTTATTCCTCAGCTACCTTGGGGGTCTGGCTTCATGCATGAAGCGCAGGCCGCATCTAGCCAGGAAAAATTTGACCTGAAATCCATCGTAAGTTCCGCCACGGCTATTGCGAGGGGCCACATAGAATTGGGCCGCTGCCTCTGGATGCCTCCTACGGAGCCGCCTGACGAACTGCATAGCGGCGGCCCAAATTTGACTTGACTTACTGCCTGCAGGCGTGGATTCTAAGCAGGATCTGACTAAGACTGTAGAAGTGGTCACTTGCATTCATGCTGGCGAAAGTGTTGAATGAGTTGGTGTTTCAGCACAAACGTCTGTAGGCATATGCGGCATTTAAATGGCCGCTCACCTGTGCGGATGCACAGGTGCACCTTCATGTTGTACAGTGCCAAGAAGCTTTTGGAGCACTCTGGGCACCTATATGGCCTCTCAGCAGTGTGGCTGCATTTGTCAGTGTGCCCTGGTCTCGGAAGTTCTGAGCGCACAAATGGCACCGAAATGGCCGCTCGTCCGTGTGAACCCTGATGTGTCTTTATAGGTGTGCCAAGCGATCAGTTTTATAGGCAGAAGTCGCAGTGGTGGTGTTGTGTGCATTACAATGCACATTTGTTTAAATTTCAATTTTGAATTTCACGACACTCGTGCAGCAAAAAGTGAATGTGCCATCGTGTCGTCTATCATGTGGTACCATCTGGTGAAAAATACAGGAGGCATACCACAGAGGGAGCGCAGTTCTGCGCTTTCAAACATGGCGTCTTTCTCGACCTCGACGTTCTACTCGCGGCGTCCAAGTAAGTTGTGTCATACTCACTACTGGTCGTGTAATATTTTGTAATTATTGTTATAATCTACTTGTTAAGTGCTCAGGAGTAATTCCTGCAAGGTGTGCAACCTTAAAGGCCGGTATTTTTGTTTGCACAAGCTCTTTTCTTGTAGTGTACATTACAATGCACACACAGTATCTATGCCTATGTATGCCAGGGTATACGTCTGATGTTTTCATGCATTTGATTACTCTTTGGCGTAACACTTCGGCATTTATTTGACATAGGACTCAGTGATAAAGAAGCGGAATGGGTCCTGGAAGCAATAGCCAACAATGACACCTCAGATGATGAAGTGGACGATCGCTACTTTGTTGTCGGTGATGCCGCGTTCCTTCCACGGTGCTCCAATGGTAAGCGATGCACTAACCATTTTTTATAAGTCTACCTAAGTTGTTCGTTTCAACTGATGGGGAGCACTTTTTACAGATGTTTCCAGTGAGGAGGAAGAAGAAGGGCAGGACACGAACAGTAAGCGCTCTCAAGACGTTACGTGGTGAAGAGGCACCTCATTTGACTTGACCATCAGCGAAGTGCGGTGTGCACCAGACACGCCACCTGATGTCAGGCAGCATTGGCGGCCAAGTGACTATTTCCGACAGTACTTGTCAGATGCCGTGTTTGAGATCACGCAGGAAGACAGCTGTCGCATTTCACCAAAGGACGGGGAAAATTCTCAATTCCTCGTGTTGCAAGATGCAGAATATTCTGGGAGCAATGTTGATGATGAGCTGTCTTGGCTACCCACAGATCCTATTGGGCATGGGGCACAAAGGTGCCTGCCATTGCCGATGTCCTCACCAGAGATTGGTTTTTCACGCTGCGCAGCAACTTCAAAGTTGTTAATGATCTTGATTTTACGGAAGAAGACCGAAAGAACGATCGCCTGTGGAAGGTCCGACTGATCTTAAACGAGGTCCAAGCAGCATGCCGTAAGCTCCCAAGACCACTTTCCGTGTATGTTGACGAACAAAAATTCCATTTACAGGCACCCACCCTACAGGCTTGAAAAACTTCGTGCTCACCAGCCCCAGTGGACTCGTCCTGGATTTCGACATTTACCAGGGCAAAACTTTCCTCAAGATTGGCAATAGCCCAGATCTTGGACTCCGGCCAAATGTTGTGCAAGTCTTCGAAAAACACTGCCTATTGGGACATTGCTCTTTTTTGACCGATATTTTACAACACTGCAGCTTATTGAACAGCTGGGAAAACTGAACCTTCGAGCAGTGGGTATCATTATGAGAAATCATACCGAAAACAGCAAAGCTTGAGAACGACACATGCCTAGACAAGCGAGGTAGAGGAACGAGTTCACAAACCGTGAATGTCTCCTTGGGTACATGCGTAGTTAAATGGCTGGACAAGGCCATCAAATTTGCCTCAAATCACGTTGGTGAGGAACCATTTGGGCAGTGCCGCAGATGGTCGAAAAAGGAGAAGGTGTATCAGGACATTCCTCGCCCTGCTGTGGTGGAGGAGTACAACCACAACATGGGCGGGGTGGGCATGTCAGACAGGACGCTAAGCTTGTATCCCATGACCAGTCTTGGGTAGTAACTAGTTACTAGTAACGCGTTACCGGTAACTAGTTACTTTTTTCAGTAACTTATAACTGTAACTAGTTACTTTTAATTTAAAGGGACTTGTAACTGTAACACTGTTACTTTTTACATGGTAACTGTAACTGTAAATACCGTTACAGTTACTTCCTTCAAAAAATATCCAGCAGGAACACTTCTTAAAAGCAGGGCTTCGAAGTATCGCGACACAAGACTATCGCAATGTTTCTCTTAATTATTTATGACTATGTGTACCTCTGTACCTAGATAAATTTGCAAAATGTATTTGTATCTGACTAGCGGAATGCTTTTACGATGTATTTCACTTTATTTCCTTAAAGTCCCCCTTCAGGGGTATTACATAAGGGGTGATGTTCAATAAACCTATACAGTGATGTTTTTAATGGCTTCAAAAAACATGGATTGGTTTAATCATGGCAGAAATGGCGTGAGGAAGGCCGTTCCAGTCTTTTGCTGCTCGTATAAAAAAGGAGGCTTCGAATGTAGTGGTCCGGGTACGTGGTAGTGCAACGTGAAGCGGATGACCAGTGCGATGAGATATGTGTGGAGAGGGCATCATGTACGGTGGATGATTCAGTGAACTGAAATACAACATATGAAAAAGAGAGAGGGCGGCAATCTGTCGGCGAGAAGCAAGTGTGTCCAAACCTTATTCCGCCTTCAAAGATGAGATGCTGATATCATATGAAGAGGCAGAGTGAATGAACCTGGAAGCCCGATTTTGAATTGATTCGAGTTCATTTATGATATATATTTGGGCGGGGGGAGGGGGGGCTCCAGATGGAAGATGCATATTCGAGCTTTGATCTGACTAATGATTTATATGCAAGCATTTTGACATGTGGTGGAGTATGACGTAAGTGTCGTCTGAGAAATCCTAGTGATTTATTAGCAGCTGAAATGATGTTAGTGGTGTGATGACGCCAAGAAAGGTCTTGAGACAAGGTGACACCGAGGTATTTGAATGACTGAACTGATTCTGTTGGAATATTAGCGATTGAATAGGTGAAACTAAAGGGGTTACGGCGGCGAGAAAAGGAAACAAGCTTACATTTATTCGGATTTAGGTTCATTAGCCACCGATTACACCATGTTTGTACGTTGTTAAGGTCACGCTGAATTAATGTTTGGTCGTGAGTGTTGGTTACTCAACGGTAAATAACACAGTAATCTGCAAACATGCGAAAGTTACACGATACATGCGTTAGTAGATCGTTAATATAAATTAGGAAAAGAAGAGGTCCTAAGACAGACCCCCGAGGGACACCTGACGTTACAGGCAGTCGGTTAGAACAATGATTGTCAATAAAAACGAAGTGGGAGCGGTTAGTCAGGAAAGATGTGATCCATGCAAGTACGTTGGGGTCTAGATTTAACAGAGATAATTTTAGAATTAGGCGTTTGTGAGGGACAGTATCGAATGCTTTAGCAAAATCTATGAAAATTGAATCAGTCTGAATGTTACAGTCAAGGTTAGAATGTAGGTCGTGAAGGAAAATGGCCAGCTGTGCTTCGCAAGAATAACCTTTCGGAATCCATGTTGACAGGGATGAAAAAAGTGTATTGAATCTAAGAAGTTGATGATATGGGAGTATATGACATGTTCCATGATTTTACAGGGGACACTAGTTAAAGATATAGGACGGTAATTTTGTGGAGAGTCTCTGTTACCTGATTTGAAGACTGGAATAACCTTCCCCACTTTCCAGTCTGGTGGCAGAATGCTTGACAATAATGACTGCGAAAATAACAATGTTAGGTACGCGGCACACACATCTTTAATGTTTATTAAGAGTTTTGAGTTAATATCGTCCACGCCTGCAGACGATGAAAGCATAATTTTTTCTATGATCGAAATGATCCCGCTCTTAGAAAAAGTAATTGAGGACATAGGCTCGGTACTGCTAGCAGGTGAAGAAAGCTCAGAAAATGAGCCTTCGTTGGTAAAAACAGAGAAAAACGCCTCGTTAAAAATATTCGCACATTCAATGTTGTTAGCTGCATCACCATTCGCCTTTAGAACACTTATTGTGCGCATCTCCTGAGGGTTCATCACCCGCCAGAATTTGCGAGGGCTGTTTGCAAGCAATTTAGGTAACTCCTCATGAAAAAAAAAGAGTGTTTGGTGTTTCGAGCAGCCCTAAGGTAATCATCTTCAGAGGCATAATATTTGTCCCATGCAGACGAGCGCTTAGACTATTTAGCTGATCGAAATAGACGTTTCTTCTTGTTTTTTAATTTCTTAAGCGTATGGGAAAACCATGGCTTATTTCTATTTGCGGTGAACGTGGTATTTGCGGGAACGCGATGCTGTGCTGGACACGGACATCTCTTGGCCTTTCTTTTTTTTAGATGTGCCTGACGTGTTTCCAGATCGGAAAAAACTTTTTTTTTTTCTACGGAGGCAAGCAAAGCACCGCCTGTCGGCGACAAAAAAGGTCGGGGAAGGGTTCTTCACCCGGCCCATGCACAGAAACGTGCGCGACAACGCAGTATGGTCGGCCTAAGTGACGAAAGTCACTGTTGTTCAAAGGCCGATGCAGCATCCTTAATTTTTTTGCGTGGCCGGCCATTTTTTTCATGCCCACCCGCACGGAAACCACCTAAAAACAGACGCTTTTCAATGCGTCGCACACGTTCACTTCTCAAAGCGGCGGTACTTTCAAAAAGCACTTCCCAAAATGCCGGCAGAAATGGCTCGAAGGGGCTTATCCTCTTTGTTGCGTCTCAGGTTGAGCTCCCATTTCATTTACGAGCATGCAGCTGTGCATCGGGGCATCAGGCTGTCCCAACGTATCAAATGCGAAGCATTTCTTAGCAAACTTAGGTGACTTTGAGCATATCTATCGATCTAGCCGCCTACGACTTTGTGCTCTCCTGGCCGTTTCGTTAATGTTATGTATACGAAAATTGGTATGCAACAAAATGACTGCATGACGAACATAAATGACAAGTCATAACATGAAAATCATGATGTGCATGTCATGAGCGGTATGATTTACCTGCCACGGTCTTGGTGCTTTCCCGGCCTTTTCATTAATGGGATGTATGCTAAAATTGGTGATCCGAAGGTCGCGGGATCGAATCCCGGCCGCGGCGGCTGAATTTCGATGGAGGCGAAATGTTCAGGCCCGTGTGCTGTGCGATTTCAGTGCACGTTAATGAACGCCAGGTGGTCGAAATTTTCGGAGATCTCCACTGCGGCGTCTCTCATAATCAGAGCTGGTTTTGGGACCGTTAAACCCTATAAATCAACCAATGCTAAAATTGGTATGGCACAAGATGACTGCATGACGAACCTAAATGACACGTCATAACACAAAAATCATGACACGCATGTCATCAGCGGCATGATTGACGTGCCATGGTCTTAGTGCTCTTGCAGCCGTTTCGTTAACTTGATAAGAACCAAAATTGATATGGCGAAACAACAATGTATGAAGACCATGGGTGACAGGTTCTAAGAACATGAAAATCGTAACATGCATGTCATGAGCGGCATGACTTACATTTGCTATGGCACAACAAGACTGCATGACGAACGTAAATGACGGGTTATAACATTAGAATCATGACATGAATGCCATGAGCGGCGTGGTTTGCATGCCACAGTCTTGGTGCTCTTACGGCCGTTTCGTTAACTTCATATGTACCCAAAACCGGTATAACGTGACAACAATGCAGATCTATTTTACGTTCCTGATGCATGCTTCGCATTTTCTTGATTCCCACTGCACGTGGGATATGCCGTTTATTTTTGTAATTAAATTCCCGACAATCAATAAAAATGTTGTTGCAGAAAATGAGGAGTACGCAACGGTTGCTAGTGTTGGGCTTATGAGTGAGCCTATTCAATTCCTTTTATCTGGCGCTTTTGATACGAGCAACTTCAATCAACCGCACGCGTTAATACGTTTCCGTTGAAAGAACTACATAATTTCGTTTGCGGGGTAATAATGTTGTACAGTAACGGAAAAGTAACGACGTTACTTATCATCAATAACTGTAACTGTAACAAGTTACTTTTGGAAGCTGAGTAACTGTAACTGTAACATAGTTACTTTTCTGGCTTAGGTAACTGTAACTGTAACACTGTTACTTTTTACTGATAACGTGCCCATGACTGCCCATGACACAGCGTACTAAAAAGTGGACTGTCAGGACCATGACCTTTATTTGTGACCTTACAGATGTACTCTTGGCTGCAGTACAAAAAGACTCTGCTCTTCTTGGCGTGTCAAAGAAAAATATCCTTTGACTGCTCGAGTTCAAGATGTCGCATGCACACTACCTGTTTTCAAGACAGGTGTGGTGAAGAATCTGCAGATGATGAGCCTCCACACAAGGTGCTAAAAGCTAAGGTTGTACCTCTAGCCGAAAATAACTACCGTATTTATTCAAATATAGGTCGCCCTTTTTTTCCAAAAATGCTGCACATAATCAGCTATCGACATATATGGTGACCAAATAATCTCGACCTATATTCGTGATCAAAGCGATCAAAAGCACCGAGCTGATGCTGTTAAACTGCCGCGCCCACGGCTCTTCAAGCAGCTCCTGCTACATACGCACATTATATACCATAAAATCTGGAATAAGGACCGTACCAGCCCCGCTTTTCCGACTAAATAATCAAGAAAAAAAACTTATTCATGCAATAGCTGCACACCTTTTCAAAGTCCCCGCGAAATGCAGCCGCTCCGCCATGTTTGCACCCACGAATTCCCTAGGTAGGTTGTGAAGTCGCTAGCCGTGCTGCCTGTCAGCGCGCAGCCGCACTGGCCTGAGGCCTCCTCTGGCCTCACTCTTTGCTCGTCGTTCGATCTGACATGACGGTTAGCACTTGCCTGACTGCGACGATGTCACGTTGGCACAGCAACACAGCTGACTTCAAGCGTCAAGTCATACCTTTTGCTGAGAACTCCAGCAATTGTGCCGCTTAGCGCAAGTTCAACGTCAATGAAAAGTTGATCAGGAAGCAGCGGGACCGACTGTTCATGTGCAATAGACGGTGTCGTGCTTTTCGTGGCCCAGCAACCGGTGACGCTCTTGAAAAAGAACTGAGGCTCCACGTGGAAGAGGAACGCGCCAAAGGCCTCCCGATTTCCTGCGAAGACATTCAAACGAAAGACCGGCAGCTGGCTCAATGAGACGGGATTGACCGGTCAACGTTTAAGGCAAGTTGAGGCTGGGTCCAAAAGTTCACGCGGCAGAACGGACTGTCTCTTCGTCGTAGGACAACCATCTGTCAGCGTTTGCCGGTGGAGCATGAGGAACGGCTGATAGCCAGAGAGAGAACGCGGACCAGACCCGAGTCTGACATGCCCAGTCGCACGACTGGGCATGAGAACATCAGCTGTGCCACATTTATTAATGACAAAGAGATATCAAGGACACAGTCATACGGATCTTGCATGACCGGTTGCTTTGATCCTACTCAATGCCTCCATACATTAGAATTAGGAGGTTGTGTGAAAGATCATTACAATGGTGAACATTCACCAGCATTGCCGATAATGATGGTGCTCTTGCTTATCCTACCGGCTCAGCAAACTCTTGATGACTTGAAATATACTTCCATCAGGTTATTTTTTGTCTAACAAATGAACGGGTCCCAGATACACCTTCCTTCTTTTGTAATAAGTTTAGTAACAAAGTGATCATAGTGACTTTCAGTGTGAATTCATGAGCGATAATGTTGACCTCCTCTACAGGTAGTCAGCTACGTGAGTGCGCCCCATTACCAGCTCTCGTTTTTCTGCCGATGCCAATGGCTTGGATGCGGTGCACCAATTCCAAGTCTCAAGGTATCACAGCACAATGTAGCCCACAAGTGAACAAGGCTGGTTCTGCCTGTGCAAGCCCTTTTTTCCCTGAGGAAAAGTACTCAAGGTAAAATAAAGGGAGCAAGGCTGTTTGTTCTGAGCTAGACAAACCTGCATCAATTCACAACCGTCAATGGTTAGGTGGCGCAGCGATTGGCATAGCCGTCAGCGCCGTGTCGATTCCGCGAAATGCCAAGGCGGCCAACGCGCCAACGTTCTCTGGCTGGTTGTATGGCGCAAGTTTGTGACGCTCTTTTGAAGCATGTCCGTGGTTCTGTAATGCGGTTTTAAGGCGATTGAAAACATCGATGCCCACTTTCGACCACTGACGCTTCAGAAGGGACACACACTCTATGACAACGACCACGTGTAAGGTGTTAAAGTGAACAATGACATCGCAGCGAAGTGCTTGTCTCAACAAAGCAAACATGCTTACGACGTCGAACTACAAGTAAGTTAAAAAATAATTTTATTCCGTTTGAGCGCACAAATACGACCGTGTACGTTTCTCATCCGTCACTTGTAGTTTTATTACTAAGAGCATGCCTTGCACGTCGCAGAAATTTTGCCGGGTTGGGCAAAATTGCGATAACAAAAGAGAACAGCGGCTTGTGTCTTCGTTGCATTTCATTGGGGTTATTGTTCGACATATAAAAATTGACTTGTGTCTCCGTCCGTCTCTTTATGGCTATTGTACTTATAAGAAGTGAACTTGCATCTCGCGTAAGACAGGTGCTTGCCACGCTTTTATTCATGTTTACAGCCCGCTCGCAATGCATACGAGTGCCAGCACGTGTTATGCCTAAAAATCATCTCTTTTTCTTCCTTTTTGCGTCGTTTCATTCACAGGCGGCGATCACGCCTCGACAAATTCTCAGCAGCAAATGTACGTGCCGTTACGGCGCCCTGGGCAACTGCAAGCATTGCGCAGTGGTGGCATTGTACGTAAACCTACACGAGGACGCTTCGTGTACGAGCGGTCCACAGACGTGGGGAAAGCCATCGAGGAAGCCCGAGCACGACGACAAAGTGCCACTGCGAAAGCTTTTTGGAGGTAGTGTGTTTATAGACTTTCTTTATGATATTTTGTCGTTTTAACGTAGTTTGTGATGCGTACGCGCTCAGAATTTTGATTTGTATGCAGTCTACACATGAGAAGAAATATCTAAATTTCTCGCTAATGCATGACTGCAATCCAAATTTATAAATAAAAAAAGAAAGAACTTGTCAGGCAGTATTCATTACTACTTACACACAGCATATATGCACTTTTTATCTACCAAATTGCAATTAAACCATCCCTTCGGAATTTGCTTGCTTAAACCAGACTAGTCACGAAGCAAGCTCCCGTCATTTTTACTGTGAAATCGAGATGACAAACTGAGCAGTCTTTCTTTCTTTCTGCTTCTCTCTAAATCTACTCCTGCACAAAGTCAAGATCAGTCTTCCAGTGTCTCATTTTAATGCCCTGTGCTCTGTTTCCTATCCCCCTGTTTCCAGACAACAACAGCCCCTTTGTGGGAAAACAAGCAGCCTGCAGAACAGCCACCGTCTTACACGTAATCAAGCACTTTGGAGGCACTGATTCTCCTTTCACTACCGTTCTTAAGGAGATGGAGAGGAGTGAGGAGGACATTAGGCATGACGAACTTATTCGTGGCCTTTCTGAAGAGGCCAAAAGATCACTGCTGCGTCAAAAGCTCAGCACCCTGGTTCCGCTACCACAAAAACAACTCCACATGCTGGCACCTTCCCCAAGCTAACCATTGCCCCACGAGACCACCTAAATGACTGTACTCCTGAGGAGAGGGCCTTCTACAGAACCTCGGTGGCATGCGAGTCAGTTCATGAGCTCTGCATTCTGACTGCTGGCCAGTCAAGTTGTCTGAGAGGTAATAACGATTCAGAAAGCATGGCATAGGTGTACCTGCTCACAGTGTTGTTTTTCTTATGTTTACATTGTATCTATGCAGATGGTACAAGGAACGCAAGGTGCGAATCAGTAGCACCGGAGCGCATACCATCTTGCGCACCCGCAGAGGCCCTCAAGATGTCATGCACAGTATCCTCAAGTCCAGCTGCTTTTCATCCGAGGCTACGACGTATGGTATGCTTTAAGATTCTTGGATCTAAGCAGTATGAATTACATTTATGTCTTTTGTATTAGGAATACGTATGGAGCCGGTGGCCAGGAAGGACTTTGAGCAGCAGCATGGTGTGACGGTGACAGAGGTAAGCAGTTCATTTATGTTTCATTTTAAGAGCTGAGTACAGCCTACCTTGCAATAAAAAAAATTAACATAATAGTTCAGTCATTCTATGCCAGGTGTCGCAGCCCTGGTGTGCGCATTACATATCTTCCTGATAACATTTGCACCTTTTTACGGTGCCACATTGAGTATCGTGGCAAAATATTTCTGCTCGAAAAATATTTTCACGGACCGTGTCATTATGCACAGTCCTAAACTGTGCATAATGGGAATATGTATATGAAATCTATTTTCGTGTGTTGAGCTTTGAAACTGTGTTTGCCCTTCTACAGAGGTTCTGTTTAGTTGTCCTGTTTAATAATTCAAAAATTTTTGTGTTTAACTGGCAGTTACACATTTTGAAAGACAACGAAAATCTTCGAAGTTTGCGAAATTTTCTTAAGCTAGCTCGAACTCTCCCTAAGCAATCTTAGTATTAGTATTGTTCTCGGGAAGGTATCTTTTCATACAAAAATGTTTCAGAGTGAAATAGACTTCAAGTCTTCCCGAAAAAAAATTGTGAAATCAGAGAAAATATGCGATTTGTCGCACTACTTGGCTATTTTTTGTACTGATGTGGTCAAAGTTAAAATTCTTGTGACGCGGTGTTTGATAGGAGACTTCATTGCCAAGTAATGGATGAAGTCTAAGCACATCGTTTTTTAAGAAAGAAAATACTTTTCTTTGTGAAACAAATAACACACCCTGCATTTCTTTTTGTTGCCACTTGTTATGAGTGGTGTCGAAATTCAAGATGTATGTTGCCAGCTTGTGAGCGCTCAAAAGTCTTGTAGTCTAAATGTTAAGGCTACGATTAACCAATTCGCTTTGCAATGTGAGCTTGCTTGGCAGGCTCAATAGGATGTAGGGATGCCTGAGAACTGCTTACGGTATCATTGGTACATTGTGCTACAGAGCTGGCTGCACAACTAACATACACAATAAAAAATGTATGCAATGTGTGTGTTCTCTCGATGTGTGTTATACTAGTTGTGCGGTTCGGTAAAGGGATTTATGTTTCATATCCTGCTACATGTTTTCTCAGGCAGCCTAGATAGAGGTGAACTGGCAATTTATTAATGTAAATGTCATATTTTATGCTGTTGTGTGCAGTGTGACAAAAGACAAGGTAGGGAAACATGCAAAGGAGTGGTTATCACCATTGTGCCTTTCTGTCCCCTGTCATGTTATGCGCCTCGTCATAGACTACCAGATAGCCCAGTCTTACACTCAGCTCCTTTTATGCATAGCTACTATCAAATTCTTCTGATGTTGTAGACATGCCCTAATACCCCTTTAATACTTCAAAATGAAAGAACTTCAGAAAATGTAAAACATTATTTAGACAACTAATGGACAAAGAGATTATCTTTTTGTCGGTGTAGAACCAATGAGCAAAATGCAACATTTTAGGTGGGCCTGCTACTTCATCCGCAACAGCCATGGCTTTTTGGAAGCCCCGATGGAATCTTTTCCCTTGCTGGTGAGACGTGTTTGCTGGAAATCAAGTGCCCCTACAAATGTAAGGACAAAGGGATCTTTGATGACTTGGGGAACAGCATTGTGGACTATGTGCATCATGTTCATGGAAATGCCACGCTAAAGAAATCGCACAGGTCCAGATTTTGATGTACCTGATAAATGCAAAGGCACTGCTCCTTTTTTGTATATTCGGACAAACAAAGCGTCACCATCCCTGTTGCTAGAGATGATGCGTTACTGCAAGAAGCTTTACCAAGACTTGAGCAATTTTACTTTGAATGGATTTTGCCTGAACTTGTGAAGCGGCAAGGCTTGTAATTCAAAAGGTTCCTTAGAGCAGTACAGCATAAAGGCTAGTGAAGGTGGCTACTGCCTCCTGGCAGCTAACTGCAGTGTACTGTTTGTATGTAACGCGAGACTTTTTAAAAATGTTTAGGCCTCGGAATGCGTCTCACATGAATACTGTAAACTCTCGGTAAACGGAAATCTCTTAAATTACTGCTCGAACGGAACCACTGACTGACTGGTTTCATACCTGAACACTGCGCCTCTGTTCATCTTTCAGAATACGGAGCTCCAGTTAACCCATTTTGGTGGTCCCTTCAGGTTCCATTTAACGAGACTACTGGATGTAGCAAGATATTTTTTTAAACTTTCTTTGCACTTTAAAAGTGCAATGAGCTAAACTGCAGTGCTGCTTGTTCCTTTGGGCCTCCTCTCATCAAGTCCTGTGATAAAGTGGTGCTAGCTTCGCATTTCACTTGTGTTTTTTTCAAGCATTGCTACTTTTATTGAAACTTTACATGCATATGTCTGACAAGTGTTAGATCAGGCGTCACATAGCTAACTGGTAGTTAGCTATGTGAGTGCGCCTCATTACCAGCTCTGTTTTTTCTGCCAGTGCTAATGGCTTGTATGTGGTGTACTAATTCAAAATCTCGAGGTATCACAGCACAATGCAGCCCACCAGCGAACAAGGCTGGTTCTGGCTGTGCAAGCCCCTTTTTCCCTGAGTATTCAAGGTAAAATAAAGGGAGCAAGGCTGTTTGCCCTGAGCTAAACAAACCTGCACCAATACTAATGAAGTTGCTCTTGGCGCGCTCGAAGGCACAGTGACTGAGGCAAGAGCGAGCGCACATGTGTGTGCGTGCGAGCGTGCCTGCATCCCTCAACCCGGCGATGTTGCTGCGGGCGTGTCCTTTCCCCCTCACTTCAAACCTGATCCCACCAGTTGATGCTGCTGAGCCGCGCCAGCTTAAGAGAGAAGGAGAAAAAAAAATTGTTTTTTTAGATGCGAAGCAACTTATGGTCGGGGCTATGTCACTCCCTTTTCTCCATCAGCCGTGCGGCATCCATACCCGCACTGCGCATGCACATCCTCCTCCACCTCCTCTCCTTGTCTCATTCCCTCTCCTCTCGGCATTCCTCCTCTCCGAACGGCATGTATTGACTATGGAAACGCTCTTTCTTCAATGAACGCTTTACCAGCTTGCAAGGAACGAGAATGCGCCCTCGCCCGCGAGAGACAACGCTGACGCAGGCAGCGTCTGCTAGTGTCAAACCGATGCAAACTCGACACCTAGTCAAACCGATGCAAACGTGGTGTGCACCCCCCGTGCTGCTTCACATCGCCTCATGGTCCCCTTTAGAGGGAGATGGTGTAAGTTTTTTTTTTCATCATGCTAGCCACTCTTTGGTTACTGCGGAGTCTCTGTGCTTCATTTGGCTAACCTGACACTAGGTGACAGTGCTTTTTAGGCCTAGCTAGAAAACGACCCTCGCCGAAAAGCACCACATGCCCTTGTCAACGCTTTGCAACATTATCAAGAACAAGCACAAGATAATCGATGCCTACAAAAAGACACACTTGGCAAAGCGCACACGAGTACGCCCTCCTACATATGCCGACGTTGAAGAGGCTTTGACTGCTTGGCTGCAGAAAGCAAATGCAGCTCACCTTCCCGTCAACGGGACCATTTTGCGGAAAACAGCTGGCGCTGCAGCTTCGCCATGAAGAGTTTAAATGCAGCAATGGGTGGTTTTGCCGCTTCAAGGAGCGCAACAACTTGACTTGTGTAGCTGTTTGTGGTGAAAGTGGCAGCGCGGACCAGAGCGTTGTCGACGGCTGGAAGCACCACACCTTCGCTCCGCTACTCACCAAATACGAAGTAGCGGATGTGTACATTCTTCATGAGGCTGCTCTATTCTACAAAATGGTGCCCACAAAAACATTCGCGTCGAAGGAGGCAGACGTTAAGGGGAGGAAACAAAACAAAGACAGGGTCACTGTCCTGTTCGGTGCGAATATGTGCAGCGAGGACAAGCTGCCACTGCTTGTTGTTGGCAAGACGGAAATGCCGCGTTGTTTTAAAAATGGACGACTGCCACCCAAGAACGACCTTATTTATAAACATAATAAGAAAGCGTGGATTACAGCTGCAATTTTTGAGGAATACGTGCGGCACCTTGATCGCAAGTTTGCGGCTGCGGGGCACAGTGTTTTGTTCGTCGTCGACAACTGCCCTGCTCAGGGCGACATTCAAAATCTGCAGGCAATTAAACTCGTATTCCTACCGCCTAATACGGCATCCCTATCGCAGCCGATGGACCAAGACGTCATCCTTCATACTAGGAAAATATATCGCTACAATCTGCTGAAGCGGCACCACTGGCAGTACTATCACCTGTGAGTTTGAGGCGGAGGGGGAGACTCTGCGCTCGATATGGTGCCTTGCACACCGAAGATGGAGAGTGCGGCCCAATCAGCTTTTCCAATTATTTGAAAATCGAGGACACAATGCAGACATGCTACGCTGACCTAGACAGCAAGATCACTGCAAAAACGTCCGACTCTGCCACAAATAATGATGATCAAAGTGATGACTACCGTCTGCGAGCACCCCCTTTGGCGGAAGTCATCGATGCACTTAGTGTTGTGCGTAGCTTTGTTGAGTGCAACGGCGGCGAGGCTGAGATGCTGCGCCTGGTCAGCCGTCTTGAAAGTATGACATTTAGCGCGGCAAACTACCGCAAACGTCAGTCTCACATCGAGGACTTCTTGAAGTAGGTGCACTTATGGCAATAAATGTGGGCCACTCATGTAACAACACGTTTTCTGGCCGATTCTGTAGCTTTCGCGTCGTTTCAGATAATTGGGAATCCCACTTAATTGGAATATTTTGCTTGGTCCCGCAGCCTTCAAATTAACAAGGTTCTACTGTATGCACCGTGTGTTGTTGATCTCTGCACCAGGTGGCCTGAGGCCGTGTGCCTTCGCTCACTCACTCACTGCTAAGGCAACTTGCGACACTTTGCTGGAAGTACTTTCCCGCATGGGCGAACCAGAGATGATTTGCTCAGACTGCTGCATTAATTTCACGGCTCAGCTCACTCAGGTGTTCGCAGCCACGATGAGCGTGACCCTGCAATTTTCGACACCCGACCATTGGTAGAGCAATGGGCTCGTGGAACAGTTCAATGGCACCTTTAAGAGCATGCTTTTGATGTAGTGCGCAAACATGGTTGGAACTGGGACAGGCACGTGCTGTTTCTTCTATGGGCCTATCGGGAAGTACCCAACGCCGCTATCGGAATCACCCCATTTGAAATGATGTTTGGCAGGGCACCCGTAGGACCGTTGATTACTGCAGAAAACTTGGTCATGGGGGTCGGTGGTGCCGGAGGGGCTCGACACTTCCGCACTTGAATATTTACAGAAACTAAAGGTGAAGCTTCAGGCCTCTAATGAGCAGGCAGATGAACCGTCGGCAGTCGCACAAGCAAAATATGCGGCCTATTACAACTTAAGGGCGAAACATAAGGAGTTCCGAGACGGGGATCAAGTGCTCATACAAGAGCCGAGCAACGCAGACTAGCTCCAAAATGGACAGGACCGGCAACTGTGGTGGGCCATGAGAGGCCATACACGTACTTAATAGAGCTAAATGACAGCAGCCGATGAAGCAGCCATGCGAACAAGTTGCGTGAGTATGTAACTAGGGTAAGCTCAGTGGAAGTCATATTTGAGACAGATGAAGAGCTTGGGGATGTGCCAGCGTTGCCGAGGAGCGTGGAGGAAAGCAAAAGCGTCTGTGTGGGAACAGATCATTTAAAAGACATTCAAAGAAAGGATCTAAGTAAGCTGGTAACTAGATACTCGCAAGTGTTTTGAGATACACCAGGCATGTGTAACGCAGGGGTACATAGCATCCGCCTGAAAGCTGGTAGCGAGCCCAAACGAGCTTGCAAATATCGCGTGCCATTCGCCTTGAGGGCAGAGGTGAAATGCCAGATTAAGGAGCTCTTGCATTTGGGGCTCATGTATCGTACCAGAGAGTAACTTCGCACACCCAGTGGTATGCGTCGCGAGAAGGGATGGGGGCACGACTGTGAGTTGATTAGAGACGGCTGAACATGATTACTCAGCCTGAAGCATTTCCCATGGGCCGAGCACACAAGTTGCTCTACGAGGTAGCGACGGCCAATTACATCACAGTCACTGATATGTTACACGGGTGCTGGCAGGTACCTCCAGACGAGGGGTCAAAGAAGGACACTGCTTTCATCACACACGAGGGGCAGTACGCGTGGCACGTGATGCCTTACGGCCTCCGAAACTAAGCTGCTACTTTTCAGCGTATCATGAGAGCGACGACGTCGCTTCACATTCCGTTGCGGCGGAGAAGGTGCTTCCGGTTGCTGTTCGTGAAAAAGTGACAAAATTTGCGGCAAAATCTGTACGTTGTCGCGGAGAAAATTCGTTTTTTCAAGGGGGTCTCCCACTGCCACTTCGTTACAGAGGTCTCAAATACATGTGCTTCTATGTAGTAACGGCGGCAAATAGAAAAACTTCGTTATATCCAGGAATTCGTTATATGGAGGTTCATTATAAGCAGGTTTAACTGTATATGAGAACTTCTGATAATTCAGACAGAATCCGAGAGTCGCTTCATGTTTGAATTAACGAGAGTCTACTGTATGTTCCCTAAAGAACTGATCCAGCCTAATGGATCAGCTGACACTGTTGTTGATACTCTTTAGTACAAATCACTCTTTTCCCAGACATCTCAAATTTTCCTGAGGTTAAATCAATTTGAAATACAATTCAGGAAAGAACAATCTGGTTGAAATGATCACCAGAGAACTACAGCGCTTAGCAGAAACTATCCCGCAGAATAAAAACAGAAATAAAAAAAACTTCTCCCCACAGGCAACTAGAAAAACTAAGGTACAGTCACTAATTGGACACTCATGAGTATGAAACAATGCCATGGGAAGTCCCATCCTAGAACGGACATATGTGGCCACATTTCAATGTTCATGAGTGAAATAAAGTATGAAAGGTAAAGCTATGTCACAGGCCCACATATCATATCGTGCCAATGCTCAAACTTGGCAACAAAAACCACTTCTGCCTGGCCATTCATTGCAAAGCAGTCAGGTGTTTTGTATACAAGAAATTTGACCACATTAGCTATAAGCACGGCAAAGCAATAGCATTGTGGCTGAAACCTATATTACTATAATGAAACATATACAGTAAAACCCCACTGTTATTCTCCTGGGTGATGCATTTTCCTGGCTGCTACACTGTTTTTGGCCGGTCCCGGCATAACTCCCATTGAATCCAATGCACTGAGAACCACACCGCTATGTCGCCGCAAATGTAGGCCCGTTCCCGTGTGTTACGTCGTAAAGTAGCAGTCAAAGCTCGCGATGCAGAGCAGCCATGTTGACTTTTCATGCAGCTTTGCCTGGCTTGACTATGGAATTGGCCACAGATGTCGCCCTTGATGTGTATCCGGTTGTTGACACCAAAAGCACAGCCTCAAGGATTGGTAGTACACTCTTAGTCGGGTACTGGATAACGAACTGTCTGAAGGCAGTACGCCTCAACGTCACGGTTAGCATGCTCGCTGTAGAAAGCGGAAAAAAAAAAAAGCCGTGATGCTCCCTCCGCGCCACGGAATGCATGTGCGCATGCGCACGCTTGCGGTCTGCAATAAAAAGAGGAAGAAAATAGGTGAGTAGACGCAGGCGCTGTGCACGCTCAAAGGGCCGAAGCGCAGTCGCCGCGGGCTTTGCCATTTGTTCTCTTTGTTCTGCAAACGCCGCCTGCGACCTGTGCAACCGAGTCGGCCGCGTGTGCTGTTTCTGTGCCGCGAGATTCGCCGTGTGGTCTCCTCAGTGAACGCGAAAGGTGTGTTACGCCGACAGTAAGAAGGCTTCGCCATGAAGGTGGAAGAAGGCTTCACCATGAAGGCTCAAGTGAGCGAGCCGCTGGGCACACCGAGGCAGGCACGGCCCAGTACAGAACACGAATGGTAAGTGATGCAGCTGTATTTCTCTGTTGAGGCCCGTGCAGGTGTCGTGCGACACCGCGTGTCGTCCATAACACGCAATAAAAAGTAAGAAGATGCAGTATTGGCATTTAGAAACGATCGATGTGAAAGAAATGTGTGTTTGGAAACAGATGAAGGCAATGCAGTCATTTCATGGGCAGTCAATCGACGGACACGTGCGCGCATGATAGGCATACTGTGCGATATCATTTCCTTGCGATAAAGCATGAGAGTAGCTGGGTGCTTTTGCTGAATATAAAACGAAGCAAAACGGCACCACGCTGCTTAAGGTGCTCGGCTGCTGACTCCACAGACGGCGGCTCAAACCCGGCTGTGGCGGCGGCATTTTGGTAGAGGTGACGAGCTAGTGGCCCGTGTAGATTTAAATGCACGTCAATGAGAACGATAATGGTCGAAATGTCCGCAGCACTACGGCATGCCTCATATTCACACCTCATATTCGCGTCGTGACTTCGGCACGTAAATCCCCTCAAGTTATTACTCAAGCGAAAGGCTGCGGTTATCACGCCGTCATATGACCATAATTACATTTGTGTCATATTCGCACAGTTATGGTACCCGATATTTTTTAATCCTTAGTCAGGACGACGACGTGTGAGTGTCATTACTGCGCACAGCAGCTGTGTTTGATCAAAAAGCATTTGTCCAACGTGGTTAATCGCAAAATGCATTTTGCTAATATTTACAAATTTACAACTATTTTAAGTGAACATTCTGCGTTAACATCAGTGACCTTGAGAGTAAGTTTAGAGATGGACACAACAGAACTCCACCTCTAACTTTCTTTCACATTTATTTGCCTTCCAGCATATTGCACGTATGTTATTGCGGCACAAAGCTGCCCTAAGAAAACTTAGCAGAATCTTTGTAGAATGCCTATTATGCCTTGTAAACGAAATTCTGCAATAAGAGAAGTCGAGTAGGAATATTGGGTGA
This sequence comes from Hyalomma asiaticum, assembly GCA_013339685.2. Taxonomy (NCBI): domain Eukaryota; kingdom Metazoa; phylum Arthropoda; class Arachnida; order Ixodida; family Ixodidae; genus Hyalomma; species Hyalomma asiaticum. The sequence continues at coordinate 126,236,964 of CM023484.1, forward strand.
AACATACCCTTTCATTTCCAGGATATACCTAATGAGTCTCTTTTTTCTTTTTCCTTTTCAGGAAGCCCGTCCCGGTAAAGCAGCAAGAATTGCTGACCCACTTGTTTGTCCACAAGGCTTTCCATTGGGGGAAGACTCTCGTGGGCCTCGTAGTAGACCATACCAAAGATTTAGCATATTCCTGGGAACTATAGAGCGAAATTTGAGAATGATTCAGAGTGTTGTGCACAATACTGCCTGCAAACATTTCTAAGCAGTATGCCGTTGAAGCAGGAAATTCATTTCATTTCAACAAGCTTAAGACCAGACTGCTTCCATATTATATGTTCTCAGCTTTCATTTAGGCTCAATATGCTTGGCTTCGGTGTGCCAAGCAACGAGCTGGTATGGGCAGCCATCTTTTAACTTATAGGATGTCGTAGCTTAATTCGAAGGGGACTTTGCAGCCATGGTGTTCGGTGTTCATTTTAAACAGGTTACTTATGAACTAGCCATCAATTGTGTATTTAACGATGATGAGAAAGGATGATTAATCTAGTCACGATTGATAGCACAATGCTGAGCATGTACTGCATATGCTGATAGACAACACTGAGGCTGTGCTGTGTATGTTATTGCTCCATGTGTTCAACGTGTAACAGCAGTTCTGTGCATGCTTATTAAATTGTCTGTCACTACGTTGACGTGACAACTGTTTTTATTTTGATTTTAATAAGATATAACAACAAATGTTTGTTGTATCAGTTGTGGGACCAATTGTCATGCATGCAAACTAAAGAACAGAACTCGTGGTTGAAAATAAACAGCTAAAATGAGTACCTCTCACCATGACTGCAGATGTTGTACCAGACAGACTTAAAAGTTTGTTCCGACTATTGTACGAATGAAATAGGAAACATGAAGCCAGAGAGAAATGGATTAACAGAGGTGATCGAACAAGGATTGCTTGGTCGTGTATAGTCAGGTAAATGGGAAGTGCCTGTTATAAAATAAATTTAAGCATCAAGACCACGGTACACGTGTTGAGGGAACCAGAGTCCTCTGTCTCATGTGTGTGCGTGGCGTGCTTAACCGTCCATTACCAACAAGCCTACCTTTCTGCACCTGTGACAAGAGAAATATTATAGAAACTGTTAATGTTCTTTGTTGGGTCCTTTCATTGAGGACTACAGTCACAGATAATTTTAGAGCCGTACAACAGTACCTGTGCAAGAGATCTCACGTCGACGTTCGCAACAGGGAAGTATTGAAATGTTTTATTTTTAAAAGGAAACCTGCCATTGCAGAATTTGTGGAAGTTGTGCTTCCCCCCGATGCACGCCTTTCACATTCACTGTGATAGCTTCTAGCAGATGACGCTGAAAACTGAAGGTGCATGAGTAAGACAAGCACCTGCCGCAGTGTAAACAGGGCATCTCGCCGAGTGCTGTGCAGAGAACAAGTCTATGCCTCAGCAAAGCGCCCATAGTGCAAGCGCTGATTGGGGAAACAGCTGATCGTCGAATCGCTCGATAGGCCGCTGCTGCTCCCCGTAGCTCACAAGAGAACGCGTACGTCAAATGTGTACATGCTGTCTTAGGCTTTTTCAAATATTTTGTTGCCTCGGCACTGCCGTACCTAACTTTGTATGCGAATAGCAGATAATCCTCGAACCGCCAACAGCACGCTGCGACCTCACGACACGTGTAGCTCGCGGCTGCAATAATCACAATACTGCTTAGTGCTGAACAGCATATGCACATGAAATGCGTGAACTTCATTGTGGCACATTCAGACTTTATCGTTATGCTGATTGCTGCGTACTTCTTGCGGCAGCGAGGCTCATAATGCATGAAGCAGAAGTCGAGAGATGAACAATTTCCAGCACAATGTTGCCGGCACGAAACGAGCAACAGAGGCAACGTTCAGGCAAGAGCGCTTTGCAGTTGCTTTCATAGCTCCCGAAAAGTCCTGCATTTAGCGAACACAGAGGCATACATGCGGATAAACTTAAAAGTTACGAGCACTGCCAGCGATGGAGGAAAAAACACACATGGTAGATATATACCCCCGTGAAAACGAATGCCGGTGCACGGTGGCGCTGTGGCGTAATGGGTAAGTCATCGGGTTGTGGTGCGCACATACCCGCGTTCGCTTCCACGGTGGTTGTTGCTTCGGTAAGAATATCGTGTTGAGTGCATACTTTGATTTCTGTCTGTAAGTGCCTTGACACGTTACCTGGTTGTGAAAATTGAAATTAAAAATTGAAACCTATTTCGTTCATTTTTGGTTTGCCGTGTGTTGTTCATAAGTTCGGAGCTCACAGCGCTATTGTTGCCAAACGTCTCTCTTCCTCCCACGCTCGGCATTCGCCCTCCGAGATCCGCGTGACAGGGTGATAAAAAATTTTTGCTCCCCCTTGAGATTCGTATCACCGAGATTCTACTGTATTTGCAGTGCTGAGCATTGTCCACATCTTGGTGCATGAGGCTTGTGAGAAGAGAGCAAACAACGCCCAGTTTGATCATTTTGTAATTAGAGCACCTTCCGTGGCACATAGTCACGTAGTTTGTGGCAAACACCATCGTAAGCGCGCTATGTACACAATGTGCTTGCAACTCTAAATGGCTAGACCACGTGAGAGGCCATTTAAGGAAGGTGCTTCCTCGATTTAGCTTCTGTTCCCAACCCCCCAGCAAAATGAAAGAAACATCAATTGCAAGGACAGTACCAAATATACAGAGTAAAAAACTAGGCAGGCAAAAGCGTGTGGTTAGATAAAAATATTCTGCGCTTACAAAGTACTCATTCCCACTTGCTGATCAAGCACAATATAAAACCAATAACACTGTACACTAACGGTTCAAAGTACACCTGTCTGTGCCACAGCACAGCCATTTGACATGTATCCTTTTGTGCTGGCACCATCTAGCAGGCCGAAAAGCATACTGCGCCACCAAACTGCAACATGTTCATGACCCATGTCTACTGTGTACATTCCGCCTTGACTAATGTCCGTCAGGCCAAAAAGTCACACGGCAAAAAGACCACACTGTGACAAAACTAATCGAGGACAATGAATGGCAATGAGTCAACAGGACACGAGAGCCCCATACTGTGCAGCCAAATACCCACAATGAGCAGCTGGCAAGCATAGGCTGCTAATGAATTGCTGCAAGGTAATATCCAAACACTGAAGGGCGAAGTTGGTCAATTACATGCCGGGCGTTTAGTACATACTATTTTCTTGCTAGTTCTGCACACACAAGCAAGAAATGAGCAATGCAGTCCCCGACCGATAATTCAGACATGCATGGTAATTCGGACAGCCGTGTGAAGTGCCAGTGCCCCCATAGACTTAAAAGGATACAGAACAAAATTCTGCCGCCAAGATTATTTGCCCAAGTGATAGATTGCGTGCTGAGACAACACAACCTCGTTTTCAGGCAGGAACCGCCGGAAAATAATGAAATTTATACATTTTTTGCAAATTATCACACCTAGTGAGCACACCATGAACTAGACGAAGTGAAGCTTGCGTTGTGTTTCACGTGCCCAACATTGTTGTTGCTTCGAGTTGGGGAACGCACCCACCCACCTCTCTCCAGAGTGGTGCTTTCTCCAACCACGTCACGGCCCCTGCTGCTGCGTGCTTTCTCCTATATCCGCAGCTACCATTTTCTATCGCTATTGTCCGTCCCACCCTGTCCCTCGACTTTTTTTCCGCAGTGCCGCGGCTTCCTTCAGTGCTGTAGGTGCTGGGATCACAGCCGAATGCCGCCGGGAACCCGCCCGTTTTACAAATGGACAGAGACACACACACACACGGTTGCGTGATGCCAAGCTTCTTAATATTCCAGTGTGCCAAGTGGAGGAGGAGGGTAAGTGCAGCGCCGCGGCGTTGCTCGGAACCCAATGGGAGAGGGAAGAACTCGTGGAACAAGGTGCGTGGTACAGCCTGTCTGTCGCTGCTGCTGCTGCTCGGGGACACGTGACGTGACGGCCCCGGCGCTTATTCCGACATGCATCCGCCACGCGCTCACAATCCGCCAATTATACAGACATCCGTTCAAAAATACGTGAAAGAAACATTGCACACAGAATCAAGGGGGTCATTAGAGTCGAATTTCAGCGTTTCCGCGATATTTTCAGATTCTTGTTCAGTATCCCTTTAAAGTGTTAAGGCGACCGATATTTCGGATGGTCTCTAGCTGTAAATTCAATAATTCGGACTCCGTTTGCAGCTGTCGAGCACAATGAATGGGCTACCATTATGTCCTGCAGTGCCTCAAGGAGAGAAAGTATGGCCTTGGAGATTGCATACAAAACTGTGATCCCTGAGGCAACGTGCCAATTTTAGAGGTAAGATGCACCGTCACTGCAATTACCGCATCCTGTTCCGGCACCCCGCATGTGGTTCGCGAGTACAATTGCGGCTGGTTGTGTCATGTCCACGATCGTTTGAGAGCACTTTCGCATTCCGTCTTCAGTACTTACTTATTTTGCGCTCCAAAATGTCTTTCTTGTGTGAGCACTATACATCTGCTTCATCTTCTCATCTGTACATACTCATCATCATGCCTTAGAACCACCGTTGTGGGGCTTTGGCTTAAGAGAATAAAGAAGACGCTTAGGGCCTAGACGTTGTCTCGCAAGTGGTGGAGAGTGTCGTCCGGTCCTTCTGTCCTCTCAATCTGCCGGTCTTTTCCCCAGCTCTATACATCTAGACCCCCTCCCTGGAGCTCCGTTCGGGTCGCCGCTTAAACCAAGAGCCCTCGGCCATGTCGCAAGACCAACAGCCCAATGCGGCAGCTCCCGCAGCACCCCCGGCGGCTATCCCACCTTGGACAGTCACTGCCCCTCAAAAAGACCCACCTATCTTCGCTGGACTTCGCGGAGAAGACGTTGAGGACTGGCTGGAGCAGTACGACTGCGTGAGTGCAATCAACTGGAATGATCCTTCTAAACTTAACCACGTCGCTTTCTATCTGACGGACGTCGCAAAAACTTGGTTCTACAACCATGAGATCGATTTAATCAGTTGGAACTCATTTACACACCAACTCCGACAGATTTTTGCGAGCCCTTCCGTACGCTCAGATATCGCAAAGAAGAAGCTTGCAGAGCGTGTTCAGCATCCAGGCGAGTCCTATACGTCTTACATAGAAGACGTGCTCGCACTTTGCCGCCGCGTTAACAGCACAATGGCAGAGAACGAGCGTGTCCGCCACCTCCTCAAGGGGATTGGGCCTGTGGCATTCAATGCACTCATTGTGCAGAACCCTACAACCGTTGCTGATGTCATCAATACGTGCCAGCGCCTCGATGAGATTCAAACAATACGCTTGCAACCTGGCATGTGTGAACACACAACAGCAGACGACAACGAATTACGCGAGCTGATCCGCTCTATCATTCGAGAGGAACTGCATGCACAAGGTTCGCCATGCCTTACTGAGGTCTGTACGTCGTCGCCTGGTGCTGCTCTCCACAACATCGTGAAGGAAGAACTGGCGACAATGCCACGCGTGCAAGTCCAAGTCCCGAGCCCCGCTCCCATGCCAGCGCCAACTTACGCCCAGATTGCTGCTGTTGTGCCGCCTTCCGAGCAACAACTTCAGCAGGCACCCACAGTACAGGCTTTGCTCAGTCCTCTAACATCGAGAGCAATGCTTCAGCCTTACAACTCCTGGCGCCCTCCTCAACCGGTCTGCTTCTACTGCGGCATTCGCGGCCACATTTCACGGTTTTGTCGAAGCCGACAACAAGACGAGCGATGCGGCTACGTCGATATTGAGCGCGATGAGTTTTCTGCTTCAGGACCACCATATCAGCGCTCTTACCCGACTTACCGCTCTTACCCATGTCGCTCACCATCCCCGCAGAACTTCGGCACAGCCGGTACTTCCCGGTTCCTGCGTCGTCGATCCCCTTCACCGATTCGGCGCTCGTCTTCACCACTCCGACCTGCTGCTTCGTCCCCCGGCCATGGCCCGGAAAACTAAGCAGTGCAGCTTCAGGAGGGAAAGCTGCATTTTTCGGACTATGTCAAACTCCTCCGGAACGCCCGTCAAATATTCTGTTGGTGTATGTTGAAGGTGAACGGATAGAAGCCTTGGTGGACACGGGTGCATCACTTTCTGTTATTAGTACTGAGTTGTGCTCACGCTTGCGAAAAGTGAAGACACCATACTGTGGCCCTGCCGTTCGTTGTGCCAACGCAAACATTGTTCGACCCTCCGGTGTTTGCACAGCGCGAGTTTTTATCGACGGCATCCTTCACTACATTCAGTTCATCGTACTGCCTTCGTGTACTCACCCACTCATCCTGGGTTCGGACTTCCTCTCATCAGCTTTGATATCTTGTCGTCAGTGGGTGATCCACATGACAGAAACTGAATTCTCCTCTGATGTCAAGGCTGACAACATTCAATTGGTCAAAGCAGACGATTGTTTCATTCCGCCGGGCGATGAGGGCATCCTCACACTAACTTCCACTACTATCGTTAATGGTGACGTGTTCCTTGCACCCTGCGGTCGCTGCATATCTAAAGGACTTACCATAGCTCCTAGCCTGGTGCGCTTTCATGACGGTAATGCTTTGGTCACGGCCCTGAACCCAACTACTTCGCCCGTTGCGCTGCCTCAAGGTACCACCGTGAGTTGCTTTGCCGACGTCGAACCTCTCCTGCTGGCTCCTCTTAGCGCCGAATCAACACCTTCATCTAGCACTACTGGTGATCTTGCGGCGGCAGCTGCTTTAACTGCTGCGATAAATCCGGATCTGACGGCTGCGCAGAAGAAAGACCTTTTAGCCCTTCTTCAGAAGCACAGCGCTTCTTTCGATGTCAACTCCAAGCTTTTGGGGCGAACTTCGGTCACAGAACATCGCATCGAAACCGACGGTAGTTCAGTTGTGCGCCGCTGTACATATCGCGTGTCCTCTGCGGAGCGGAAGATCGTAGAAGACAACGTTGCCGACATGCTCAAAAGAGACATAATCCGCCCGTCGTCTAGCTCGTGGTCATCCCCTGTGGTGTTGGTCCGGAAGAAGGACGGCTCCGTTAGATTTTGCGTCGTCTATTGAGCCCTCAATAAGATCACCGCAAAGACGTGTATCCCATGCCACACGTTGACGACGCCCTTGACACGCTTCAGGGCACACTCGTGACATTAAGCGACAGGTCATGTCTAGTGGTACAAATGAGCAGCGGGCCCCGATTTATGACTGGGGTGCCTGCCACAGCAAACAACTCTCGGTGGCCTGCAACAGCAACCGTGGTGCGTGGGAATGCACTCTGGCTCGAGACACCCTTGGCCGAACCTGAGCAGACCCAGTGCGTCTGTGCTTTAAAGAGAGGCTGTAGGGGAAGACGACCTAGAGTACGCGCCGAGTGCACATTATGAATAAACATACTGCATTTTACTCCAGTCCGAGTCTCTTCTCATTGGCGGCATATAGATGAGTCGGCTTTCTCAGTTGCATTCAATTGCACTGGAGGAAGGGGCTCGCAAACATCACTGGTGCAGTCGAGAGGATGTCCCGCTGAGAATACTGGAGCAACACCCATCTTGATAGAGGGGCAGACGAGGACAGCCGGGTGATGGACTCATCGAGGGCATGAATCCAAGAGGCCAAGCCAACGACTGCTTGAAGCGCTAGGAGCACAGGTGGGTGTCTCATTCCTCTATTGGCCCACAGCTCGTTATGACCAGTGGGTATAACTTGCATCATAGAGAAGGAAAAAGTTGAGAGAGGACACCCCGCGAAATCTGGCCTCAGGAAGTACGTCACGACCACGTAACAAACTAGTGCTCTCACCAAACGCCAGAGGACGCAAGTGCGAAAAACAAAAAGTTATCATCAATCCAACAGAATGTTTTTTACAAAATAATAATTATGCACCCATATTGGGCATATTCTTGATACATAAAAACAATTTATTCAACACACCTTACGTGGTTATTTTTGTTCAGCCGCACTGCCATAAACAGCATCTACGATTCGCGCCGATTCGAGTACCCGCCATACCAGCATGCGACAAGCCCAGGCATGAAGGTTTCGTCAACGTCGGCTGCTTCGGTGTTTTCGTGTGTGAGACAGCAGGTGAGGTACGTTTTCAAGCGAAGCTTGTTGAATTACATGTTGTTGGGCTAGTTGGGTCATTGAATCAGAAAAAGGTTACAACTGCGCGAATAAGACGCCATGTAAGAAACATAAACACGCCCACACACGTTGCGCTTCGTGTGGGTGGGTGTTTCTATGTTGCTTACGTGGTGTTTCGCGCAGTTGTAACCTTTTTCTGGAGCTTGTGAGGACGGCGAGGTTCGCTAAAAAAACTGGTTTGCGGCTGTATGCGGCGGCAAGACGTGAACATTATGCAACGTATGCAGTATAGCAAACGGGGGCATGGCGTCAAGCCGAGGCGACGCGTGCTGTGCGCTGAGCTCGGTGCGAAAGATTAGGGAGTTTTCGAATAGCGTACGAAAAGCTTGCGGGCGTTGCGGTGAATGCGTCGTACGCTCGCGGGCTCCCGTTAAGTGACGCCCGCAACGCTACGCCTGCAAGCTTTGCGTACGCTATTCGAAAACTCCCTGTTGAGGAGCGGTCGCTGGGCCTCGCATGCTTCACGACGCGTTTCCCGAAGCCTCGGACCACGAATAAATCCTGGTGTGCCGGAGACAAATCTGGACCAGCCAAGTGGCCATCTTCTTCGCTAGCCTTGCGTCACTAGTTCAAGCTGCCCACAATTGTTCTTTTTTTTTTTTGACGTTTCGAATATATTTTTACCGCGCTAATTTGAACTCCCATTTTTCCTCCCAATGTACTGCTTCTACTGCGTACGTACAAAGGTTTTCTAAAGTTCCCAGGCCACGATACCAATGCATTACATGGGATAGCGGCCTGGAAACTTTTGAATACCTTTGTACGCGGTCTTGACATCTATCTTTGTAAGTCCGAGTTTTATGGGTCAGAGATCAGAATGTGTCAGTGGTTTTGTATTGTGCATCGGTTCACTAATCATTCAAGGGGGTTTCGCGGTACAGTTATGACGTGCACATATCTTTTTCATAATTTCACAGCGAAGCACGCATTTACTGACATTTTCAGACCGCGCTGATGCCATGCCGTCCGGCGGTCCAAGCTACGGCAGCTACTGCTGTGTGTCGTGGTGCTTGAACAATGGCAGAACCCACAAGAAGCCAGGGACGAGTTTCTTCCGCATACCACGGGACGGCAGGTGCGCTAAAGCTTTTGTATGGTTTGCATGTCTTCAAGCTTACTTTTCGTGCTTGCTCAGTGAGGCTAACAATAACAAAATCACTGTTCAAGCACTTCGCCTTCAGCTGATAGTTCATTGCCGATGCAGGATGACAGCATGGATGCAGTATGCCGAACGAGATGATCTCCTGAGTAAGCCGGCCAGCCTATTGTACGCAACGTACAGGGTTTGCAGCGACCATTTTACTGGTGAAAGTTTCATGGACCCTGGGCACACAAGGCTTACAAGAATGGCTGTTCCCAGTGTGCAACCAATTGCACCATGTAAGTGATTGACAGAAACTCAATTATCTGCGATAGCAGCCACTTCTTTTGAATCAGTGGTGACAGTTAACCTGGAAGATATTTGTAGCCGATGGAGAAACCTCGCTGTAGAAGTAACACTTCGAACGTCTTAAATTTTGTGAATTGTGGGCTATTACCTTCCTAACAGCTTTATATTCCTGTCATTTTTTATGCTGTTGACCTGTGCAACTTGTTTTGAAATACACTGAAGGGCTATTTCACGTCAACTTGAAGCCTTCGTGCACATGTACAGCCGCCCATTTTTTAAACCTGAACGCACGAGCGTCGACCGCCCAGTCCAAAAGCACCATATAACGAAGCACGGCGGCGAAATGAACGACAATACGGGCGTATGCGTGATAAACAGTCCTGTGCAGCTGCCCTCTGCCAGGCTGTCCCAGAAACCGGACACCGGGAATCGGCGCTGATTGACTAGGTGGTGGATGCTCGCGCATTCAGGTTAAAAAAATGGGCAGCTGTACATATACCTCATATCAATGAAAGCTGGCACTGTCGATAATTCCACAAACCACAAATTGCTTGTTTCTCTGTTGGTGCATTCTCTTTTCTTCCACCTGCCAATTCATGCGTTTGAAAGGGCTGTTTAAATTTCCCTGTGCTACAAGCCTTGTAACTTGTACCAACTACACATATATGCAGGTTCTCTGAGCGTCGCTTCAAGTAGTGACTGCGACATAACTGCAAAAGCTGCACTGCAAGGTGTGGACGTGCTTCAGTTTTTGTTATTTTAAGCCTGTTACTGACAAATTGTCGTTGTTTCATTTCTTTAGGATCTGCGGCAGAGGCTTCGAAAAGCGGCTCCCACACACTGCAAGTGCCCCGAGGAGCAGGGTGTGTACAGTGTCGACTTGTCTTTTCTTTTCGAACTGAGTTGACTGTTGACCAAACCTCTACAGGTGGCAGCTCCCTTGTAGCTGGTGAAGGAGTTCCTGCTGACTGCGTCTTGCCGGAGGAAACCTTGACCAGTCGCTCAGTTGTCACAAAGGGAACTTGTATGACCAGTGAGTTTACTGTTTGCCTCAACGCTTATGTTCACTTCAACAGACTATTGATATAGAGACTTCCGCAGGCTGCTCGCAAGATTGTTCCAACAGCAGTGTCCGGGGTACTGAACAAGCTTCACAAGACTCTCCAGAAGATGTGTCCGCCAACAGCTCCACGCCCGAGTGCCCTACAGCAAATGGTGATTATGCTTTTATAGCAGCTGTTTTTAATGTGCTACTTTATGTTTAGGTCATTCTGAGCAAACTAGCCTCAAAAGGACACTACGTGTGCACCAATAAAATGTCATGGTGGGCTCTCAGTGATTTTCATTATTAGGGTGCCATTGTTAATGTTCTTTTTTTTTTTCAATTTGTGGAATCGAAAACTTTGCACCACAGAAAGTTGGGCACCTTGGGTAAAAAAGAAGCGAATAAAGCGCTCGTACGGGATTACTTGCTGTTCGCTTTTAAATCAATTTTTGTTTATTGCAGTGCTTTCCTGTGTGCCAGCTACAAGGTCTCCATCAAAGAAATACAAGCAAACCATTCGACATCTGCAAGCCAAAGTAGCAGCACAGCGGAAAACTATGAAAAGACTGCTGAGGCAGCCTCACTAAGCACCGTCATTGACTTCAAAGGCCCTTGGCATTATCCGACCACACGTCACCGAGGAGGTTTTTAAACTTCTTTCTGCACATGTTCCCTTGAGGCCCAAAGGCAAGGGCAAGCGGTTTCCCGTGTGGTTCAAGAAATTTGCTCTTCACTTGAACTTTCGTGGTCCGCGAGCATACCGATTTCTGGCTACATATTTTTCTTTGCCCTCCCGGCGTTTATTAACGAGGTGGCTAGCCAATGTAAAGATGACTCCAGGCACAATTCCAGGAATCATTTCTTCCATTGCAACAAATACTCAAGCTTGGACTGAACGGGACCGAGTGTGTGCTTTAGTTTTCGGTGAAATAGCACTCAAAAAGAATTTGTATTATGATGCTGCACGGGACATGGTCCAGGGTTTTACAGATTACGGGACTAATCGCACTTCAACCATTGCTGATCGAGCAATGGTGGTTCTTCTTGTTGGTGTTTCGAAAAAAGTGGGTTCAACCGGTTGCTATAGGGCACACATCAACACCATCATCTGTAATGCATAACCTGTTGGTGTCACTCATTGTGGAGCTTAGGAGTATTAACATTGCAGTGAAAGCAGTCATTTGTGACCAGGGCAGTTCAAATGTAAGTCTCACTAACCAACTGAGAGTGACTGTAGCAAAGCCTTTTTTTGAAGTTAATGGTGAGCGGGTATATTTCATCTTTGATGTTCCACATTTAATTAAAACAACGCGCAATAATATCCAAGCACACAAGTTATACATTGGGGATGACATCATTGACTGGTCACACATTGTAAGCCTTTACCAATCCTCACATGAGTTGCGGTTGCGATTGGCTCCAAAGTTGACTGAAAGGCCCATTCATCAGAAACCCTTTTCTTATATGAAGGTCAGCAGAGCAACGCAGGTCCTCAGTGCATCAGTTTCGATTGCTATCACGGCATTGGTGTATGCGAAAGTGCTGCCTGCCTCGGCCATCACTACAGCACAATTTTGTGATCGTATGGACACGATTTTCGATGCCTTGACCAGCTCGAGTAAAAAAAAAAAACTTCGCAAAAGCTCCCGCATGCAATCGTGAAAGAGGATTCAGAGCTGATTGACTTCCTTTGAGGCCAGCTTCCCTGTATTGCATCATGGAAGTTTGATGGCAGACGTCAACCACAAACCGTCGTTCGTTGGCAAATTACAATTCAGGCTATTTGTCAACTGTGGGACGACCTCTCCAAAAATTACAATTTCGAATACCTGCTAACACGCAGACAGCAACAGGATCCTCTGGAGAACATATTTGGCCACATAAGGCAAAAGCAAGGTTGCAGCACCAACCCCAATGTAGCACAATTTATTTGTGGCCTGAAGCACGTCTGCATAAGAAAACTCTTCAAACTGTCAGAATACGGAAATGTCGAGGATGATGAATGTGACCTCCTTCAGGAGCTCTCGCCATTCTCCCTCGCCAGTGCATCTCTTGTGGATGATGAGGAGTGTGCACAGCCACAGCCTGACGACTTTCCCACTCTAGACGATCTCTCTGAACTTGCAACCAACATTCACTCCCATATTACTGATGACTCCGCTACATATTATGTAGCTGGTTTTCTCATCAAATACTTTCTTCGGAATGCACGTGATACTTGCAATTGCCCACAGTTATTGATAGACGACAGCGAGACACTAAAGGGGACCCATCAGTACAGTGAAAGCTTGTTAATTCGCACCTCATTAATTCGAACTTTCGGGTTAATTCGAACTGACGGTCATGGTCTGGTCGCGATACGTAGGCGTCTATGGGTAAACCAACTCATTAGTTCATGCGCGCATCGGCTCCTCTAACGATAATTCGAACTGCGCGCCGCCGTGTGGTGGTGTTTCATACTGGCGCTGCAAGCTTTCTTGGTGTAACAATAGATGGCGCGAGCACTCAACGCAGTGCCCGGATGTGTGGTGTGGCCGGCGTGGCGTCCCCGCGTGATCCGCGCTCTTTCTTCGCATCGTGTGGTGCTCCGTGTCGGACGTACTCTGAAGTCTCCCTGTCCAGTTTGTGCTGCAGACGTTTGTTCAACTTTGTTCCAGTGCTGGCACACTCGGTCGCTAGGCCTTGGGTTCATCAGAGCTGCGAAGTCGTTCTGTGCCGTGTCGTGGGTTTTGGAAGTGGTGTGTCACCTTCGTCTGTTGGGCCTCATCACCGCAGTTCACTATGACTTCTCGCGGCAGAGGACACAGTGCAAAAACACTCAAGGAGAAAGTGGAAATCCTTCGTGAAGTGGATGCTGGCAAGGCAAGCAAACTAGAAATCGCAAGAAAACATGGGATCCCTAAAAGCACTCTCTCAACTTACATTAAGAATAAGAGAACGATTGAGGAGGCTTACGCGACTGATGCCTTCACCAACAGTCGCAAGAGACTTCGCTTGGCGAAGCACCCGGAATTGGAGCGCGCACTGCTTATGTGGATCAAAGAAATGAGAAGCGAGAATATCCCGCTGAGCGGCTCGATCGTTATGGCGAAGGCAGTGGACTTCGCGCTTCGCCTGAACATCGACGGTTTTAAAGCTTCGGAGGGCTGGCTCCATCGTTTCCGGGAGAGGCACGAGATCGTGTTCCACACCGTGTCTGGCAAAGGCAAAGAAGTGGATGGTGATACGTGCGCGAATTGGCAAAGCAATGCTTTGAAAGAGTACCTTAACGCCTATTCGCCGCGTGATATTTTCAATGCGGACGAAACCGCACTATTTTACAAGTTGCTGCCGAGAAAAACCCCGACTTACAAAGGTGACAACTGTGCTGGCGGGAAGCGGAGCAAAGAACGCGTTACCGTCTTGGTCGCAGCAAATATGACCGGGACGGAAAAACTTCCCCTCCTCATCATAGGGAAGGCCCTGAAGCCTCATTGCTTCAAAAATATCCGTATGCTGCCGGCGGAATACACAGCCAACAGCAAGGCACGGATGACGCGGGAGATCTTCAAACAGTGGCTGATCAAGCTCGACCGCAAGTTTGAATTGGCCAACAGACGGGTGCTTCTGATAGTGGACAACTGCTTGGCACACGCGGTTGATGTGGACCTAAAGGCGATCAAGCTCGCATTTCTGCCGCCGAACACAACAGCGGCCCTGCAACCAATGGACCAGGGCGTCATTAAGAACCTGAAGTGTTTCTACAGGCGCCACATGCTCGAGCGTTTGGTGTTGTGCGCCAGTATGAAAGACTACGATGTGACGCTGCTCACGGCCATGCATATGTTGGTGCGTGCCTGGGATCTAGTGACGGCAACAACAGTCGCCAAGTGCTTCCGGCACAGTGGCTTTTGCGCAAGTGATGAAAGCACAGGCACAGAATGCGAGGCCGAGGTCATCCCTGCCGGACTGCGTGATGCGCTGGACAATGTCAGCTTCGACGACTACGGTGACGTAGATAACAGTGCAGTGGTCTGCGGCACTATCACCGACGATGACATCATCGCGCAGGTGACTGGCCGAGAAGAGCCCGTCGTCGAAGCAGATAAGAACGACGAACAGGAAGAGGCGCCGACGCGGCCCTCAGCTTCACAACTATTGGAGGCAATGGGTGTCGCGTGCCTCTTTTTTAGCTTCGAGGAGGGCGAAGAGGATGCTTTCCGACACATTCACGGTTTGGAGAACAAAGCCATGGCCATCGCTTTTAAGGATAAGAAACAGAAAGTCATAACGGATTATTTTCGCCAATAAATATTTCTGTTGATTTCAAGCAACCAGACCTCAATTAACGCTGTTTCTTTCAATGAATTTCGTTAGTTCGAATTCGGTTTAATTCGAACTCGTTGAGCGTCCCCGTGAAATTCGAATTAATGAGCTTTTACTGTATTTCACAATGCTCAAAGCATACCACGTCCCCAGCAAACTTTTCAGAAATCGAACTGTGCTATCGGAAGCAGCTTTCGCATACGCACAACAACTTGAATGTCACTTTCTTACCATTATTGAGGCCACTGCACATCACCTGAAAGTGTGTGATTTTTTGTATCACCATCTCCCAAGTGTTGGCGATTTTCATTTCTGCTCTGCTGGGTGTCGCGAGAAGTTTCTGAAAATGTTTTGCCGGGTTCGTTTATGTTGGCATGTGCGCTTTGTGAACCGAAACTTAGATAGGGTTAGGTTCCAGTCTTCAATCTCAGGTATACAGCTTGATAAGTTCAAAGGTTAGCAATTAGCGGCTGCTTCACACAAAAGTATTAGAGTTGAACCGAATCCTGCAATAGCTTCGTTATAGTCATTACTTCGTTACAGCAGACTTCATTATGGCCCTCTATCAAGTTCAACGGGACTAACCACTCCTTCGTTATATCCATTGTTTTGTTTACCTGCTATGAAGAGTAGGGACACTGCAGTGTATTTGCTCGAAGCGATTTGCATGACCTTAAAAAGAAATTATGTTTGGTATGCTCTCTGTATTTTTGTAGCATATGCGGGCGAAATCTGCACGTTAGTGTGGGTCGCTTGGTCACTGTGTGCACTTTATCTCTCCAGCTCAAGTAATATATCGATAACAAAAGCGCGTGTTGAAATATATTCAAGCGGGTAAGGAACACAGTATGAAGTGGGCACGGTTCACATTATCATGCCTTTCGTATTTTAGCTTCTCGTCAGCCTCCTCCCCACGCCCATCAAAACTTTTCATAAGATTGTCCAAAATTGCAGCTGTTGATGGGGTTGCGGACGCTGCCCCCTTTATTATCATAGCTTGTGAGTCATAACGCACTGTGTACAGCCTTTGTGAAAAATAATGAGTGCTAACGCACTATGTACAGCCTTTGTGAAAAATAATGAGTGATAATGCACTGTGTACAGCCTTTGTGAAAAACAATGACAGTGATAATGCACTATGTACAGCCTTTGTGAAAAACAATGACAGTGATAACGCACTATGTACAGCCTTTGTGAAAAACAATGACAGTGTTAACGCACTATGTACAGCCTTTGTGAAAAACAGTGACAGTGTTAACGTACTATGTACAGCCTTTGTGAAAAACAATGACAGTGATAACGCACTATGTACAGCCTTTGTGAAAAATGAGTGATAATGCACTATGTACAGCCTTTGTGAAAAATAATGACAGTGTTAACGCACTATGTACAGCCTTTGTGAAAAATAATGACAGTGATAATGCACTATGTACAGCCTTTGTGAAAAAAATGACAGTGATAACGCACTATGTACAGCCTTTGTGAAAAACAATGACAGTGATAATGCACTATGTACAGCCTTTGTGAAAAAAATGACAGTGATAACGCACTATGTACAGCCTTTGTGAAAAACAATGACAGTGATAATGCACTATGTACAGCCTTTGTGAAAAACAATGACAGTGATAACGCACTATGTACATGTTATGTCCACGGTAGCCGGAATAACAGGCATACGTGGGAAGAAAAACTTGTTTATTACTTCAGCCGTAAGCACCTTTTTCCAGCCAGCGCGAGCGGTCTGTATTGTCCGAGCGCACACGTTCGACTGTCGTCGTCGGAACCAGACTGGGGAGAGAGGCGCAAGAAGCAGGCGACGGGAGTCCGCCAAAAGCGAGAGGGGGAGCCGGGGGGGCCGGCCTGCGCGTCCTTGAAGCTTTCCGTGAAGTGCATGTTCGCGGTTGGAGACATGGCAATTCCTTCCCCCCTAGTTTTGTGCCTGGTAGCGGTCTGGAGGGTGTCGCTGTCTCGTTGATTTTCGCTGGGCGGGCGCCGTATGGGCTGGGGCGCAGCTGCTCGTTTTCTCCACGGAAGCTGCTGGGTGAGCGGGAGGTGCCTGTTGTTCACTGGCGTCCTGTTCTTTTGTCAGCAGCCAAGCCGCGTTGGAAGGTGCCGGGGGGCTGCTGCCTTCAGCGTGTCCACAGGGCGGATAGCGTGCGCGCACGTGGCGTAGCTGGTTTAAGTGTCGGCGAGAAACAGTCCCATTCACCTCAACGAGCCAAGATCTCAGGCCGATGCGTTTTTTAACGATGGCCGGGACCCACTCGGGCTTCTGGTGAAACTGGCGGGCGAGCACCGCTTGTCCTTTGTGGAGTTTCCGGCAACGCGGGGCATCTTCGTTATCTCGGTTGACCTTGGAAGGTGGCTCTGGCAGAACGGCCGAGATATGCGTTCGCAGCTCACGAGAAAACATGAGCTTTGCTGGTGTCTGGCCCATCGTATTGTGCACTGTCGCGTGTTGTTTGAATAGAAAGCGTGCAATGCGGCGCTGCAAGGACCCTGTAGAGTCTCTTGAAAGAGCTTGTTTTAGCTCTCCCACGTAGCGTTCGGCCTGTCCGTTTGTGGCTGGGTGGTACGGAGCAGATGTTACCGCTGTGATGCCGTTGTCGCGGTAGAATTTCTTTATCTCAGCCGACACGAATGCTGTCCCGTTGTCCGAGACCACCTTGCGGGGCAATCCGAATGTTGCGAACAACGAGCGCAGTACCTCGATGACAGCCGTCGAAGTTGTTTTGCTCATCTGGCGAACTTCAACCCATTTGCTGTAGGCATCCACAATTACTAGGAATGTGGACCCGTCAATTGGGCCTGCAAAGTCGAGGTGCACGGTGTGCTAAGGTGTGCTCGGTCTGTCCCAGTCCGGTACTGGAGCTCGTGGCGGAGCGCGTTGATTGGATTGGCAGGCTGTGCACTCTGCCGCTAGTGTCTCGATATCCTTGTCGATTCCCGGCCACCACATGTAGCTGCGGGCGCACTTCTTCATTGCTACGACGCCTCGGTGTCCGGCATGAATGAGAGCCGTGGCTTGTTGTCGAAGTGGGCCTGGAATGACAACTCGTGAACCTAGTGTGATGCAACCTCGATGACAGCTCAATTCCGTTGCTCTCTCGCGAAAAGCGTTGAAATTGTCATCCTTGAGCTTTTGAACGCTACCCTCCTGTAGGGCTTTGTACAGCTTGGACAATGTCGGGTCATCTTGTGTGGCCGTTGCGACTTCGTCTGCTGTTAGTGGGGGCCTTGGTAGTGCTTCGAACATGAGCACGCAGCCAACTTGAGGCGGGTCCTCAATGATTTCGCTGAGGGGTAAGCGGCTCAGTGCGTCGGCGTTTTGGTGCTTGTTTCCGGGACGGTACACAATGTCGTAGTCATATGCTGACATCTTAATGCACCACCGGATCATACGAGGCGAGAGTGTCTGAGGAATCTGCTTTTGGGGCCCCAGGATACCCAGAAGTGGTCTGTGATCAGTCAGAACAGTCACATGTCTGCCGGCGATGTACTGATGAAAATGCGTGGCACCATAGACGACGGCGAGTCCCTCACGATCAAGCTGAGAATAATTGCGTTCCGCAGGTGATAGCGTGCGGGAAGCGAAGGCGATCGCTGCTTCTCTGCCTTGATCGTCAATTTGTGAAAGCACTGCACCGACGCCGCAGGGCGAAGCGTCACAAGCAAGAAGCAATGGCTTTGTCTCGTCATAGTGCCTGAGCACCACACTTGCACGGAACAGCTCTTTAAGGGCTTCAAATGCTTCCTGATGGCGTGGCGACCAAGTCCAGGGGACGTCGTTTTTCAACAGGTTGTAGAGGTCGTTGGCCACCGTTGCTCGGTGTTCTAGGAAACGGTCATAGAACGTTAGGAGACCCAGGAATGATTGGAGCTCTTGTTTGCTGGTTGGCGCGCGTGCCTCCGTGATGGCGCGTACCTTGTCGCTGGTGGGGTGAATGCCCTCGGCATCAATCAGATGACCTAAGAATTTCACCTCAGGAACCGCGAAGCAGCACTTATCGATGCTCAAGCGTAGGTTTGCACTTGCTAGCCGTTTCAGTACCAGTTCTAGGCGAGTAGCATGTTCCTCGCTGGTTGCGCCACTGATGATTACGTCGTCTAAGTAGACGCACACGCCAGGAATTTCTTGAAGTTGCGATTCCATGTACCTTTGAAATATGGCTGGCGCTGCCGCTACCCCGAATGGAAGTCGCTTTACCCTGTACAGTCCTCGTGTTGTATTAAGCGTGAGCACCTCAGAAGTTTTGTCGCTCACCTTCAGCTGTTGATATGCCTGCGTGAGGTCCAGGGTGCTGAATAGTTTCCCTCCTCGTAGCGTGCTGAAAACTTCCTGTGGTGTTGGCAGGGGGTATGAAGACGATTTTGTCGCCAAGTTCACGGTGAACCGGTAGTCCCCACAGAGACGTAGGCTTCCATCTTTCTTCCTCACTGCAACCAGAGGTGTGGCCCAGTTTGAATGCTGTGTTGGCGCAATAATACCCTGTCGTTCCAGCTTGTCGAGCTCCTTCTCGTAGGCAGGTTGCAAGGCAAACGGTATCGACCTGGCCTTTAGAAACTTCGGACGGGCCTCTGGGTGAAGCTCTAAGTCAACGGGTGGCCCGTTGTGTCCAGAAATTTCGTCAGAAAAGACCGTCCCGTACTTCTTCTGCAGCTGCTCGACGAGTTTTTGTCGCCCATTTGAGCTTCCTTCTGCTGCCTGGTTGATGCCGCAGATCGCGATGTTGAGAGCGTGGAACCAGTTTCTGCCCAAGAGGCTAGATCCAGTGCCCTTCACAATTACGATAGGCAGTTGGGTCACCATGCCGTTGTATGCAACTTCTACGTTGGCACTGCCTAGAGTTGGCAGGTCTTGTCCTGACCATGTTCTCAGGTGCGTGTCTTCATAGAATAGATGTGGAGCATTCCGTGGCCATCGGTTGCGGTACGTCTCCTCGCTGATGAGCATGCAGGCTGCTCCCGAGTCAACCTCAAACTCTATGGGCTGGCGGTTCACAACAAGGGTGACCATTATCTTTGGTCGCGTGCCGAGGTTGACGTTATGCAAGTCATACAACAATGTTGGTGCCGGTAGGCTGTGCTGCGTCTCAACTTGAGTTATCGACCTTGGGGAGCTCCCGCTTTTGTGTCGTTGGGGTGGCCCCTTCGCGAGTTTCTTCTTTGAGATGCAGGCCTTCTCAATGTGACCGCGTTTGTTGCAGAAATTGCATATAGCTGCTTGGAATTTGCATGTCCGGGGGTTGTGTTGCTCATCGCAACGCCAGCAGCGTTGTGGTTTAGCCGACTTTCCTGCACTTGCCTGGTTGTGATGACCTCTGTGAGCCGCTGCATGGTGAACCGGCTCGGTGGTCCCTCGCATGTCTCGCTGCTGTTGGCTAGCGCTTTCCGCTCGAACAGCGATATCGTAGGCTTTCGTGAACGTTAGGTCACTCTCGGCAAAGAGTCTTTGTTGCAAGAGATCGTCCCGTAGTCCACACACAAACCTGTCGCGCAACATAATGTCCAAGGGTAACATCGTTGCGTTGGGAGGTGGCGTTGTTGTCGTCTGCTGTCCGGTGGCTGCTGCATCTGCCTGCATTGGGCGCAGCGTCCCGAAGTTGCAGTCGGCGGCCAGCGTCTTTAGCGCCGCGACGTAGGCGCTTACTGTTTCACCCTCCAACTGGTTTCGTCGTTGGAAGCGCGCTCGGCTGAATACCTCGGACGGCCTGGGGTCGTAGTGTTTCTGAAGTGCCGCAACGATGTCGTCGTAGGCCACTTCAGCCGGGTTGCTTGGCTGAACCAATGCGCAGACGGTGTCGTACGTCTGCTCACCGCACAGCGTCAGCAGGTGTGCCCTCTTCTTGCTGGAGTCTGAGATGCTGTTGGCCTCGAAGTAGAACTGGAGGCGTCCGAACCACGATGTCCAGGATGAGCCACTGAACTCCGGTATTCGGACTGATGCGTGCGTTGCCATTGCGTAGCACCGGTGAAGATAAACGCGAGCTTCGATTCCACTGCCTCGTCGCCACTGTTATGTCCACGGTAGCCGGAATAACAGGCATACGTGGGAAGAAAAACTTGTTTATTACTTCAGCCGTAAGCACCTTTTTCCAGCCAGCGCGAGCGGTCTGTATTGTCCGAGCGCACACGTTCGACTCTCGTCGTCGGAACCAGACTGGGGAGAGAGGCGCAAGAAGCAGGCGACGGGAGTCCGCCAAAAGCGAGAGGGGGAGCCGGGGGGGCCGGCCTGCGCGTCCTTGAAGCTTTCCGTGAAGTGCGTGTTCGCGGTTGGAGACATGGCAGTACAGCCTTTGTGAAAAATGAGTGATAATGCACTATGTACAGCCTTTGTGAAAAATAATGACAGTGTTAACGCACTATGTACAGCCTTTGTGAAAAATAATGACAAGAGATAATGCACTGTGTGCAGCCTTTGTGAAAAATAAGGACAGTGATAACGCACTATGTACAGCCTTTGTGAAAAATAATGAGCGAAAGTGGCTTTCTTCGGCTATTAGCCCTCTGATACCGCTCTTGTAGCACCAATTAAGGTCCAGAATTTTGGGGAAGTGATGACTACCATCTATTTCAACCTGGAAGCGTCACAGCAACGCCCAGACGCAAGTAGCTTGGGCTCTAAGTTTTTGATGAAGGCGACACATAAGAAGAGGCAAAAGGCCTGCAAGTGTTGTAGCATAAAGTCTGTCTTTCACGTTGTGGCCAAGCTGCCCTACCTTTCCGAGGACGAACAGGCAATGTTGAAGCATCAAGTTTGCTTTTTTTTTTTTTTCATTTTGGGCTAGTTGCTCTTAAGCACAGCCAACACACTGTATCTTTGCTTTTCTGATATATCGTGTCGTGTGGTTTCTGTACGCTTCTTTTTTTCTGTGCATTACTTCTGTTAACCCGAGTCGTGACTCGTGACTTCATTGCTGTGTATATGTCACTTCTTCCTTCTTCATCAACTTTGTGCGCTGTGTTTTGCCCCCATAGATCCATATAGATCCTTACCCACTTGCCCAGTGCGTCATACTTCACCAGCTTGTCGGCTACTGCCAACTCTAGCGATGTGTGCGTTGTCTGTGTTCTCACTCTATTTGTTAGAATTTCTGTGCGATGCTCTTCTCATTTTGTGCTTTTTATATGCTCAGCCTCTACCTTGCCTTGGAATAAAAACATTGCGGGTACTCTGTCTCTTTGATTGATATATAGATTGACCGCTTGTTCCAAAAGAAAAACAAGCGCGATGAATAAAGCTGTAGTGAATTATGATTACCCCCCCTGCATCTCTTTATATTATAACTTAGTCGAAATAAAAATTATGTCATGACCTCGATTCGCACGAACAATTTTGAGCTAGACAACATAGGGAATCGCTAAATCAAAATGACAAACAATAGCCTTGCCATTTGGGCGGAGAAAAGTGGTCTGAAATCATTAACTTTCGCCATAGCCAAACGTCGGTTGCGCACAGTAATCCAAAATTCGCGCCAGTGAAACCGAAACGGGAAGCGCAGGGCCAGTTTCTCTCACCAACCACCAGGTGCGGTAGGGTCGATTGGGCCGCCGGGGTCTATGGGAGTGTCCACTCTTAACTTTTTTTTTTTATTTCTCTATGCTTGCATAGTGGAGGGTAGGGTTGGTATTGCCCCGATTAAGTGAGAAAACCAGAGGCTTGCTCCTTCGCCTCAGTGCAGACGAAAGAAAAAACTATTACGTCCTGAAAAGGGCAGTGCTAACAGGCCTCCGCTCATCTTCCTCCGAGTATCGCTGATTGCTCACCCAGTCGAAGAAACGCAGAAATGAGACATGGCCCCAATTTGAAGTAAGACTTGAAAATTATCTGATATATTACCTCAATGGCTACAGGGCATTTAACGTAGAGGAGTTTAGAAATGTCTTGGTCACAGACAGGCTTCGCAACAGTCCGGGTGCGGAAGCCCGTTTGTTAGTCATTCAGAATGAGGCACCCACTAAGATAATGCCCCCGTTAGAGGTCTCTGAATCGGCAGAGAGTTTCGAAGAAAGTAGGCGGGGAATGGCGAACTCAAGCGAGGTAGCGTGAGGCGAAACGCCAAGGTTAATTTCTGAGGCACGTAGGGCTCCAGCAGGAGCAAGCAATATGGCTGGTAAAAAGAGCAGTTGGAAGGGGTTTATTGGTTTCAGATAGCGTGTGGACAGGCGGTACGACGATGGCAGCAGCCGTAGCTCTTGACAGCGTCGTCAGCTCGAGATCAGGGCTAGTGCCTCTTCCTCAGGCCGTGTCCCACTGCACTGCGTAGGTTCGTGCTTCCCCACTACAATACCCCGGCGGTGAAGAGGAGCCAACCTGGCGACTCAAGGTGACGCCAGAATAAGTGGGTCGTGATGGGGCTTGAGACGGCTCACATGGACCACCTGGCGGCCCAGACGACGCTTGTCGGTGGAAGGGTTGATGGGTTCGATGACGTAGGTGACGGGACTGGGGCGCTCGATGACGCAGTAAGGGCCGTGGTACTTAGGAGCAAACTTCGGACTGAGGCCAGGGGCGTGGAAGGGTAACCGGAGCCAGACGTGGGAGCCAACGGCGAAAGTCTCCACAGAGATATCGCGATCATGGCGATCTTTTTGATGGGCTTGGTTGTCCGCAGTGAATGAGCGGGCCAGCTGATGACACTCTTCGGCGTAGTTGGCAATGTCAGAAACATGGCTGAATTCAGAGGAGTCCGGGCGATACGGCAAAATTGTGTTGAGTGTGGTGCACGGTTCTCGGCCATATAGGAGGAAGAATGGCGAGAAACCTGTGGTAGACTGTGTCGCGGTATTGTAGGCGTACGTCACGAAGGGAAGGATCACGTCCCAATTGGAGTGGTCATCGTTTATGTACATGGCGAGCATGTCCCCCAGGGTTCGATTAAAGCGCTCCGTGAGGCCGTTTGTCTGAGGATGGTAGGCTGTAGACGTGCGGTGAACTGTGCGGCATGCACGAAGGAGGTAGGGGTGTGCGAATATTCGAAAATTGCGAATAACGAATCGAATACTGTCCTATTCGATTCGGCACTCGAATCGAATAGTGCATATTCGAAATACTGAATAATTTTCGAATAGATTTCGAATAGTTTTCGAATAATTTTCGAGTAATCAGCGCCTACGACAAAACACCAAAGGAACGAAACGATGAAACATCGAGAGGTGATTTTTCTTGTTTAATTCGCTAAGAAGCATGCAGCTGTAGTTTTTACGAGTCTATCGGCGTCATATTGATCACCAGATGGAGCCGCTTTTGCTTAACATTCCAGTGCCGCCAAAGCGTAGAAGCGAAAGAGTCATAAATCCGCTATCATCATTATCATCATCATCATAAAAGCGGTGGTTTTGTTTGCCGTGCTCTTAGCCATACATCGCGGTCATCTCTCACGTGCTCTTGTTAGAGCGCTTTCGCGCTATACTCTCTTTTTCACCGTAAAGCGAAGCGCCATTGCTCATTTGTGTTGTTTTCGGCGGACAACGCTTGCTAATTGCGTTCAAGTTGCTGCTTCGTACCGTGGCGCACCATGAATAGCGAACATGAGACCCCGAGGAAGCAACGAAGTTCAGTATGGAGCTTTTTTGACCGAACTGGGACTGGATCGTCAAAGTGTCGCACTTGTGGCTGCATTTTGAAGACACCGACCAACACTACCACGCCGTTGATAAACCACCTGAAGCGCCATCCAGCTGCCCACAAAGAGTATAGCAGTCGCATCGCAGCTACCACAACGACGCCGGCATCAAAAAATGCCGGTCGGAGGCAAACGGCGAGTCTATGCACAGGTTTTCTTCCGCAGCTAAGCGCCAACAGTACTCGCTCCCGGGAGCTCACCATGAAAATTGGTTCATTTATTGCGTCTGGTCTGCACAGTTTTTCAATAGTGGAAGAACGAGGCTTTATTGCACTCATGAAGTGCGCAGTTCCGAATTTCACAGTTCCTAGCCGCACAACGTTTTCGCGGAGTGTCGTGCCAGAATTGTACTCTGCAACAAGACATGCAGTGCACGAGAAGTTGCAAAGCATCTTGAAGACTTGCGCGGCATCCATTGCAATTACGACGGATGGGTGGACATCACGCGCCGGGGACAGTTTTGTAGCTGTGACTTGTCATGTACTTAGCGAGGAATTTGAGCCACATAACTTTGTGCTTGCGTGCCGGTCACTCCGTGAGAGCCACACAGCAAGCAACTTGCGTTCCCTGCTTCAAGGAATTTTCATGGACTGGGGTATCAGTGACAACCTTCCATGTTTTGTTGTCACTGACAACGCGAGAAATTTTGTTTCCGCTATTCAGCAGGATCCGTGGGTTCGCATTTCATGTTTCGCACATACTCTACAACTTTGTGTTCAACATGCCAAGAAAGAAACTATTGGCTTCGCCAACATGTGTGCCAAAGCGCGGACCATCGTCGGCTACTACAAGCGGAGCAGCACTGCGAGGGCAAGACTGCAGGACATACAGAAGCAGCTTTCCGTTGACCCTCCACTTGAGCTCGTCCAAGATGTTCCAACGCGATGGAACAGCGAATTTGCGATGCTAGCTCGTCTGCTCAAGCTGAAGACTGCCGTGACGATCGACCTGACCGAAAATGATTCGGTTGAAAACTTGACAAATGGAGAGTGGCGTCAAGTGTCGGCCTTTGTGACAGTTCTTCAGCCAGTGGAAGAGGCTACAACAGCTGCGTGTGCCGAGTCTTACCCGACGCTATCTTTGGTCGTGCCCCTCGTTCACTGCATGAAGCTGTTGCTTTGCGACAAAACAAGCGACTGTGATGAGTACGCCTTTGCGCAGAACCTTCTGAAATCGATAAACGCTAGGTTTCCGGCTGTAAGCACTACTGCGCCCAATTGTCTTGCCACATTGCTTGATCCACGTTTCAAAGATGTATGCTACGGTGACGAAGAAAAAGTGGAAGTGCGAGCTCTGGTGCATTCAGTGCTCAAAGAAATGTCTGGCCGTTCAGCAGACGTGGAGATGCCTGCAGACTGTAGTGCCAACCAAAGTGGACAAGCCAGTGAGTGTTCTCCATTGTGGAAAATTTTCAGTAGCTTGGCTGCAGGACAAAAAGAGGGTGCTGATCTATTAATGCAGGAATTGTCAGGTTATCTTGAAGCTCCGCTGCTGCCACGTCAAGACAACCCTTTTCAATGGTGGCAGAACGTAGGTAAGGCAAAGTACAAAAATCTGGTGACGGCAGCAAAGCGCTACCTTGGTATTCCTGCAACCCAAGTGCCTAGTGAGAGGCTTTTCTCAGCCTGCTCTAATACAGTTACCAGCAGAAGAGAGTCGCTGAGTTCGAAACACGTTGAGGAACTTGTGTTCTTGCACGGGAACTACCGATATTGTCCTAAAGCGCTCTCAGAAACAGAATTGCTTTGTGACGCTTTCAGCTTGACCAGCAGGAGTTTGTGTAAGTAAATTTAGCACAAGGCAGATTTCACAATACCGAAGTTCGTGGAAGATCCACACATAGCCCGTGTTATTTATCATGTGAGTAGTTTGCACTATGTAGGTGGCCTACTTGAAGTTATTTTGTTTCGTGCTTTGTAAATATAAGTCCTTGCGTGTTGCTCCGTGTAATTTTATTATCACTGCTGTATACAAAATTACCTCAATATACGTAATTGTGGTGTTTTTGTTGGTTAAATAGAATTGTCATGTGCCTCGTTAACGTTTGTGAATCTCGTTTTAAAAAGAACTTGCAATTCTAGGGTGATTTTCAAAACCTGAATAAAGTTTATCTATTCCTTTCCATTCAAAATTGCTGCCTTACTATTCGAAAACTATTCGAATCATATTCGATTCGTATTCGTATTCGATTCGGTTCTGAAATCCACTATTCGCACACCCCTAGAAGGAGGTCTTGAAGGACTTCGGACAAAAATACACGCCCTCTGTCACTCAAGAGTTCGGTGGCACGCCGTGGCGGAGGACGAAATGATGTAAGATGAAGTTAGCTACGTCACGAGCACCAGCAGAAGGGAGGGCAGCTGTTTCCGCATACCTTGTGAGATGGTCCACAGCGACAATCACCCATCTGTTGCCGGAGACCGAGCTTGGAAGTGGGCCGTAAAGATCTATGCCAACACGGTCGAAAGGGCGCATGGGACAAGGTAAGGGCTGTAGAAGTCCGGGCGAATGAGGAAATGTCTTCCGTCGTTGACACGACGTGCAGGAACGAATGTATTTACGAATAAACGTGTACATGCCACGCCAGTAGTACCGTAGGCGGAGCCGTTGATACGTTTTTAGGGCTCCAGCATGAGCGTGTTGAGGATCAGCGTGGAAGTATGCGCAAATGTCGGACCTCATGTGGCTAGGGATGACGAGCAGCCACTTGCGGCCATCCGTGTGATAATTGCGGCGATACAATAGCTCGTCCCGGATTGTGAAATGCTTGGCTTGGCGGCGGAGGGCACGTGGGTATGCAGAAGGGGAGGAGGACGAAAGAATATTCAGTAGAGAGGCTATCCAAGGGTCTTTCCGCTGCTCAGATGGCATGTCGGTGGCAGAAAGAGCAGCCAACGGAAAGGCATCATTGGTGTGCGGGTCTTCAGGCGATTGCAGGGGAGACCGAGAGAGTGCGTCCGCATCAGAGTGCTTTCGGCCCGATCGGTACACCACGCGAATGTCAAATTCTTGGAGACGAAGAGCCCAACGTCCAAGACGACCGGAAGGATCCTTCAGGGAAGCCAACCAACAGAGTGCGTGATGATCAGTCACCACGTCAAAAGTCTGGCCATATAAGTATGGACGGAACTTGCTTATTGCCCACACAATAGCGAGGCACTCCTTCTCAGTTACAGAGTAGTTGGCTTCCGCCTTGGTGAGAGCACGGCTAGCATAAGCGATGACATACTCTGAGAAGCCGGGTTTGCGTTGCGCGAGTACTGCACCAAGGCCGACACCGCTCGCGTCCGTGTGTATTTCGGTTGGCGCATTGGGGTCGTAATGGCGCAGAATGGGTGGCGAGGTAAGTAGTTGCCGTAATGTAGTAAAGGCGTCGTCGCAAGCCTGAGTCCAATTCGAAAGGTCAGCAGGGCCAGCGAGCAGCTTTGTAAGGGGTGCGATGATGGAGGCGAAGTTGCGGACAAAGCGACGAAAATACGAGCATAGTCCGACAAAGCTCCGGAGTTCTTTTACTGTAGTTGGTTTAGGAAACTCGGCAACGGCCCTAAGTTTGTCAGGATCAGGAAGAATTCCGGCTTTTGAAACGACATGGCCGAGTATAGTGAGCTGGCGGGCCCCGAAGTGGCACTTCTTAAGGTTGAGTTGAAGATGGGCATTGGCAAGGCACTGGAGTATTGTTCGCAGACGAGCTAAATGTGTAGCGAAGTCGGGGGCAAACACGACGACGTCATCTAGATAGCACAAACATATCTGCCATTTTAGACCACGTAGAATGCTGTCCATCATTCGTTCAAATGTTGCCGGTGCATTGCAAAGTCCAAATGGCATTACTGTGAATTCATACAGGCCATCAGGAGTGACGAATGCTGTCTTGGGACGATCACACTCAGCCATTGGGACTTGCCAATAACCCGATCGTAGGTCGAGTGAGGAAAAGAATTCAGCGCCTTGCAGACAATCGAGAGCGTCGTCGATGCGGGGGAGAGGGTAAACATCTTTTCTAGTGATTTTGTTGAGGCGCCGGTAGTCGACACAGAATCTAATGGAGCCGTCTTTTTTCTTGACCAGCACAACTGGGGATGACCAAGGGCTGCAAGAAGGCTTGATGACGCGCCGCTGAAGCATGTCGTTAATCTGCTCGGTAATTATACGACGCTCCGCTGGTGATACCCGGTAGGGGCGCTGGCGCAGAGGGGTGTTGGTACCAGTGTCAATTCTGTGAACAATAGCATCCGTTCGACCTAATGACGCTTGGGGTAAGTCAAACGAATTTCTAAACTCGTTGAGAAGGGTCAGAAGCTGATTACGTTGATCCGGAGCGAGGTTGCCGTCGATAGAACGGAGAAATACGTCCGAGGATATGACTTCGGTAGCAGGGCGAGGTGTTAACGCGTTCAGCTGAGGGGTCAGACTGGGCCCGGAGGTATCAATAGGCACGATAATACCATCGTCGACTGACTGAACATGGCCAAGCGTCTCATTCCGGTGCAAAGTCAGAGGGCATGATGTCGCGTTCGAAACAACTATGCCGGAGGCATCGTGGTGAAGCTGTAGGACAGAAAATGGGAGTGACACGTTGTGGCGGCGACTAAAAACATCTGACGGCGTGAACAGAACTGTAGAGTCAGAAAGGGCGGCAGAGTAAACAGGAACAACGACAGCACTACGAGGGGGAACGTCAATGTCAGCAGCCACAACAAGCTTGTCGACACCAAGTACGGAATCATCGGCTAAAGGTGCATCGCAAAATACAGAGAGTTCCACCTGAGCGTGAGCGCAGTCTATGACGGCGTGATGGTGGGATAGGAAATCCCATCCGAGGATCACGTCATGCGAACATGAAGCTAAAACAAGGAACTGAATTGTGTACAACACGTCTTGAATGACGACTCTAGCTGTACATGCTCCAACCGGGCGAATTTGCTGTGCACTTGCGGTGCTGAGGAGGAACCCAGTAGGCGGTGTTGTGACTTTATGAAGAGAGCGGCAAAGTTTCCGAGTAATCACAGATATGGTAGCACCTGTATCCACGAGCGCAAGTGTTCGTACACCTTCAACAAAAACTCCGATTACGTTTGCGGGGGACAAGCAAGGACTTACACAGGTCGCCGACGACGCAGCTCGTGCCTCCAGAGCTGCGACAGTCAGTTTTCCGTCTCGTTAGTGCTGGGTCGGCGACGCATAGGCGATATAGAGCGACGACGCGGTGAGGGGGAGCGGCGGGAGGGTGGGAAGTCGGAGTCGGGTCGGAAGTCTGAGTCAGGTCGGAAGTCTGAGTCAGGGCGGAAGTCCGAGTCAGGAGGGGGGCCAGGTGCGTAGACTCCAGGCGACGTGTAATACGGGGGCCGAAAAGAGTAGTCGCGGAATCTGGGTGCCCGAGGGGCTGCAGAGAAGCGCCGATAACACAATCGTGCGACGTGACCCGGGATTCCGCAAGCGTAGCATATCGGTCGGTTGTCGTCAGTCCGCCATGGGTTTACGATGCGCTGCTGTACACCAGGGAATGGTACCGATGGCTGCCGAAACGGCTGAGGGGCCAACGCTTGCGGCTGTCGTGGTGGCCTTGCAGCAGCGGCCGCGTAAGTGAGTGGTGCGGCGACAGGTGCAGGCTGAGGGGCAGATGGGAGCGCCTCGGAAACCTGCTCCTGAATAACGTCTCTGATTGACGGTGCGAGACCGCGCGTAGGCACTTCTGGCTTCGGCATATACGACACACATGATAGCTGCCGTGCCACTTCTTCCCGCACGTATTCTTTGATGTGCGACAGTAGCGTACTGTGGTCTCCATCGATGGTCAAGGCGTTCAGGTCGTCCGTCGTGGGAGGCCGCCGAACTAAGGCGCGCTGTTTACGCAGCTCGTCGAAGCTCTGGCACAAGATGGTAAGCTCCGCCCCGGTCCGTGGGTCCTTTGCCAGCAGCATTTGAAAGGCATCGTCGTCAATGCCTTTCAAGATGTTCTTAATCTTCTCTTGCTCTGTCATCGATGGATTCAGGCGCCTACAGAGGTCGATGACGTCCTCGATGTAGCTGGTAAATGTTTCCCCCTGCTGCTGTGCTCGTGCACGGAGGCGCTGTTCAGCGCGTAGCTTACGCACGGCGGGGCGGTCAAACACCTCTGCAAAGCGCCTCTTGAACGCACTCCATGTAGCGATGTCGGACTCGTGGCTGTGGTACCACAAGCTAGCTACGTCTTTTAAATAGAACGGCACGTTTTGCAGCTTAGAAGGGTCGTCCCACTTATTGTGGCCGCTCACCTTCTCGAATGTCGCCAGCCAGTCTTCTACATCGTAGTCATCGGTCCCGCTGAAAAAGGGCGGGTCGCGCTGCCGCAGCGCGCCGGTTACGATGACGTGAGGAGCTTGGGGGGCTGCTGGCTGGGCGGGTTCGTCTGCCATTATCGGGATAGCGGGTAGCGTCCGACTTCGTAGTTCCAGGTTTGATTACCCAGCACCTCCACCACTTTGGAAGGGGTTTATTGGTTTCAGATAGCGTGTGGACAGGCGGTACGACGATGGCAGCAGCCGTAGCTCTTGACAGCGTCGTCAGCTCGAGATCAGGGCTCGTGCCTCTTCCTCAGGCCGTGTCCCACTGCACTGCGTAGGTTCGTGCTTCCCCACTACACAGTGGTTGTTGTATGTGCTTGCACGGAGCATTTTGCTTGAGAGTGCTCAACGGTGAGGGCAGGTAGAGCGAATCTGGTGCGAACGGACAATCCACACGAGGGTCGTGCTGTCAGGGTGCAGGTATGCGCTATGGAGAGCGCGATGATAGCTCCGAAATTTCATGCTATCGAGACATAAACCTCGTGTACGGCGAACCAGAGTTTAAAGGTAACATTAATTCTGACGCAGAAATTAGCGTAATCAGGAAGTATGTACCGATGAGAAGTCTGTACCGATGAACCGATGGGAACCAACATGAAACTGACAGGGGCACTCGGTGATGAGGCAGTGGCAGAATTAGCCTATGTTCCACTCAGATTATTAGGGAAACCTCAGAATATAGGCCGTGAAAGAAAGTATCTGGGGGTATTATGTGCAGTCACGGGCAAACTTGCTAATGGGGTGGATGCGCTCATTACCCCAAAACACCACCGGAAATCATTCGGGGAAACTGCCACTGTTAATGAAGGCCCCCGAGTGGAGGAGGCACTACTGAAGGCTAAAGAGCAGGGTGAAACACAGCTTACTGCACCAGTTGAGGCTGTGCGTGTTGATGGTGAGGTAGAGCAGACAACAGCTGAGCCAGAGCAGGAGGGAAATGTAGGTGAATGGGAGCATTCTAGGTTAAGCCAAGTGGCGAACACCACCCTTAAAGAAACATGGGAAAAGGCATGGGCACACGGAATGAATGGAGTTGATGGGCTACTCTATCATCAAGATAAGGTGATTGGTAGGCCCTGCAACCAACTGGTGCTGCCAGAGCCAAAACGGGCGGATGTCTTGTGTGTAGCCCATGATTCACGTTGGGCGGGTCATCTTGGTGAGGGGAAAACGCTGCAGCGGATTAAGACGAGCGTTTTTCTGGCCTACAGTGTCAGGTGACATCAAGCGGTACTGCCAAAGCTGCCACCAGTGCCATGTTAAAGCGTGCGTGGGAGTACTCAACGGGTGCCAACAGTTACGATCACAAGGCCGAGCGTCCCATTTCAGATAATCAACATTGACTGTGTAGGCCCCATTGGCCCACCTTATGCGAGTGGGCACAAGTACGCACCGTGTGTTGCTGATCTCTGCACCAGGTGGCCCTAGGCCGTATGCCTTCGCTCACTCACTCACTGCTAAGGCAACTTGCGACACTTTGCTAGAAGTACTTTCCCGCATGGGCGAACCAGAGATGATTTGCTCAGACCGCAGCATTAATTTCACGACTCAGCTGACTCAGGAGTTAGCAGCCACGATGAGCGCGACCCTGCAATTTTCGACACCCGACCATCGGTAGAGCAATGGGCTCGTGGAACAGTTCAATGGCACCTTTAAGAGCATGCTTTTTGATGTAGTGCACAAACATGGTCGGAACTGGGACAGGCACGTGCTGTTTCTTCTATGGGCCTATCGGGAAGTACCCAACGCCGCTATCGGAATCACCCCATTTGAAATGACGTTTGGCAGGGCACCTGTAGGACAGTTATCAATACCGCAGAAAACTTGGTGGGGGGTGGGTGGTGCCAGAGGGCCTCGACACTTCCGCAGTTGAATATTTCAACAAACTAAAGGCGAAGCTCCAGGCCTATAATGAGCAGGCAGATGAACTATCGGCAGTCGCACAAGCAAAATATGCGGCCCATTACAGCTTAAGGGGAGATGCGAGTCGAAAAATCGCGTTTTTAGCGAAATTTGTCGTATTTCTGGTTTTTATTGCATTGTAATCCTCAAACCTTTTTCTTTCATCTGTGAAAATTTCAAAACTAAATTCGAACAGCAAAATGCAAAAAAATGTGTATGAAGGCGTCGCGGTGGCTCGAAATTTCGTGAATTTGCGCTGATATTGGCCATCTTTGACTGCGCGCTGCTCCCCGTCGCAGCGCCGCATGCCGTCGCGGTCGGTTGGGAAAGTTGCGTCCAGCCTTCTTCTTACAGCTCCAACGACCGTCAGTTTCGTACGTGGGCAAAAAAAATTTTAAAAACGAGGCCTTTTTATCACGTGGTTTGAGCGGTTTGAAACGCGCGGTGCCCTAAGCCGCATCGCCATTGGACCGAGTCATTGTCAGCTGTGTCGGTGGCGACCATCGGCATTTCGGCCGTCTGCTTTTCTGCGCGTCTACGCATATTTCCGCGATGACAAGCCCGAAAAAGTGCAACGTGAGACCGCAGAAGTTTCGAACGAAGCACAAGTTCAAGGGAAAACGGCGTAAAGCGCCTCGAACGACGGTGACCGAAGAGAACCAGCCTACGTGTGCTAGGCCTAACGGCGGTATCGACGAGTGTGCGAGCGACAGTGGCTGCGATGAAGGGATTGACACTGCGCTTTCTTTCGTCAGTGCCTCGGAAAAGAAGCTCGGCTTCTTCGAGAAAGACGAAAGACCACGCGATGAGGTTTGTGTGACACCCTCTTGCTGACGGCACTTGTGGCAGGTGCGGCATGGCCGGCTTGCGGTATTCAAAAACTTGCCGTTCGGGAGCCGGCAGAAAAGCACAAGGGACTTTCGTCGCTCCTCGAACTTCATTGCGAAAACAGCGAATGCTTAAAGACTGTTCTTTTGTGCTCATATATGTCACTGCGTGTTACGGCGCACGGCAGCAGCCGAGTGAGCCAACGGTACGACAGCGGGAGCTCCCGAGATAGTTTCGCCGTAAATGTGAAAGCGGTGGTGGCCGCACGTGCTGTCGGCATTGGGCATGAGCAATTGTCGAGATTTTGCTCCATAATTGGACTCCCAAAGCCAATGCACCACCGAGGATTTTTTTCGATAGCAAAGAAGGTGCACACCGCTGCCATGGAAACTGTGAGTGAAAACTTGCGCCGATCCAAGGAATTGACGAAAGAAGTAGCTGGCGAAACTGATGTGGCTGTTATGTTCGACGGCACTTGGCAGAAGAGAGGCCACAAAAGCCACAACGGTATTGGCGCAGTTATCTCATTAGATACTGGCCTCTGCTTAGACTTCGAGGTCATTTCAGATTACTGCATGACATGCAGTAGGCACAAGGATATGGGCCCAGACGAGGAAGTGTAGCAGACATTCCATGGTCCAGTCTGTGAAAAAAATGCAGACTGTTCCTCCCATGCCATGGAAACAGAGGCTGCAATGCGCATTTGGCAGAGAACATTGAGTTATGACACACCACTGCATTTCAAGAAGTTTTTGAGTGATGGCGACAGCAAAGCATATAGTGCAGTTGCAGAGTCAAAAGTCTCAAAAGTCTATGGTGCTGTCAATATAGAAAAAGAAGACTGCACTAACCACGTGGCCAAAAGACTTGGCACCGCGCTACGGAAGCTTCATGTGCCATTACCGTGAGGGCAGAAAATGAATGAGCCAGCCATTCAGAAGCTCCAAACATATTATCAGATTGCCATAACAAGCAACAGGGGGAGTGTACGGGATATGTACACTGCAGTATGGGCTTCATACTTCCACTCATGCTCCACGGACAATGCTGGCAGTCACAAGTTTTGCCCTGCAGGAACAGACTCGTGGTGCAAACGCGCTGAAGCACTTGGTGAACCTGCACCACGCCACACACCTCTTTTGACAAAAGCTCAGGGATTGGCTGTTTTGCCTATTTACAAGCGGCTCACAGATGAGAAGCTTCTTGCTCGATGCATCAAAGGGAAAACCCAGAACGCATCGGAATCCCTGAACAGCAAAATATGGCTACTTTGCCCCAAGACTAAGCTTGTCTCCCGAACGGTTGTCGAGACTGCCGCAGCTATTGCAATCCTGTGGTTCAACAAGGGTCATGCTACTTTCGAGAACATCCTGGAAGAGCTCAACATACTGCCATCTAGAGATCTAGTTACTTTCAGCGATTCCCGCAATGTGAGGCGCATCAAGAGAATGTCCGAGCGTCTGACGGCAGAAGCAAGGGCCCACCGTCGTGGTGGAGTGAAAAGGGCACGGCTAGAAGAGAGTGCTCGCAAGGACCGTGAGGGCACAACCTATGCTGCTGGACAGTTCTAGTAACTTGCAGTGCTTTTCGAAGTGCTGTTGAACATTATGGCCCAAGATTATGCATTTCTAACAACTCTGTGATAAAGAAAAAAGGTTTCAAACTTTCAAATGCGTTTTTCTCCTTTTGCAGTTTTGTGTGGTCCGTGCTTCTTATACACGCTAGTTTGTATACTTATAATTGTCATACCTCTATGAATTTTTGCACATAGCATGATGAAGGCTTGTAGAGTGCAAGTATCTATTCAGATTTTCAGTGCTGCTTGATTATGTTTATTAAAATATTGCATAACATTGAAAGCCCTTGGCAACTAGAGCCATGGTAAAGTTTTCTATTTTATTATTGTATTTCACCTTTTTTCAAACAAAATTTGTTAGTTTTTTACACTCTACAGTTCCAAAGGATCATAGTCAGCTGTATCTGCATGCTTTATCTCAAATTTTTACAGGTCAGAATTGTTGTATAACAATGGCCATAATTTTGCAGTATCTGAGCTGTGGAAAGAAAATCGAGCAAGCTACATGAAAATAAATGAC
Organism: Hyalomma asiaticum; assembly: GCA_013339685.2. Lineage (NCBI taxonomy): Eukaryota > Metazoa > Arthropoda > Arachnida > Ixodida > Ixodidae > Hyalomma > Hyalomma asiaticum. Next base: position 126,272,625 of record CM023484.1, read on the forward strand.
ATATTTAAAAAGAGGAGAAAAAACTCTATTAGCATGCCAATTTGTGTTAAATTCGGACTCTTATTAAAGAAAATCGTTTTTCGAGTAGCATCTCCCCTTAAGGGCGAAACATAAGGAGTTCTGAGACGGGGACCAAGTGCTCATACAAGAGCCGAGCAACGCAGACTAGCTCCAAAATGGACAGGACCGGCAACTGTGGTGGGCCATGAGAGGCCATACACGTACTTAATAGAGCTAAATGACAGCAGCCGATGAAGCAGCCATGCGAACAAGTTGCGTGAGTATGTAACTAGGGTAAGCTCAGTGAAAGTCATATTTGAGACAGATGTTGTTGTTTTGTGGGGTTTTACGTCCCAAAACCAGTTCTGATTATGAGAGACGCCGTAGTGGAGGGCTCCGGAAATTTCGACCACCTGGGGTTCTTTAACGTGCACTGACATCGCACAGCACACGGGCCTCAACATTTCGCCTCCATCGAAATGCAGCCGCCGCGGCAGATGACGAGCTTGGGGATGTGCCAGCGCGTTGCCGAGGAGCCTGGAGGAAAGCAAAAGCGTCTACGTGGGAACGGATCACTTAACAGACATTCAAAGAAAGGATCTAAGTAAGCTGGTAACTAGATACTCGCAAGTGTTTCGATATACACCAGGCATGTGTAATGTGGGGGTGCACAGCTGAAGTGAGCCCCCAAATGAGTTTGCAACTATCGCGCGCCACTCGCCTTGAGGGCAGAGGTGAAATGCCAGATTAAGGAGCTCTTGCATTTGGGGCTCATATATCGTACAGAGAGTAACTTCGCGCAACCAGTGGTATGCGTCACGAGAAGGGATGGGGGCACGACTGTGAGTTGATTACAGACTGCTGACACGATTACTCAGCCTGAAGCATTTCCCATGGGCCGAGCACACAAGCTGCTCTACGAGATAGCGACAGCCAATTACATCACGGTCGCCGATATGCTACGTGGGTGCTGGCAGGTACCTCTAGACGAGGGGTCAAAGAAGGACACTGCTTTCGTCACACACGAGGGGCAGTACGCGTGGCACGTGATGCCTTACAGCCTCCGAAACTCAGTTGCTACTTTTCAGCGTGTCATGAACCAAAGAGCGACGACGTCGCTTCGCATTTCGTCGCGGCGGAGAGGGTGCTTCCACGCATATGTTGCACAGCCCAGCGGGGGTTTGGTGACGCCCAGGGAGCCTTCTGTGAAAAGGTGTATAGGAGTACACTGATGATGGCACTGCGAGCTTTTGGTGGAGTTGGGCACCACTGCTTTACACTCCTTCTGTGATTCACCGGTCTCATTCATCCTCCCTATGGAGCAACGAACACTCGCTTTGAACATTGATGTGTTGCATCCCGAGGCATTTATGCAACACAGTGGAGGTGTCGGGAATGGCATTGCACCCCCCCCCCCCCTCCCTTAAAAACATCCCAATGCATCGTGCTGATGGCTGGGGCTGGCAACTCCCAGGTGACTGCCATAAACAAAACAGAGTTGTCGGAGGAATGCGGTGGCCAGCATGGATCGCCGACTGCGTCGGCAAAGTTTGTCTGGAAGTGTGCCCCCGAGCTCAAGTGGCAATGGTGGCCGGAACATTTCCGTCGACACCTTGTACATACGTGCGGCGGGAGCAGACGGCTTCGGCAACACAGACGGCGGTGGCGACTGCTCCCCCACGAGTAGCGGGCCCCAATTTATGACCTGGGGTGCACGCTACAATGAACAACTCTCGGTGGCCTGCAACGGCAAAAGCGGTGTATGGGAATGAACTGTGGCTCGAGACACCCTTGGCCGAACCTGAGAAGACCCCGTGCGTTGGTGTTTTAAAGAGAGACTGTAGGGGACGGTGGACAGACGACCTAGAGTACACGCCAAGTGTGCATCGTGATAAACGTACTGCATTTTACTCCAGCCCCAGTCTCTTCTCATCAGCGACATACAGACGAGTCAGCTTTCTCAGTTGCGATCATCGCTGGAGGAAGGGGCTCAAGAACATCACTGCACCTCTCGCGGTAACTAATTCTAATTTGCCAGTGAAACTTGTCTGGACACGGGCTTGGAGCACGAGGAAACTTCATTTCCGAAACTTTGGTCCTGATGCCTAACAACACTGTCTGCTCTGCGCGCAACTGAACCCACAACCCTAATCTTGCTGCTCAGTGAAATTTGCTCCCTGTTTTGGCACAGCTGATTAGCACGCCAAATAACATCATGGTGCCATCACGCTTGTCCTCGGGTCAGCTTCGCTAGAAGCCCCCAGTGTTGCCAGCCGCAATTCAAACTTGTTATAGCTTAAGCACGCAGGCACTGCCATGTTAAAAGCGTTACTGCCGTTAAGAAGCCTGTTACTGGAAGTGCCAGCAGCATGTTGGAAGTGGCATATTATTGGAAGTTGCATGTGCTTTGACTGTCAAGCGAGCCTAGCCTCAGACAAACTGGATCATCATGGCCTTGCAGATTTGGAAGGTGCTGTCGTTGCTGCAAGGCCACCATGGCGGCAAGTGAAGATAACCTATTTTCTGCTGCCTGCCTGCAAATAAAGCTGGTTTGAGTCTATGTTGTTGAGAGGATCATGGCGTAGTTCTTTTCTGGCTGTTAAGTAGACACTAAACTGGCATTTGCGGTTGTGCGTACATCATTTAGTGCGTACCAACATGTAGTCGCCTGTGGACTATATATTAGTGAGGTTCCATTGTACAACTGCTAATTCCTTAGTGCCATAAATTACCAGTCGAACTGCCCCACCCACGCAAGCACTGCTGTCTCACTATCTCCTTGCTGCCAAATTGTCCAGAAGCTAGTACAAAAAAAGAAACCATGCCAGAACACTTTTCATTACTTTCTTGTCCAATATGAAATAAAATCAAGGAATCAGCTACCTATATGACCTCACGATTGTGACAAATGTGGCTGTCACTATGCGGCATGCGTTCATACACGAATAGAACGGACGGAAGAGGACAGGAGTCCGAAAGGCAACCTAGGAAAGCTTTAGCGGCAGTCATGAAAGCCACATAAAGTGGCTTTTTTATTTACTTTTTGCTCAGAAGGCCTCGGAATAATGCACATTGGCGAGCTAGTTAGTGCATGGCAAGGAAGGAAACATTGCTAAAATATGAGAATAGACAGACGGTTCACCAACACGATGACTAAAAGGGCACATAAGTGAAACACAAGTCCTTGATACTGATAAATGACTGTTCAGGAAGTTTATGGACACTTTCACCATCTTACAATGAATACAAGAGGAAAATACGAAGGTAAAATTTCCATTTTTGAACTTCACACTGACATTAGAGCGCATGGCCTCCCAAGTCCTAAGTCTTCCGTTTCATATTTGACTCATATTATCAATAAAATTCTCTCTAACACCACTGTATTAGGTCTCTGGATTCCTATGAACACAATGCACATCAATTTAACCAATAATTAATCATGTAGGCCTTAGCAGACGCCATCAAAATTGATCAAATCAGGCATATTAGTGCGGGAACCTCGCAGCTGCATCAGTGCCTGTATTTTCTTTTTGCGCATTTTCTATGCTGCCAAGCATCTTCGCCTCACATGAGTAGTGCTGATGGTATGAAGACAAGGAAAATCACTTCTCCACGTCGTGTCCCTTTAACTTTTGCGGGGTGGAAGTGGGGTCCCCCACACTGGGGGAACAAAGGGCACAGTTCACCGCAGCGCAAACCAACAAAAATCACATTTGCACCTCCTACGTATGGTAAGCATGCTAGCCGAACTATACAAACAGGCATGCCAATGTAACACACCACGAGGAATCAATGAAGTTCAACTCACCGAAACAGGATACCGAGCGAGTAGTGTCCGCCCATACCAGAAGAATAAGCCTGTATTGCTCGTGAGATACGTGTCGCGAACAGAGGCGCAATCAGAGAACGGGAAAGGGAGCCACTGGATTGTCTCAGCAAAGCCTGTCGGCACCACACGAGCAAGCGTCGACCGCATGCCACTGCACGCAAGCCAAAGCGCCCTCATTGTTCCCTGTGGTGCCGCGAATCCTTGGCCAGGTAGCACTACCGTGGGAACACTGCCGATGACATCACGGCTCCATGGGAAAGACACCTTCGAGTGCTTTGAAGAAACGCAAGGGCTGGGTAATGAAAACTCACCAGGGGATGTCAACATCCCTACACTTTGTCCACTCATGCAAGAATGACACTGGTGCAGCACTGAAGAACCTACTCACGTGTCCAGTAGGCAGCTCAGCTATTGCAAGTGGATCAACTGCAGTAGGAACATGATGAAAATACTGATGCATCGCACTACAAAGATGCACCTCGAGGCTTGCTTCTTGCTGCAATAAAATGTAAGCACACACACAAATGAATATGCAACAAAATGCAAAGGTTCTGTCATAACTACTCTCTGATATTCAAGAAAAATGTACCTTACATGCATGAGATTTAACAGAATCTCAAAAAGGTTACCTGTTCATGAGGCATGTACTTGTGGTGTTTAATGATTCTTGGAAGATCATCAGGCCTTGCAAAGGCAGCATGCCTGGAAACAAAAAAGAGCTGCAGTTAGTGCTACAGTGAGCTGGCAGTCTCCGCACCAAAGTGCAAAGTACAGAAAACTGCATGGATGGATTGAACTGTATCACCAAATGCCGATGCCTTCAACATAACAGAAACAGACCGTAACAGTACCACTATATAGTGCCATATCTTGTCAAGCCATAATGATGCAAGAAACAAAACTAACGCTTCCTGCATTCATGTGCACAAGTGCACCAACAGTACCAGGTAAGACCTGGGGTGTGTGTCACTGTGCTTCAAGAAACAAATAACCATGTTAGCCACTTAGAATTCATCAGTCATGACAAATATGGAGCGCTTGACAGAATGGTGGTGGACGTTTCAAAGCACGGTGCTGCAAACTGCATATGATTGAGGGAAAAGACACAGCAGAACCACAGATGCCACATGCAAGCATGCCGGGATGATAGCAAAATTTAATTCTTGAAGTACTATTGGGTAATACAGTGCTCTATCCATAGGGCAATCTCTTATCAGCACTAATAAAGAAATGTTAAAATCATGAACTTTTTTTCTGCAGCACTTTCTTTTTTCGTCATCCAAATTCGACTTAACGTGCTCTTTGTGAACTTCTTCCTTTATAAACTTAAGTAGACTACACCATGTTGTTGATCACCAAACAAAAGTCACAGTACTTCGTGTGACGATGGATCCATATATCACAGGTGGTGCATGAGCACTGAAAACCAAAAGCCACTAAAACAACAGGTAATGCTTGCTAGACTACACAGCTGAACTCATCTGTATAACAAGTCAATAACTGGTGTGGCTACATAAAAGGGCCCCTAAACAACCCCGAGGTCCAAAATTTGTTTTTAAGATATAACTGCGCTCCTGTGCAATGTGAACATGCTTCCGCAAGAATTTTGCGAATAGGTGCAAATAAAGAAGTTACACGGGTTTAAGTGGCCGCTTGCATCGGTTTCGTTTTCTCGGTCGGCCTCCCCATCCTTCTCTGCCTAGGAGAGGGTAGGCGCGGCGCGCCGTCGTGACTCCGCCCACTTTTCACGTGGGCAACTGACATCATTGACGTTCGCGCTGCAGTACCGGTTGCTCCGGCCAGCGCTGCTCCGGCACTCACGCGGTGGGATGGCCACAGGATCCGACATAGACCTGGTTTCGACCAATCAACGAGCTGCAACTGCGCAAAGTTGTTCGCGGTAGAACGTGACAACACCTAGGATGCGAGCGCAACTGGTCAATCGCAGGAAAGAGGCGCGGGAATTGTTTATTGAAATACGGCGTGTGTATGGCGCGCAGCGCTGTCATATTCGCAGAATGTGACTGCCGCAACCTTCTCTGTGATTGAGTTAGCTTGTTTGGGTGGCTTAAAAAAAAAGTTAGGAGCCTGTTTAGTGGCCCTTTAAAAGGGCACTGCAACACTTCTTGACTCATGGTCGGAAAACATTACTGATCAGTCCTGGACAGCCTTGTGGACATGTGAGCCAAATACAATTGCAATGCGGGCACCACGGAATTTGCGATTTCGTGTCAAACGTGGTTGGAAAGCATTCACTCTTCCTTCAATGAATGACATCACTGGGGACATAGACTATGTCCCTTCAGTTTTTCAATTGCGAAGCTTTTAAAGGTCCAAGTACTTCTGTGTGGAACATCCACAGTTATAGAGGCTGCCTACCACTCCGAAATTTTTTTTTTAGGTTGTGATGAATATGAGACGATGGTTCCTCACACTGACAAAACATCCATGTTTGTATCCCATGAAAAAGAAATAATATCATTAACTTAGTCCTGAAAGTCGTGAAAACATAACCGGTGGCACCATCCTCAGTGATGAGTGTCAATTCCAAAAGTGTCGCGAAAAACCATGAAATACCCATACAGGTTCAATTATCCTGCTTAAAAGCAACAAATTATTTCAATTGCATTTGACACATATCTCGTACCACTCTTTCATCATGCAGAGTAACTTTCACTTTTAAATTATTATTGCAAAAACCCAGTAAACAGAGTCCCTACACAAACACAAGGGGCAACCACACGGTCAAAAGATTCTTTTAAAAATTTCTGCTCACTTCCCATCAAAACCTCTGTAAGCTTGTACATTTCGAATAGTTTGCTGTTTGTTGTGATAACGAACAGGAAATTGATGAAGGATGGCAGACAGTCCCTTTAAAGGGGTTGTAAACTGTTTTCTGAAAATCTTGTACTGACTACATATTCGGGATCCTGACGCTCCAACCAATAATATGCATTGTTCCGTTGCATCGTGTAGGCTGGTTTAGAGCAATAAAAAAACGCGGTTTCGGTTTCACTGCGCGCTCTCCCTCAACTCGGTAGTTGACGTCACGTTACTTGCCACCAGGCCTCCAAGATTGGTGTGTCTTCAGAGGCTGCAGGAAACAAACAGTGTTGCAGCCCTGCTTCAGAATGGCGGCATGGCACGCTTTCTAAGTATTTTCTTTCTTCCTAGCTTTCAAGCAAATTGATTCATTTGGGGGAAATGCAAGTTCACTATATCTTTACTACTTAAAAATATCTAACCGGAACGTCACCAAATAGTACCACGCCGGCCTGTAGTGTCGCATAGTCATTTTGGGAGGGCAAGAACACTGGGGTTTTAAACGGGTATTATTAAATGTGCAATGAATATTTCGCAGAAATAGTTCGGGATTGGCTTGTCGAATGCATATTGAAGCACTGAAGATTACAATCGGGCATCTTCACATTCTTCTCACGGCCCTTTTAAGAGTGACGCTTTTTAAGCCGGCAGTCATACTGCAGCGAGTGACTGCTGGAAAGTTGTGGAGACTGTGTGAAGTTTTAATGTTCATCTCCAGATGAACATTAATAGTGACCTGTGGGCACTTCAAAGAAAATGATGAAATTTCAAACGAACTATGCAGGATTGTCACAGACGAAACACACAACTGTAAACAGGGATGGCACGAATTCAAGTAATTACTTAAAATGGGAACAGGGAAATTTGCTGCCGTGGGCATGTTTGCAACAGGGGATTTTTTTTTTTTAAGCTTTAATAGAACTGCATCACAAATGGAAACCTGCAACTCACATGACAGAAGGACGTGAAACAAGGCATAGCATTCTTTAACATGCACTGAAAGCCCACAGTACATGATATTCTCGTTGCCTCTATTAAAATCGTGACTGGGATCCAAACGACATCCTTTGAGTGAGCAGCCTAGCACCACAACAAAAGTAGGAAGCATTTCTAAGTTAGTACTGCAGGGAAGAAGATCAACGCTACTCAGAGAGGCAGGGTGCGCTACTCACTGTAATATCTGTCATGGTGCTGCGGGTATGGCGTAAATGAACAAATAAAAGCTAGTATGCTCCAGAAGCAGGAGACGATGGATCGTGCTCTGTATGCATTTCGTCGTTCAGGAGGAGAAGATGTGATCCCAAGTGCGCAGCGGCCACACAGTGCTCACTGCCACGTAACATTAGACCCAGAAATATTTTCCCAGCGTTGTCGCGAGAACAAGGAACGCATAGTGCCGGCACTTGGTAGCGCCACTTAAGTAGACTCAAGCGGGGCGACAGCCACAAGAGGTATGTTCGATTTACCATGCACGGCGTGAACTAGTTCTAGGGAGTTCAGACGCAAGTGGTGTCGGTGCTGCACTCATGCAGCACCAGTTCAACAAGTACAGGCCTAGCACGACACTAGTAGTGACTAAGCAAAAACGAATGTCGTAGTGCAGGTAGTGCAAGCCTTTCGCTACTGCTCCGCACTTCGCACCTGTTTGTTCGCGTTGATCAATCAATCAATCAATTCAATTCTTTATTCATCATTAGTACAGGAGGAGGTCCCGGAGTTACAAAACTGTCAGGGGGACCTCCTATTAGTCATTTGTAAATATCAATAAATTGCATAAAATGGCAGAAAGCAGTAATGAGTAGAAGAAAAAAAGATGTGAGAAAATAATAAAGCAGGGCATATAGGAAAAAAGAACAAAAATGGAAAGAACCAACAAAAGGTAAGTGTTTACAAGAAACGTAATTTATGAACAAACAGTACAGAACTCATTATAAACGATAAAAATTGCAATCAACGTAACTTATATAATCATAAGGGTTTATCAAAAAACACGGTGTACAATTAATATATAAATAAATGATAACATGCTTGCAACTGATTTTAACGACATGAAATCTTAAATTTCTAGAAACAAGAAAAAAAAAATTGGAGAAAAAAGTTCAACACATTCTGTGATACATATTATAGAAGTGGTATTACAACGAAACGAATGAAATGGTTTACGTTTAGGTATATAATCACAATGAATCGATAGCGAGCAATGTTGTTAGTAGGTGTGTCTTCATGCGTTTTTTTAATATTATTGTTGTGCAGCATGCTTTAATATCTAATGGCAATGTATTCCAGTATTGAATGGCAGTGAATAAAGCTGTGAATTTCCCATAAAGCTGTAATTTCCCATAATGTTGTTCCTTGCCTGCACGCTTTCGAGAGGTGTTGGGTGCACAAACTGGCTAATTGCGTTAGAGCTATGGATTGCGTTGCACCATCTGTAGCCATGCATCATTCAAACTGTTGTCGAACTGATGGACTCCGACAGATTGGTTTCTGGTGTTTTACGTCCCAAAACGATGCCCAAAATTAAACCAGCTGCGATTAGGGGCTCCGGAAATTTTGACCACCTGGGGTTGGACTGTGCAATATCAGTGCACGTTAGAATGTGCACTGACATCGCACAGTACACGGGCTTCAACATTTCGCCTCCATAGAAATGCAGCTGCCGCAGCCGGGACTCGATCCTGCGACCCTCGGATCAGCAGCCGAGTACAGCCACTAGACAAATACAGACTCCGACAGCGAAGACTAAGAGTTCGACGATGTCGTCACAGTTCTCGCTCTCAAACTAACTAGGATACAACGCAACAGAATTCCGAGGTACTTCGAGGAAGTCTTGGCGGGCGCGCGGCTCCCGTCTTCATTCGTGATCGGCGTCAATGTCGTCAGGACGCCGCTGATTGACACGCGTATGTCGTCTGCTGCCATGGCTGAAAATGCTTCTGCACGAACGGCACTAGCTCTCACGTCAGTGCAAGTAGTGCAGGGATCTGTCTGAACTAACCCTGCACGATATCTACACTCGTTTAAAACGAACGGCTAAGTTCAGAAGGCACCATCTTGCACTGCCAAAACGAATGGTCGAGTGCGGCACCACATGAATTAGTTCTGGCAGTGCAGGTAAATCGAACGGACCTAATAAGTCTGGCATGGGACTAGAATAGGTACTATCTTTAAGTTTATACCAACCACGGGGACAATTATGGGATGACTTCTGCGCTTTCGTTAAATATGGAAGAGAAATTAACGGACACTTTCACATACATCTTCGCTCAGTTTCATCCCCTTTATGGACACCGTTCGCGATAAGGCTGACGCAGCAAACAACGGCAGGCGGTGTCGAACAGCCTAGGCCACGGAGAAAGAAGTATTTGAGGAGAGGGAACTGCTATGCCGCGGCAGCGCGCGGCGGCGGCCCGTTAATGTAACGCTTGGGAGAGGGGGAAGTTGAGTTTTCTCCGCATCACGACAGATGACACTTCCGGCCTGTTGCCATCGTTTACATGTCGTCCTATGGGCGCGACACACAATAATCGCGTTACCGTCTCATATATTGCAAATTTTCTGAGTTTTCAGTCTGTAGCGTCAATAAATAGGGGCGGCGGACATTCCAGCTGCAGTTATTAATAAATGCTGGCTTAATTACGTGCAGCACAGCGCTTGGAACGAGCTCCTTGCAGTCACTCCAGAACAGACGACGCATACCGCTGGAAGTCACTCGCTGGCGTATTGTGAGCACGCACGGGTAAATGGCCTTGGGAAGAAGGGGCGTGAAAGCTGCTGCGTGTTCTTTTGTTTCTGCTAACTCTACATCTCTCACTGGCTTCCGCAGCGTGCTGCGGGCCGGCTCCTCAAACTTTGCGCGCGCTTTTCGTGTTGCAACAAAGGCGAGCGCTGTCCAGTATTGCCATCAGTGCCGTTTTGGGGCGGCAATGTGTTGTGCCAAACTTTAACATTGGCTCATCCTGCAAGGTGAAGCTCACTACTTTAAAATTCCCAGTGGCTCGCTGAAATTGGAGGTGTACACTCGTGCGATATACCAAGGAAAGACCGAGGGCTCATACCCGTGTATATGTTCGCGAGAAGCATTTCTCGGATAGTCACATACGTGGCGATGTTAAAGCGAGCTTGGTGGCGAAAGCTTCTTATGACTTCGTATCCACGCCCCCCAGCTGCTGGCTACTCCATGGGTACACCCCCCCCCCCCACCTCCCAAAAAAAGTGAAATTTCGAATAAACACTTCGTTCAGCTACCTGTTTCCTGTTCGTAAAAAAAATGACCCACTGGATCTGTCGATCGTGAAGCGCGGAGAATGTGCAGTTGTTAATTAAGACACAAATATGCTCGCTGTTTGCCACGATGAGGAAAATATGCGATGCTGCGTCCTCTAAAGTCCCTTTGCCGCGAGTCCATTGCCATGAACAACAAAGAAGAAAACAAGGGCGTATGTATAGTTGAAAGAAACGACGCTGTACCGATAGTGGTGATGCTGACCCAACCAACCGAACCAACGTTCCAGAAGAGGTACTGTGCACGTAATTGTTGTGCAGGTGAGACTTTCTTTTCTTTAGCCTATCAGACAATTTGCAGCCACTGAGGACGCGCAAGAAACGCATCCACTGTGTGAATCGCCGCCAGTTGGCCTTGAAACCATTGAAACATTAAACCGGCAAGCTTCCGCGGAGAGCGCGACGCGCGCATTCCTCTTTCTCCGCCAGCCGACTCGCACGACAGAGGGCGCGTCGGCGCGGTGCCTTACGGCGTGACTTTATCGGGCCGCCCGAGCGAGCGCTGTTTCTCCTCCTCAAGAATTCTTGCTCCGTGGCTTAGGCTATGCCAGCCGCTGCGTGCCGTACACAGGCCCCTGAACACAAGGAAGCGATTGATTGATTGATTGATTTGTGGGGTTTAACGTCCCAAAACCAGTTCTGATTATGAGAGACGCCGTAGTGAAGGTCTCCGGAAATTTCGACCACCTGGGGTTCTTTAACGTGCACTGACATCGCACAGCACACGGGCCTCGACATTTCGCCTCCATCGAAATGCAGCCGCCGCGGCCGGGATTCGATCCCGCGACCTCCGGATCTGCAGCCGAGTGCCATAACCACTAGACCACCGTGGCGGGGCACAAGGAAGCGGCCTCGAGAGCAACTAGTGTTGCAATACGGGCTTGTTGGCACAGTATTTCCTTAAAATTAATGTTGTAGCGTAGATAAACTGGAACACAAGAGGGGCACATGAAGAGACAGCACACATGAGCGTCACACAGTGGCTTTCTTGTGTCCCTGCTTCTTTGTGCTACAGTAACGGACAACCCCAAGAACGACAACCCGATGCAAAAACGCAACTTACCCACGAGTGCACCGGAATGCCGGCCCGTTAACCATCAGACGTTCTTCCGTGCTCGGTTGAGCGTCTTGCGAACAGAATCACCCATTTCGCCACGCTACTCCGGTATCTACACGCGCCTTGATGCCCGGGGCGCTTTGGAAGTACTATGCGTAGGGTAGCAAGTTACCAGGCGTTACAGGCACATGTGTCTGGCACAAATGTGCTCACCGGCAAGAAAGCAACAGATGACAATACTGCTTAATATTAAATAGGCGAACTACACCGCAGCACCGCAACAAAGCGCGCAGCACCTCCGAACCCATGCATCGCGCCATTTTCTCCGTCTAATGTTGCCAACCGTCGAGGCTTCCAACGACGGTTCACATGCTCCCTTGGGGAGCTTGTACAGTAACTGTAACGGGCTAACTGTACAGTAGCTACTGTAGCTCCCATAGGGATTTCTTGAGATATTCAATAATGGCTCATTCCCTTTGGGTGGAGAGAAGCAGAGTTCTTCAGTCTGGTGAGAAGCCTCCACGTGAAAATTTATAGCCTATGACTAAAGTGCCCGACTCTACCATGAATGTGGGATGAAGAAATCTAAAGGGAAATCCTATGTTATGTGCCTAGAGAATGCGGCAGTGTGTCGTATTTGGCGAAAAAACAGGATCTTTCAGCAATGATGCCACCAGTGGGCGCTACAAGCGACCGGAATGCTTGTCGCGCGAAATTTAAACTTTGTTATACAGGGCCTGGTTCAAGTAGAAAAAAATATTTATTTTACACCGCATCACTTGTTGTTCGGTTTGGTATCGCTTTACAATAAACCACCAACTGAAAAAAGAAGTCTTAAACGCGCCACATCACAGCGTGCGAATGTGGCATTTAACACGCGCACTTCAACTTGACGCACGGCACATTTAATCGCCGTGTACATGAAGACGAAGGGAAAAAAATTACAGCATATCCACGGAGGGAATGATGATGAGTGGGCGAAGCTCGGGAGGTTCATCGTAGATCGTGCCGAGTTCCGGATTAATTTAGTTAACGCGCACGCTACGAATCCTCATGGTCATAGGCGGAGACTTTTTCATTTTCCGGCGGGGGCGCTGAGACCTTCGCTGCGGGATTGAGGGGCTTTACGCTGCGATCTTCTGCCCTCATTCTCCAATTACCCTTTCTCGTCCTTCTTTCTCTAATTTTCCTCCTCACCCTCTCCCGTATTTTTCAAAAACGCCGGGGCGCTCAGGCAGTTTTACTTTTCTTTCTGATGAGGAAAACAGGCAAACTGCCACAACGCCGGACTGGAGGAGCGACGCGCGTGCACTTGCGCGCGTCGCTTCTCCAGTCCGGCCGCGAATGCATCAACGTCGCTGTAAATTCACATCTGACATTTTTTTTTTGTCCGAGAAATATTTATTTTGCAATAAATATAGCAATCTATTTCCAAATGACACAGAAAGTACCAGAGAAGAAAGAACGTCACAGCAAGTCACTTTCGTGCAAATAATTTTTGAACTTTACATGATTCCTTGCACTTCACATTTGTTACTCACACTGTCATGCAATCATGACCCAGTGAATTAAACACCAGTTAAAGAAGTACTGACACAAAATTTAAGGCGATCAAGATAACTTGCTGGATAGATTTGCGTCGACACACACGCATCATCTACAAGACATCCCCAATGGCTTATATAGCTTAGAACATATTCAATATCAATTTTAACGTGCGTGCCACGCCACTGCATGCGAAACGCGCTTTTGTGTTTCATGTAAACAACCAGACGCCACCTGCGTGACGAGTTTGTGTTACTGTCATGATTCTTGGGAGAGCGCTCATCCCAGCAGACGTTTCCGACGGAAAGAGGGGGCAGAATTGCACCGGAGTGCAAACTGACGTCCTCGCCTCGGCAGCGCATTCCTGAGGGATCACGCATGTTTGAAACTTACCAGAAGAGATTACAGCAGCACCTAGGGAGCCTTCACTCAACAGAGTTGTCCGCGCGGTGCTCATGTGAACGCGGTTTTGTGTGCACATGTAGTCAGCTGTGTTTACATGAATACCATCCTGGGTGCCGCCTCACTCATCGCACTTTGAAATGAAAAGTGCGTCTGGGCTCCACAAAACCGTATACAAAATATTAACAATCGCGCGCTCGAGCCCTCGAGGATTGCAGCCGGGGTAAGTGGGTCATTAGCTACTTATTGGAAAAGAAAAAAAAACAGGATGTAGAATTTTTGTGTCTGTACTCATATAATGTATCAACGTAATTGAAAAATGATTTACAAAACACCGGCTGCCAAGATTACCCGGGCTAGTGTACGAGATTGCCACGCCACTCACATCGGCGAGACAAAAAACTTTCCGGAAAGGATACGGCAACACCAAAAGCTTCGACGCTATGCGGAACGCGCTCGCAGGACACAGCGAAAAGAAAGACCATCACGTCATTTTCGACGACGCCCGAGTCCTCGACACGGAAGGTAACCGCACCAAAAGAGTCGCGGCACGTCCAAACAACACCTGGAAATATCAACGGCTCAACTGGGACCCTGCCAAGTGTGTATATACATGATCTCCGTAACCAATGGAGAAAACAACACCGCAACAAGAAAGGCAGGAGGAACGACGGTGAGGAGAGGGACAATCACTAAGAAAAGTCGCTAGCTTCGGAGCCGGCCGGACAGTCACCCCCTGATGAAGAGACCAAATGGGTCTTCAAACGTTGGGCCAGTTTTTTATTTCTATATTAGAAACTTGGATTAAGAAAAGTGGCTGGAGAGGTTTTTTTTTTTTTTTCGTATAGGCCAATTATTGGACTTCCGCCGCCGCTGCAGCGAACCGCTTTAACAAGAGCGCTCCCTTGGCGCCGCCATTATCCCCTTAAAAGGCGTAACCCCCCCAAAAATCTGCTGTCGAGGCTATGCAGGTGGCCTTTGTACTGCCATGGTACAGTCCCGAAAGGAGGTGTTTCTTCTTTCATCGCCGGTCGTTGACACGTCAGGCACCTGACTCGGCGAGTGTGGCCTCGCCGCAAGCTGTGGTTGCTAAACGGACCTATGCGCAACTCGCATGGGGAGGAAAGCAATTCATGCTTTCCTACCGATGTGAGTTCATCATCTTCGCGTGTATAGGCGCATCATTTATCAATATTATTAACGCTTTGCTGAGAGCGTTCAGCCCCTTACGATTACACTTCTGAACTAAACATGAAATACTCCTCTCCGGGCCTCCGGCGGGGCTATGCCCCCCTTGCAAAGTTCGGGGGGGGGGAGGCTCGAGCCCCCGAGCCCCCCCCCTCCCCGTAATCTCCGCCTATGCTCATGGTTCAACTATGCACAAGTGAAATCTCCCACCGGCACTTCATTGCAAGATCCAGTGCCTATATATATATATATATATATATATATATATATATATATATATATATATATATATATATATATATATGTGTGTGTGTGTGTGTGTGTGTGTGTGTGTGTGTGTGTGTGTGGGTTGCCGGTGAACGCTTCTCCAACGCGAGCAGTCGGTATTTCTCAATCAAGAAACTCGCTAGGAGACGCTGCTTGCGCCAACGTTGTCTCTAGCGGGTGAGGGCGCGTTCTCCTTCTTTGCGAGCTGGTAGAACGTTCCTCTAAGAAAGAGCGTTTCCATAGCCAACGCGCGCCTTTCGCTCTCTCTCTGTCTCTCTCTCTCTCACAAGACAGCAGAGGCACGCGCCGGGAGAGAGAGAGAGAGGCACGCGCCGGGAGGCACGCGCCGAGGGCGAGCGCGTGCCTCCCGGCACGCGGGTTACGCCTGACGACTGACGCCTGACGCGGGACAAGGTTAGACTAAGAGGAGCTGAGCGGTAACGCGTTGCCTTGCCCCCGACCCACGTTCCACTGGCGAACTCGATCCTAACTTTCTGCCGCCCCTTGCCACGCTTGTCTTCACTAGGGATCGACTCTGTTACCCTCAATGACCAACGGTTGTCTTGCCTTCGCATTAAATAGCCCGCCAACGCAGATTTCTTCTAACTGTATTTATATTAATATGTCCTTAACACGCATTTGTTCGCTAACCCACTCCGCTCTCTTCTTGTCCCTTAATGTTACACCCTCGATTTCCCCCTCCATTGCCTGCTGCGTCGTTCTAAATTTAAGCTGAACCCTCTTAGTTAGCCTCCAAGTTTCTGCTCCGTAGGTAAGATGCAGCTGTTATACACTTACCTCTTCAGGCATAATCAATGGTAAGCTACCATTCATTATCTGACAATGCTTGCCGAATGCACTCCACCCCGTTCTTATCCTCCTAATTACCTCAGCGTCACGGCTGGTATCCGGGGTCACTACCTGGCCTAAGCAGACATATTTGCTTGCTTACCACCTCCAATCCCTCGCAAGCTATCTCAAACCAATGTACTCGCCCAAGGCTGCTGAACATCAGTTTAGTTTTCTGCATATTAATTTTCAGGCCCACCGTTATGCGGTGCCTGTTCAGATCAGTATAATCATGCTTTGTAATTCAGATCTAACTGAGCAAGCAGACATTTGCGTTCAGGAAATCGGCGATAATCTCATACGCATTGTCACGGACTGGGCAATATAAGTAGGAGGTAAGGTCGGTAGAAAGAATACTAGCAAACTTTCCCAGGAGACAAAAGACTTGATTAGAAAACGGCAAGGCATGATAGTATTCGCAACTCCAGAAAAAGTGGTTCATCTGGCAACATTGCTGAGAAAAACAAAGATGGCTTCTATATCCAGGGTCACGGCCGCGCTTCCGCTTAGCGCTGTGCTAAAGTTTCTTGATTGCGGGTTCGAATCACGATGCCTCGTCGAATGCGAAAGGGTTCTTGCTGCCGAACATCTGATATTAATTGGTCTAAAAGATTTGAGCGGCGAAACAGCGGAAAAAATTGCGCTGTGCGTTCAAACGTCGCACTTGTTCGGAGACCCGCATCAGATTTTCTTAAGGATAAAGAGCCTTCCCAGCGAGCCTGAAGTTGAAGAAGGCAGGTACGTGTTCATGCGTAGCAGGCCTTTCCGGAAGATGCAAGCACTTGTGTGCGGCGTTGCTCCATTGAGTACAAATGCGTCACTTATAAACGTGTTAAGGGAGTGCAGTTCTATGCGCGGTGCCGGAAGACAAACTTGGAGGCGCGGTGAACAGGTCGAGGGCTTAAAAGTTAGAACTAGCGCAATAAATCCTGAATTGTCACCAGATGAACTTGAAATGCAAACGCGCTACGTTAAACGATCACACATTACCTCCATAACCACCAAACAAATTACGAGGCGCAGCGCGCGCATGGGACGAAGGCGGCGAACGAAGGCAAGCGCTCGCTTTATATCTACTTACTACAGTGCATGCGGGCAAAAGTACATACGTCAGCAATAATAGGGAGTAATAGCTAAGCGGCCCAGCGAACGAGCGGAGATGCCAACTGCACATGCGCGGCACGCTGGGACAGCCAGCGCATTTACGGAGCGAGCCGCTCGCCCGCTCATTTCGTCTCTTCAGCGGAGCGTATGCAGCGGGCCAGCGCGCGAGCGTTTTGCAAGATGGCAGCCCCCAACACAAGCGGCGGCGGCATGTCGTCATGTCATGCAGCAAAAACGAAGATGTGTTTCCACATAACACCTGTGATCTAATGAAAAATTACTTTTGCGATATACTTTTCGCAGTAACTTCAATTTATTCGACAGATAAAAACCTCTGCTCGATCGACAGTAACTCCAACATTGTTCAACAGGTGGCGCAGCGGTAAGTTCCGCAGAAAGAAGCGGGGCGTCGCTCAGCTATTGCTCTTCTCTTCATCATGCGGTCCGCTGTCCCCTCCGCTCCATCGCTGGGCCCGCTGGCCCGCTGAGCCGCTCAGCTATTACTCCCTAATGTTATTCGACAGGTAAGACATCTGCTTGATCGACAGTAACTCCAACATTGTTCAACCGGTGGCGCAGCAGTAAGTTCCGCTGAAACAAGCGGGGCGTCGCTCAGCTATTACTCTTCATCATGCGGCCCGCTGTCCCCTCCGCTCCATCGCTGGGCCCGCTGGCCCGATGAGCCGCTTAACTATAACTCTCTAATGTTACCGCGGTTCAAGTTGAGCATAGGCACTCTCAGAAAACGTTACCAGATATACACGTATAAACGGTGTCGCTATTTTGTTCACGCGCTTGCCTAAACTAAACTACACTCCGGCTCTTCCAAAAGCGCGCATGATAATAAACGCGCGCACACACAATCTGTGTACTCAACGGGGAGGAAGAAATCGTCGCGATTGAAGTGCCTGGACCAAACTAGCATAGTTCCCGTCACCTTCTTGCCGATGCGCAAGTTCCTAATTCATGTTGCTCTGCGCGAAGCGTCGTCTGCTTCTTTGGGGAACCGATCAAACGACGTGTTGCTGTCTTTGCATCGCGATGACACGCACTGAGGCACGCAACAAAAGTCTTTTTATGAGGATTCTTACTTCTTCGGGATGCTTCGAGGCGGCATGGCGTCGATTAAGGGACTACAGAGCTGTTTTACAGCCCGCGGTAATGCGATACCATGCCGCGTTTCGAGGTCGACCTTGGATCGGCTGGTTCTAGGGGCGTCCGCTAGGTGGCGAACATTTAGATGAAGTCGCGAATAGAATGCAACTGACAGAATAGAACTACCGGAGCTTTCGAAGTTAATCAATAGACTGGATGGATGGATGGATGCTATGAGCGTCCCCTTTGTAACGGGGCGGTGACATGTGCGCCACCAGGCTCGTAAGAAAATTTAAGAACTTTTTTTTTCTCTCTTTAAATTGTCCTCATGCCTTTTAAATCTACTTCAATCAAATCGATCATACTATAGCAAAAACGGAAATTCATAGCCCAGTTCCCTGCCCCTTATGGCCGAAAGTCCATATTTTTCCCTATAATTATTTTTGTCCGTTCTCTCTAGTTTTCTGCCACCAGTATTCTAACCGTCTCTTACTTATTTCAATCGCGGATATGTTCAGCTTCCCGTTGTTCGCCCTAAAACCCAAGGGTTCATGTAGGGTGGTGCCCAAACGTACACCTGGGTGGATATTTCCGCATTCAATCAGAACATGCTCCGTCCTGTCCCTTTCTTTCTTTCTTTCTTTCTTTCTTTCTTTCTTTCTTTCTTTCTTTCTTTGTTCCTTGACATTTGGCTCTTGCCCACTACGGGGGATTGGTCATGAAGCCGGCAGTTAATATAGAGGAAAAAATTGAGCTAGATCAAAGGAAGAGTGAGGAATCGGTAAAGTAGGAAGAATGAAATGTTAGAGAATGATAGACTGTTTATAATACAAATGAACCATAGTAAAATAATTTGAAGTTTAATCAACAAGTGGGAATAATTTCGAGGTACTAAGTTTTGGTTGGAATGATGATTAGCAATGAATTCTTCTTGTGTCACGAAGGAAATTGCACATGGCTAAGCAGACGTTCCTGTTGCTGTAGCCTAGTGAGGACGCCCCAAAGGAAAGAATATTCTGAGAATTCAGGGCAATTTTTAAATTCCTGAATAACATTTCGAAATGCCTTTTCCTCTAATATAACGCTGACAGGTAATTAAAAAGTGATCAATGTTTTCAGGCTCTTGACAGTAACAGCACAGCGGAGATGGCGCTAGACCAGGTCTGTGTAAATAAAAATTCAATGGAGGGATACGACAGCGAAATTTTGTTATGACCACTTCCAGTTTACGAGAGGGACACCACTTATTATGCCCATATTCTTCAACAGGTAACTTCATTTTCAAGGAATCTTGAAGTAAGGATTACTTACGGTACCAGAAACAAAGGCAGTGGTAGGCACCACGGACATTACCGGCACATCTAGGGAGCACCGCGCGAGAACATCAGCCATCTCGTTTATAAATATGCCACGATGTCCTGGCATCCACACCAATCGCACTTCACGCACGTGGGAAGGAATTAATGATATGAATGCGTTTAGAATAGAAGACTCGGAAGGAGAAGCTGAAGCGAGTGATGTGCATACCGAAAGCGAATCAGTCACTATAACAACTGCCGAATTTTGTACAGGAAGTTTGCGAATGGCTAAAAGAACGGCCAAGAGCTCCGCTTCGAATGTGGGTGTATAATCCGGGAGGCACAAGGTATATGACCAAGACAAGGTCTCTGAAAAAATGCCCACTCCCGCTTTCTCCTCACGCATGGATGCATCCGTCGCAATTATATTATCAATTCCCAAATGACATAAATGATCTTCTAATAAGCCTATTAGATATCTGGTAGGTAGGAGTTTGGCATTGGAAGGGAATATATTATCAAATTCAATTTTATTATTGGCCAATGGTTTATCCCCCAGACAACAGTCGACGTCCCGAGTACGTCCTCAAAAGGCACAAACGTCCTCGTCCTCTGCGAGGGATCCTGAAAATGTTCTTAGTGCGTGTGTCACAGGATCATCCCAAAATTGTCCTCATAGGGACATGCTGAGGACAACAGCAGGTGCACTGTATCGTCATAAGAACTGCATCGGTTACGTAAATACACTATTCAGTCGACTGTTGTTTCCAGGTAGCTAAGAATCGGCAAATATGTTAGTTATGATACACGTAGAGTGGCGGTCAAAATTTTGCGGACCACGGGAGCGCGTGGCGGATAGCACAGCGGCGCCTACTGACGGCTGCCTGCGAAGCTCGAGAGCGCGCACTGCGCACGCGCGCCCTTTTTTACCTGCCAGCCAGCTGGTTCGCTCCCTTCAACAGCTCGCGCACCGGAACGCCAGAATAAGCGCAAGGTGTCACTTCTGCTATCGCCGCGGAAACACCGAGCGGTGATATCGG
>CM023484.1:126293505-126493438 GCA_013339685.2 Hyalomma asiaticum
CACGCTTGGAAGAAGGAGTTGACCTCAAAGTACACTATGGTCCCGTCACCAAAAATTGTGGCGTCCCGTATCTCCTCTATAGAGTATTCCATGTTACGCACGCAGGCACTGCTCCGGTCGGCAAGACGAGAGATTGATTCCTTCCTTCCATCCCCTGTCATTGTCGAAGGCTCCTATGTGGTGGACACAACAAACTTTACCGAGAAGCCACCTGTAACTCGCTTGAGCACTTTATTATCGTGCCAGAAGAAATTACTCGGCGAGCGAGCAAGTTGCGAGCTGGTAGAACGTTCCTCTAAGAAAGAGCGTTTCCATAGCCAACGCGCGCCCTTTCGCTCTCTCTCTCTGTCTCTCTCTCTCTCACAAGACAGCAGAGGCACGCGCCCGGAGAGAGAGAGAGAGGCACGCGCCGGGAGGCACGCGGGTTACGCCTGACGACTGGCGCCTGACAAGGTTAGACTAAGAGGAGCTGAGCGGTAACGCGTTGCCTTGCCCCCGACCCACGTTCCACTGGCGAACTCGATCCTAACTTTCTGCCGCCCCTTGCCACGCTTGTCTTCACTAGGGATCGACTCTGTTACCCTCAATGACCAACGGTTGTCTTGCCTTCGCATTAAATAGCCCGCCAACGCAGATTTCTTCTAACTGTATTTATATTAATATGTCCTTAACACGCATTTGTTCGCTAACCCACTCCGCTCTCTTCTTGTCCCTTAATGTTACACCCTCGATTTCCCCCTCCATTGCCTGCTGCGTCGTTCTAAATTTAAGCTGAACCCTCTTAGTTAGCCTCCAAGTTTCTGCTCCGTAGGTAAGATGCAGCTGTTATACACTTACCTCTTCAGGCACAATCAATGGTAAGCTACCATTCATTATCTGACAATGCTTGCCGAATGCACTCCACCCCGTTCTTATCCTCCTAATTACCTCAGCATCACGGCTGGTATCCGGGGTCACTACCTGGCCTAAGCAGACATATTTGCTTACCACCTCCAATCCCTCGCAAGCTATCTCAACCAATGTACTCGCCCAAGGCTGCTGAACATCAGTTTAGTTTTCTGCATATTAATTTCAGGCCCACCGTTATGCGGTGCCTGTTCAGATCAGTATAAATCATGCTTTGTAACTCAGATCTAACTGAGCAAGCAGACATTTGCGTTCAGGAAATCGGCAATAATCTCATACGCATTGTCACGGACTGGGCAATATAAGTAGGAGGTAAGGTCGGTAGAAAGATACTAGCAAACTTTCCCAGGAGACAAAAGACTTGATTAGAAAACGGCAAGGCATGATAGTATTCGCAACTCCAGAAAAAAGTGGTTCATCTGGCAACATTGCTGAGAAAAACAAAGATGGCTTCTATATCCAGGGTCACGGCCGCGCTTCCGCTTAGCGCTGTGCTAAAGTTTCTTGATTGCGGGTTCGAATCACGATGCCTCGTCGAATGCGAAAGGGTTCTTGCTGCCGAACATCTGATATTAATTGGTCTAAAAGATTTGAACGGCGAAACAGCGAAAAAAATTGCGCTGTGCGTTCAAATGTCGCACTTGTTCGGAGACCCGCATCAGATTTTCTTAAGGATAAAGAGCCTTCCCAGCGAGCCTGAAGTTGAAGAAGGCAGGTACGTGTTCATGCGTAGCAGGCCTTTCCGGAAGATGCAAGCACTTGTGTGCGCGTTGCTCCATTGAGTACAAATGCGTCACTTATAAACGTGTTAAGGGAGTGCAGTTCTATGCGCGGTGCCGGAAGACAAACTTGGAGGCGCGGTGAACAGGTCGAGGGCTTAAAAGTTAGAACTAGCGCAATAAATCCTGAATTGTCACCAGATGAACTTGAAATGAAAACGCGCTACGTTAAACGATCACACATTACCTCCATAACCACCAAACAAATTACGAGGCGCAGCGCGCGCATGGGACGAAGGCGGCGAACGAAGGCAAGCGCTCGCTTTATATCTACTTACTACAGTGCATGCGGGCAAAAGTACATACGTCAGCAATAATAGGGAGTAATAGCTAAGCGGCCCAGCGGGCCAGCGGGCCCAGCGAACGAGCGGGGATGCCAACTGCACATGCGCGGCCCGCTGGGACAGCCAGCGCATTTACGGAGCGAGCCGCTCGCCCGCTCATTTCGTCTCTTCAGCGGAGCGTATGCAGCGGGCCAGCGCGCGAGCGTTTTGCAAGATGGCAGCCCCCAACACAAGCGGCGGCGGCATGTCGTCATGTCATGCAGCAAAAACGAAGATGTGTTTCCACATAACACCTGTGATCTAATGAAAAATTACTTTTGCGATATACTTTTCGCAGTAACTTCAATTTATTCGACAGATAAAAACCTCTGCTCGATCGACAGTAACTCCAACATTGCTCAACAGGTGGCGCAGCGGTAAGTTCCGCAGAAAGAAGCGGGGCGTCGCTCAGCTATTGCTCTTCTCTTCATCATGCGGTCCGCTGTCCCCTCCGCTCCATCGCTGGGCCCGCTGGCCCGCTGAGCCGCTCAGCTATTACTCCCTAATGTTATTCGACAGGTAAGACCTCTGCTTGATCGACAGTAACTCCAACATTGTTCAACCGGTGGCGCAGCAGTAAGTTCCGCTGAAACAAGCGGGGCGTCGCTCAGCTATTACTCTTCTTTTCATCATGCGGCCCGCTGTCCCCTCCGCTCCATCGCTGGGCCCGCTGGCCCGATGAGCCGCTTAACTATAACTCTCTAATGTTACCGCGGTTCAAGTTGAGCATAGGCACTCTCAGAAAACGTTACCAGATATACACGTATAAACGGTGTCGCTATTTTGTTCACGCGCTTGCCTAAACTAAACTACACTCCGGCTCTTCCAAAAGCGCGCATGATAATAAACGCGCGCACACACAATCTGTGTACTCAACGGGGAGGAAGAAATCGTCGCGATTGAAGTGCCTGGACCAAACTAGCATAGTTCCCGTCACCTTCTTGCCGATCCGCAAGTTCCTAATTCATGTTGCTCTGCGCGAAGCGTCGTCTGCTTCTTTGGGGAACCGATCAAACGACGTGTTGCTGTCTTTGCATCGCGATGACACGCACTGAGGCACGCAACAAAAGTCTTTTTATGAGGATTCTTACTTCTTCGGGATGCTTCGAGGCGGCATGGCGTCGATTAAGGGACTACAGAGCTGTTTTACAGCGCGCGGTAATGCGATACCATGCCGCGTTTCGAGGTCGACCTTGGATCGGCTGGTTCTAGGGGCGTCCGCTAGGTGGCGAACATTTAGATGAAGTCGCGAATAGAATGCAACTGACAGAATAGAACTACCGGAGCTTTCGAAGTTAATCAATAGACTGGATGGATGGATGGATGGATGGATGCTATGAGCGTCCCCTTTGTAACGGGGCGGTGACATGTGCGCCACCAGGCTCGTAAGAAAATTTAAGAACTTTTTTTTTCTCTCTTTAAATTGTCCTCATGCCTTTTAAATCTACTTCAATCAAATCGATCATACTATAGCAAAAACGGAAATTCATAGCCCAGTTCCCTGCCCCTCATGGCCGAAAGTCCATATTTTTCCCTATAATTATTTTTGTCCGTTCTCCCTAGTTTTCTGCCACCAGTATTCTAACCGTCTCTTACTTATTTCAATCGCGGATATGTTCAGCTTCCCGTTGTTCGCCCTAAAACCCAAGGGTTCATGTAGGGTGGTGCCCAAATGTACACCTGGGTGGATATTTCCGCATTCAATCAGAACATGCTCCGTCCTGTCCCTATCTTTCTTTCTTTCTTTGTTTGTTCCTTGACATTTGGCTCTTGCCCACTACGGGGGATTGGTCATGAAGCCGGCAGTTAATATAGAGGAAAAAATTGAGCTAGATCAAAGGAAGAGTGAGGAATCGGTAAAGTAGGAAGAATGAAATGTTAGAGAATGATAGACTGTTTATAATACAAATGAACCATAGTAAAATAATTTGAAGTTTAATCAACAAGTGGGAATAATTTCGACGTACTAAGTTTTGGTTGGAATGATGATTAGCAATTAATTCTTCTTGTGTCACGAAGGAAATTGCACATGGCTAAGCAGACGTTCCTGTTGCTGTAGCCTAGTGAGGACGCCCCAAAGGAAAGAATATTCTAAGAATTCAGGGCAATTTTTAAATTCCTGAATAAAATTTCGAAATGCCTTTTCCTCTGACTAATATAACGCTGACAGGTAATTAAAAAGTGATCAATGTTTTCAGGCTCTTGACAGTAACAGCACAGCGGAGATGGCGCTAGACCAGGTCTGTGTAAATAAAAATTCAATGGAGGGATACGACAGCGAAATTTTGTTATGACCACTTCCAGTTTACGAGAGGGACACCACTTATTATGCCCATATTCTTCAACAGGTAACTTCATTTTCAAGGAATCTTGAAGTAAGGATTACTTACGGTACCAGAAACAAAGGCAGTGGTAGGCACAACGGACATTACCGGCACATCTAGGGAGCACCGCGCGAGAACATCAGCCATCTGGTTTATAAATATGCCACGATGTCCTGGCACCCACACCAATCGCACTTCACGCACGTGGGAAGGAATTAATGATATGAATGCGTTTAGAATAGAAGACTCGGAAGGAGAAGCTGAAGCGAGTGATGTGCATACCGAAAGCGAATCAGTCACTACAACAATTGCCGAATTTTGTACAGGAAGTTTGCGAATGGCTAAAAGAACGGCCAAGAGCTCTGCTTCGAATGTGGGTGTATAATCCGGGAGGCACAAGGTATATGACCAAGACAAGGTCTCTGAAAAAATGCCCACTCCCGCTTTCTCCTCACGCATGGATGCATCCGTCGCAATTATATTATCAATTCCCAAATGACATAAATGATCTTCTAATAAGCCTATTAGATATCTGGTAGGTAGGAGTTTGGCATTGGAAGGGAATATATTATCAAATTCAATTTTATTATTGGCCAATGGTTTATCCCCCAGACAACAGTCGACGTCCCGAGTACGTCCTCAAAAGGCACAAACGTCCTCGTCCTCTGCGAGGGATCCTGAAAATGTTCTTAGTGCGTTTGTCACAGGATCATCCCAAAATTGTCCTCATAGGGACATGCTGAGGACAACAGCAGGTGCACTGTATCGTCATAAGAACTGCATCGGTTACGTAAATACACTATTCAGTCGACTGTTGTTCTCCAGGTAGCTAAGAATCGGCAAATATGTTAGTTATGATACACGTACATACTCACGGCCTTTCTTCATTTTTTTTCCTCAGAAAGACTACGTCGCATATTAGTTGCCGATAGAACTCTGGCACACAAATATAGTTTTATTAACAGTCCAGCGCAGCTCGATTGCTTGGCAAAAATAATGATGGGATGTCAAAATATGTAACGACCATCGTGCACAGTTTTCTCGTCTCTGGCAACCCTGGGATCAAGACTGTGAACCGGGTCAAGCACAGAAGCCATGCCAAGCCCTAGCCTACACTTGCCTCGAAAACATGGCGCTAAACAAAGCGGGTGCAAGCGCATGTGAAGATGAAGCGCTGCCAGGAAGAAATTTTGGTGAGTGCTAGTCGACTTCTTAAAAACGTTTGTGTCACTTTGTGTTTTCATGATGGCGGGAGACGGCGAACGAATGTCTCGCCGGCATTGAAAATGCTGCGTAGGTGCGTTTGTGAAGCTTGTCAGCGCGTACAATGACATCGTACAGCCGGCGTGTAGTGAGTGCCCGGCGTCCGACGAAATACTCACAAATGTCTAATTCCTGTTAGGCGCGGATTATAGAGTGACAGGTGGAGATTTGGGCGTACAGGAAGATCGTAGTTAAGTGCCAACAGCCTGAAAAACAAGGACGAACGATGAACAACACACAGCGCTGTGTGCTCTTCGTTCGTCATTGCTTTAGCGCTGTTTTACCCTTAATACGATTGTAGTGGTCGCCTGTTGCCTCGGTGGGAAACGACTGATAAAAAAGAGCGTAATTTCTGTGGTTTGCCTGTGTTCCGGTGACTGATAGACCTGCCCGAGTTTTCCCTTTGTTACCTGGGATCGTAGATCGTCTGCCTATATTTCACCTGAACTATTGCAGTGCCTTACTAGTTGCACTTCGTGTTTTTGTTTCATTGCATATTACGTAATTATCAGTTTATTTTCAAGTTGAATAAGCGGACCTATGCTCTTTCACACAACTTTATATTCTTACTGTATTGAATGTAACAGAGTGCACCTCCGAAATACCATTTTGTGCTTGCAACACATTTAATATCCTTAAAAAACAACGGTCATGAATTACTCATGATCAAAATTTTGCTTTCTTTTAGCTAGGTTTACTGGAAATACCTGCAGTCGGATTTTTCTTTTTTTTTGAAGATCGCATTCCGCAGTTCTTCCCTGAGAACGTCACCAAACTTCCAAGAAAGTGAACATCATTTGAAGAATTATTGCTGAGGCTTGTCTAGGAGCCCCAACTATGGCATCAAAATAAACTGTTACCTAGGAACTGGTTGTATTTGTGCTTTAGCAGTTGCCATGACTCTGTAGTATATGCATAGCCTTGTTGATATTAATACGAAGTGTCAAGCAATTGTGGATACCCTATTTGGTACTCAAGATGTCCCAGAAATATCAGAGGACCATCTGAGTATGTTCCAGAAAATCCCTGACATCCTGAAAATGTTCTCAAAGTATATTAGCGGACCATTTGAGGATGTTCCGGGCGCGTCCTGGGGCCGGACACGAGGATCTTTCTAGAACCCCTTTAGGACCAGTTGAGAACGTACCCGCTGCGTCCAAAGTTTCTCAAGGAGACGCACTGAGGACGTACTCTGGATGCCTCTTCCTTGTCTGGGCCGTTGAGACGATATCGCGAATGTTAACATCTAAAGCCTCTAGTTGATTCTGCACAAACAAAACTTGAGGTTTGTATTTGCGAGACCAAGGCTCATCAAAAAATCTTAGCGCTTCAGTACAGAACACGAAGTGTGATCGCCTCTGGATTCGGGCTTCTTGGTACAGAACATGGTTTGCAATAAATTTTGGTACTTTGAGACAACTTCGAAGAGCCTCTCGCTCTAAAGAACCAAAGGATTAATCTTGTATGCCGGACCACCAGAGTATAAAATACAACCAAATTCTAGAATCGGGCTAACATACGTACGGTAAGTGCCTTTGCGTAACCTGGAGGGGTGCTGGCCAAGTCTACGTACCATCCCAACAGCGCGTGTGGCCTTACATTTAATGTGCTCGATATGGTCGCGCCAACTCAGTTTATGATCGTAAAACACACCTAAATACTTCACGCACTCTGTTTGGGGAATTATTTCCTGGCGATACTGAAGGGAAATGCTTACTGGATCATTCAAAGGAAAGAACAATAACAGAACTTTTGCTAACATTTAATGTCATCCTAATTTGAGTAAACCATAACTCTAGTCTTTCTAAATAAGATTGTAAGATTGCATGCAATGAGTGGATATCACCAGCAGAAGCAAAGACCGCAATGTCGTCTGCATATACGTACACTTGAATGTTATTGTGCAACGGTACTGAGCTTAACAGAACGTTAAATAATACAGGAGATAAAACAGAACCTTGAGGGCTTGAGGGAAACAGAACCTCCTCTGGACTGATTATATTTCGGTGAGGATAATCCACGCTGGGAAGAACAGAACTTTCCATCCTTTAAGAACTCATACAACCAGTTAATAATATAACGCGGGAAATTCAAGTTTCCTAATGAATTGAGAAGGATGACATGATCTACACTGTCGTATGCCTTAGCTAAATCTGAAGTGACTAACGCTGCATATTGTCGCCTGTGACGAGCAAGCTTAATTCGCCCTTCTAAATCTAGATGTGCATACCATATGGAATATCCAGGTCTAAAGCCAATTTGACATGGGCTCAATATTGAGTGATCTGCCAAAAATTCCATGATTCTAATGTAGAGCACTCTTTGAATTAATTTTATAACATGCGAAGTTAGTGCGATAGGTCTAACATTATCAATATGCATATCTACTCGTTTTTTAAGCAGAGGGATAATTTTCGCAAGTCTCCAATCTGGAGGAATCCAATCTTTTTCGAGTGAGTAGTTGACGAGATTTAGAAGGTCATGAGGAGACACATCAAACAAAATTTTTAGCATGCCTGTCGTAATGCCGTCTGGACCTGGAGCTGAAATGGGGAGCGACTGAACTGCACGCGCAAGTTCTTTTATAGTCACCTTGACGAAATCGTCTACACATACAGGTTTGGGGAATACTGTTTGTATTTGAGTGGTAAATCGCTTTCCTAATCCCAGTGCAATATCATCTAATACAGCAGACAGTTCTTTTGGAGCTAAAACAACCGATTCTATGGTTACAGGTGCAGAAATAGCCTTACGAAACCGAGGAAATCTGAAAAGAGCTTCTTTGTTTCCACTTTGTGAGAGAAAGCTATATCGGTTTTCGTCATGAGTAGCTTTTGCTATGGAAACAGTTCTTTTAAACATGGCTGAGGCGTACTTGTAGTTGCTCCAATTAGTAGGGCACTGGTTAACAAGGAGTTTTTTCAATGCAGCTTTTCTGCGCCTGTATTCTCGTTCACAATCAGAGTCCCACCAGGCACCTATTCGCGACTCCATCTAAATGCTCGCCACCTAGCGGACGCTCCTGGAAACAGCCGATCCAAGGTCGACCGCGAAACGCGGCATGGTATCGCATTACCGCGGGCTTTAAAACAGCTCTATAGTTCCTTAATCGGCGCCATGCCGCTTTGAAGCAGCCCGAAAAAGAATCTTCATCAAAAGACCTTTGTTGCGTGCCTCAGTGCGTGTCATGGCGATGCAAAGACAGCAACACGTCGTTTCATCGGTTCCCCAAAGAAGCAGACGACGCTTCGCGCAGGGCAACACGGATTAGGAACTTGCGCATCGGCAAGAAGGTGACGGGAACTATGCTAGTTTGGTCCAGGCACTTCACTCGCGACGATTTCTTCCACCCCGGTGAGTACACAGATTGCGTGTGCGCGCGTTTATTATCATGCGCGCTTTTCGAAGAGCCGGAGTGTAGTTTAGCTTAGGCAAGCGCGAGAACAAAATAGCGACATCGTTTATACGTGTATATAACGTTTCCCGAGCGTGCCTATGCTCAACTTGAACCGCGGTAGCATTATTGCTGACGTACTTTTGCCCACATGCATTGTAGTAAGTAGATATAAAGCGAGCGCTTGCCTTCGTTCGCCGCCTTCGTCCCATACGCGCGCTGCGCCTCGTAATTTGCTTGGTGGTTATGGAGGTAATGTGTGATCGTTTAACTTAGCGCGTTTGCATTTCGAGTTCACCTGGTGACAATTCAGGATTTATTGCACTCGTTCCAGCTTTCGAGCCCTCGACCTGTTCACCGCGCGTCTAAGTTTGTTTTCCGGCACCGCGCATAGAACTGAACTCTTTTCACACCTTTATAAGTGACGCATTTGTACTCAATGGAGCAACGTCGCGCACAAGTGCTTGCATATTTCGGAGAGGCCTGCTACGCATGAACACGTACCTGCCTTCTTCAACTTCAGGCTCGCTGGAAAGGCTCTTTATCCTTAAGAAAATCTGATGCGGGTCTCGGAACAAATGCGACGTTTGAACGCACAGCGCAATTATTTCCGCTGTTTTGCCGATCAAATCTTTTAGACCGATTAATATGAGGTGTTCGGTAGCAATAACCCATTCGCATTCGACGAAGCATCGTGATCCGAACCCGCAATCAAGAAACTTTAGCGCAGCGCTAAGCGGAAGCGCGGCCGTGACCCTGGATATGGAAGCCATCTTTGTTTTTCTCAGCAATGTTGCCAGATGACCAACTTTTTCTGGAGTTGCGAACAGGCTTACTTTTCGCCGAGGATACGGTGAACTGTGCTTTTCTCATAGAGCATTTTAGAACACCACAAAGACTCATCGCTTTAATATCATTCCCAGAACTGGTCAGAGAAGATAAGCTTGAATGTAGACTTTATTTTAAATTTTGAGTAGCCAACAAAAGTCAGTGTCTGAATATATAATGGAATCACTGGATTATTAACGTCTATCAATATTGGGTGGTGATCACTATTTGTTGCAGTATCAACAACAGCCCAAGAGATGAGCAAGCTTGAGCTGGCGAATGTTATGTCCAAAACCGATCTCGTGTTGCGTCGTACAAAAGTGGCTACTTTAGAGTTAAGACATGTATAATTGTTCTTACACATTCAGTTCCGCAACAATTTACCCGACGAATCAGTGCGGTAACCCCAATAAACATGATGCGAATTAAAGTCACCTGCAAAGAGAGGGTTTGCTCCACAGACGCTCTGAATGGTGTCCAGAGTACCTTCCTCTTGTACGCCAGATGGAAAGTAGCTGTTGACAATGCTGAGAGGAGCACGACCTGGGAGTGCTAGTTCAAGTACTAAAATTTCGTGATCACTTGATATTGCCTGATAAACCAGTTTCGCTCTATGACAAAATTTTGCTGATATAAAAAATGCTAATCGTCCACCTCGTACATTCCTATTGTTACAAAGCTGCTGCAGGTGTGCTTGCGACGGTGTGGCGCCGCCAGGGGATCATGAGTTCCTGTGCCGAACGTGCGCGTGTGCTTCGTGTGTGCGAACGTTTTTAGTTAGCACAAAAGGAAGGCCAGCCGGGAAGAACGTCCGGTTCCGAGCCGAAGAGTCGACCCCGTCCGGCACATCTGGAAGTGATTCGTCCGGCGAGGGCCCACCTTATCAGCGTCGGAACACGCAAACTGTTCACAGGTGTGATGTCTCCGCACGTGCACGTGTGATAACGGTGGTGCGGGCCGGGTGACGTGATCGTCTGCGGCGTCGTTTCCCGGACTTTCGGTAATTACGGCCATGGGCGGGTCAAGTACGGACACCTCCCATCCTCTCCCTCCTCCCTGGGGGAGAAGTCAGGGCAACAAAAAGCGCGGGATCCAGAGAAGAAGCCAGGAGAAAAGACCTCTCTGAAGAGAACGCACTTGTAAATATGTAAATAAACGTCTTTTAACTTTTCCTCAACGTCTGTCTCGGTTCTCGTCTCCCGAATCCCAAGTGCCTGCAAGTCGTCTTCGCCGCTTCGCACACGCTACCCGCTGGTCGGCTCATTGAGCGGGCCAGTCGCAACACTATCCAAACGAAACATGTATAGTTTTGTAATTGAAAATTTTGACCCAATGACAACCAAGTCTCTTGCAATAAAACGTTGTCGGGAGACTGTTGAGATATAAGGTAGAGTAAATCAGTGGTTGCAGAAAGTATAGAACGGCAGTTCCACTGAAGAACCCTAAGATGCCCTGTTTTGCTGACAAGCGAGCAGCCGCAACTGCTTGATCCAAAATGCTATCTTTTAAAGGTCAGTTCTGGTCAAGGGCACTTTCACACATTTTTTGGTTTTAGCATTAGAAGAATTGTGATTTTTGTTAGTAGGTGATCTGGTGCGTTTAAGAATTCGAGCGTCCATGTCTACATCCTAAATATCTTGTCTCGTCGTCTATGACATTGACACTGAAATACCCAACGCCGACCTTCCGCTTCTCATCAAACCAGCCAGTGAACACAACGTCATTGTGCGGGTCGGCCGCCTCGGTAATACACGCTGTGTGAGGATAACGTTCAAAGGTGACTGTCTTCCTTCCTACGTGAAGGTTGGCCACTTTCGCCATCAGGTACGAGCCTTTATTCCGAGGCCTGTGCAGTGCTTCAACTGCCAGAAGATTGGCCACGTGAAAGGCGTTTGCACAAATGCCGCGGTGTGCCCACGATGCGCCGAACCTCACTCGGAAGACAACTGTAGTGCAACTACGATGAAGTGTCCCAACTGTCAAGGAGATCACTGTGCCTCGTCCAAGGACTGCCCTCGCATCAAGAAAGAGATCACAGTCCTCAAACAAATGGTCAGAGACAGCTCGACCCACAGAGAAGCTGCTGAAAAAGTCCGGCGAGGAAGACGTCGACGTCGAAGATCATCACGACAACAATCATCATCTTCACAAGAGAACCGTCAAACAGACCCGTCGTCAGCAGCGCACCAGACGCACGTTTCCAGCACCCCAGAGACCGATGTTGGAAAGGGAAAATCTGGAAGGCCTCTGTCTACAACGGAATGGCCACCGCTGGCGCCTCTACAACCTGCAGCAGAGCTACCGCAGAGGTCGCCAACAGTGCAACACAGTGTGGCATCTGAGAAGTCACAGAATACAGATAAGCAAGTTGTCGCTCTTCTAAGACCCTTAATTAATGCCATTCGCGTGTTGCTGAGCAACATGCATACACCGTCTGCCAGAAGTGCTCTTCAAGTGCTGGACGCTCTGAGTCCGGTGCTAGCAGCCCTTGAATAGACCCATCATGGCCCATCAGCCACTGTTCTTCCGGAATGAGGTCCGAAATGCAGCAATTTTTCAGTGGAATGCCCGCGGTCTGAGATCGCGCATTTCAGACTTCCGTCGCTATGTGTATGTCAATATGTTTCCCATCATAGTCATTTGCGAACCGAACTTAACGAACTCGATAAGGCTATCTGGATGTGAATCATTCCCTTCGTCGACTGTCGACGAAAACAGCAAGGTTTTGGTGTTTATTCGACGTGACCTCACCTATATTCATCACCCAGTACCAGCTAACGACGAAAATCAATACGTATGCTTAACAGTAAAGAAGAAGAATCTTACATTCACTGTTGTGGGCGCCTACTTATCGCCGTCAAGTCGATTTGACCACAAACGACTAAGGGATATTCTGTCCTCATCCTCTGGTCCGTGGGTCGTCATCGGAGATTTCAACGCGCATCATACACTCTGGGGAAGTTCGAAGGTCAACGCGAGAGGCAGAGCTCTGGTATCTTTCGCATCCAGTGAGGAGCTATGGCTGTTGAACGACGGAAGTCCTACGTTCCTACGATCAAAGGATTGGCTCCTACTAAAATACGAGATACAATTCAAAGAGTGGACTGGACCAAATTTCAATCCATCATGGAAGAACGCTGCGAAGCCAATACACCACTTGACTTGGAGGAGGAAATAAGAACCGCAATGCACGACAATGTGCGTACTCTCGCATGCTGCGTAAAACCGACACAGTTCGATTTTGAATTGGAAAGACTTCGAGCAATCCGGCGGCGTGCTGAAAGAAGGTACCGACGTACGAAAGCAATAGAGGATTTACGTACTGCTAGACGCACGCAAAAGAAGATCCAGCGGCGGTTAGACAAGCTCGAATCACAACGTTGGACTGCCTTCTGTGAGTCACTAGATCCTCGCAAACCTTTGTCGCAGCTGTGGAGGACAGTGCGAGGTCTCCGGACACCACCTGTGCAGCGGTTCCCATTCAAGACCCTAGCCCTCTCACAAAAGCGACTAGATACTGACGTGGCAGAAGAGTTTTGTACCAGATTAGCTAGCCAACCTCCTGCTCCCAGCAATATGCCGCCTTTGACGAGCAGTCCCCCACCAGGTGATCATCGCATGGACCTACCATTCTCAATGCACGAACTTCAGGCTGCCTTATCTTTGTGCGGACGCACATCAGCAGCTGGACCTGATGGCATTTCCTACAGAGCTCTCTGTCATTTAGGTGAGCGAGCGAGACTTGCTCTCCTTCACCTGTACAATAGCTCCTGGAGAGATGGCACTCTTCCCATCAGCTGGAAGACAAGCCGCCTCGTGCCACTGCTGAAGCCTGGCAAGTCGCCGCTAGAACTCTCATCCTACCGCCCCATCGCTTTGGCAAGTTGCGTGGGCAAAGTCATGGAGAGGATGGTCCTAGGACGCCTGGAGTGGTACTTGGAGTACAACAACTGCTACCCAGATGCCATGGCGGGTTTTCGTCGAGGCCGATCGTCGATAGATAACGTCGTCGATCTGGTCACATACGTTCAGCATGAGAAAAGCCGTAAGCGTCTCTGCGCTTCCTTATTCCTCGACGTCAAAGGAGCATATGACAATGTTACACATGAAGCAATCCTCTCTGCTCTCGAAGAGGTAGGAGTGGGTGGTCGGACGTTTCGCTGGATGCGGAGCTATCTCTCTATGCGTTCCTTTTTTGTAAGCACCGAAGATGGCCGCACTTCTCTACATTATAGCTGCCGCGGTGTTCCCCAGGGCGGTGTACTTAGCCCTGTGCTATTTAATATCACACTAATTGCTTTGCTTCAGCACATTCCAAGCACGGTCAGGCTGTCAATGTACGCTGATGACATCTGCGTATGGACGTCAGCAGTGACGCGGTTACAATTGCGAGCAAGAATTCAAAGAGCTGCCAATGAAGCTGCTATCTACCTCCGTAGTCGAGGCCTAGAAATTTCCTCCGAGAAATGTGCACTGATGCCTTTTACGCGCAAATCTATGACTCACTACACCGTAATGATAAGTGGCCAAATAATACCCTACGTTCGAACATATAAATTTCTCGGTGTCATAATTGACAGAGATTTGTCATGGAGCCCTCATGTATCGTACATGAAAAAGCGGTTGACGGGCATCTGTCACTTGTTCAAGTTCTTCTGTGGAAAAGCATGGGGAATGTCGACACGTGCTATGCTGCAGCTATACAGGGCGCTTTTTCTCGGCTTTCTGCGATACAGCTTGCCAGCTATAACGAACACGGGCAAAACAAATCTACGTACAATACAGAGTGTGCAGGCTCAGGCGCTCCGGATCTGCCTAGGCCTACCACGGAGTGCATCGACAGTGGCGACAATAGCAATCGCTAGAGACCACCTTATCACGACCCAAATTGACATGGAAGCGCTGAGGACACATATCAGGCACCTCGCCAGGACCCCTCGGCACCACCTCTCTTCTTTGCCAGTGGACAGACCACGCACCTCTTTCAGCAAAACGATAACAGCACATGGTGACTCATTACCAACTTCTTTCACCCCTTCTGCGAGACCTTCAATTCCTCCATGGTGTGTCGCTCAGCCGGAAATCAACCTGACAATTCCTGGAATTGAGAAAAAAGCCGCTTTATCATCACCAGCGCTTAAACAGCTCACGTTACTTCTATTGTACGAGAAGTACCGGGACTCTACGCATATCTACACGGACGGATCAGTGCTTCCAGACAGCTCCACTGTAGCAGTCGTGATACCCGCGAAAGTTAAAACCTTAAAATTTAAGACGACTCATCCGACAACATCGACGGCAGCAGAGCTCGCAGCGATCCTTACTGCCCTTCATTTCATCAGAGATGAAGCGCCACACAAATGGACGCTTTTCTGCGACTCCAAGCCAGCATTGCAGTTCCTGTTGTCTCCTCTACGCCGCGGACCACATGAACAGCTGGTGTTCCAGGTTACAGAGATGCTGCAACATACAGGGAAGGCAGGCCACAAAATATCTTTTCAGTGGCTTCCAAGTCACTGCGGGATTATAGGCAATGAACGGGCCGATCAAGCCGCCCGTTCTGCACATAATATGGAACAAAAAGTACCCATACCATTGTCAAGGACGGACGCGGCACGGATGCTCCATCTGCTTGCTCGCAAGTGTACTGTATCGCAATGGGGTGGCACACATTTCACGCATTCCCGACTTCACTCTCTCGATCCGACCTTAAGCCTTCGAGTCCCACCCAAGACTTGCCGAGGAGAAGCCACACTCTTATACCGACTATGGTTGGGCGTCGCTTTCACAAAAGCATATGCGTTCCGCATAGGGATGGCCGACACCGCAGCCTGTGACCACTGCGGTCACGAAGAAACCATTGAGCACATTTTATGTGACTGCCCACGATACAGCATAGAGAGGCAACCTCTTCGCCTTGCACTCAACAAACTGGGCGACCAACCACTGTCGGAAGAAGGCATCCTACGCCATCGACTAGACATCACGTCGCAGAAGAAGGCCATGCAAGCGCTACTGCGCTTCTTGACATCTACCGGCCTTCGTGAACGTCTATAAGCGGAACGTTCTTTGTGTGTGTGTATGTGTGTGCGCGTGTGCGCGTGTTTTTTGTTGTGCTTGTCTTGAATCTTGTACCCTCTCTCGGCTGTCATCTTTCTAACCCCCTCCCCTTCTCCCCAGCGCAGGGTAGCAAACCGGAATCTAATATCTGGTTAACCTCCCTGCCTTTCTCCTCTTTTCTCTCTCTCTCTCTCTCTAAATCAGACAAGCAATCTTGACCGGCATTTTGTGAATTTGAAGGCCGTAACTCATTATTGCTAGGAGCATCTGACTGGGTCCCAGGTGAAGAATTAAACTCCAGCAATACAAGGACTGTTTCTCGTCGTCATCGAGGCTTCGTCAGACCCCTCTCGCGAAACATCGCATCGTAACCGACGAATATGCCCGTCCTCTCCGTCAGAGCCCCTACCGAGTTTCGGCAAGGGAACGCGAGGCCATCAAGCAACATGTCGGCGAAATGCTGCGTGACGACATCATTCAGCCGTCTACGAGCCCGTGGGCATCACCCGTGGTGTTAGTGAGGAAGAAGGAAACGATTCTGGAAGCTCTTAGCGAACTGCTCAGAAATGCTAGCCAACTGCGTGGATATGACTTGAGCCAATGTCTCTGAGACAGAAGTTTTTCTAGTGATTTTTCCACTGCTTTTTCTACTATGGACGAAATGGACTGAGCAACTGATGCATCCATAGCGAGAGGCGAACGGGCTGTAATTCCGGCATATCCATGCATCCTAGTTTCGGCAAGGGAACGCGAGGCCATCAAGCAACATGTCGACGAAATGCTGCGTGACGACATCATTCAGCCGTCTACGAGCCCGTGGGCATCACCCGTGGTGTTAGTGAGGAAGAAGGAAACGATTCTGGAAGCTCTTAGCGAACTGCTCAGAAATGCCAGCCAACTGCGTGGATATGACTTGAGCAAATGTCTCTGAGACAGTCAGAAGTTTTTCTAGTAATTTTTCCACTGCTTTTTCTGCTATGGACGAAATGGAATGAGCAACTGATGCATCCATAGCGAGAGGCGAACGGGCTGTAATTCCGGCATATCCATGCATCCTGCTCTGAACTTCAGCTAGAGCGTCTCGACGCGAACAACGCCTTCTCTCGATAATTTCAATAACCTGCAGTTCTTTAGTCCGAGCAGGACAATCGGTGTGATCAGCTGTGCAACTGGCTTGGCATAG
This sequence comes from Hyalomma asiaticum, assembly GCA_013339685.2. NCBI lineage: Eukaryota > Metazoa > Arthropoda > Arachnida > Ixodida > Ixodidae > Hyalomma > Hyalomma asiaticum. Next base: position 126,310,566 of record CM023484.1, read on the forward strand.
GCAACATGACTGATTATCAGACTTACAATCTTCAGCACTATGATCAGCTCCACAAACACGGCACCGAGCATTAGATCGGCAACCGCTTGCGCTATGTCCATATCGCCAGCAATTGCCACACTGTACAGGGCGTGGGGCAAGGGGTTCTACTTTGTAGATTAACGGCCATGCTTTAATCTCCGAGGGACAAGATTTCCCTGCAAATGTGGCAATAATTATCTCGGTTGGAATCTTGACATTATTAACTTGCCTGTTACAGCGGTACACAGACACAACGCCTGCTTCAGAAAAAATCTCCAAGACTTCCGCCTAGGGTGCCTCGATGTGCTCCTCCGGAACAGGGTGGAGACACTGCTCTTGTGGACGCCATATTGGTTCAAACGTTCGCGTTCGGTGGCAATGCCTGGCATGCATAGATGGAACGCTTCCAGCGAAACGCGCGGTAATTTGGCTCAGTTTATCCCTTCCGGCGGTAGGGCTTGCACATATAATGTTGGTAACAAATAGATTAGCACTAATTATTACGCACGAAACATTTGATGGCGAAATAAAGGCATTTAGAGCGTATCTATCGGTCTATCTATCTCACTGGCTGCGTAGATTCTCGTGCTCTCGCGGCCGATTGATTAAGTTGATGAGTACCAAAAATGACATGGCATGACAAGAGCATGTTGAAAACATAAATGACTGCTCATTACATGAAAATCATGACATGCCTTTAATGTACGCCATGACATACGTGACATGGTCAAGGAGCTACAACGGCCGTTTGGCCAACTTCATGTATATCAAAATTGACATGATATGATAAGAGCATGAGGAAAGTATACATGACTGGTCATAACACGAAAACCTTGTCATGCATGTCATATAGGCCATGACATACATGACCCGGTCATGGAGCTCTTACGGCCGTTTTAGTAACTTGATGTGTACCCAAACTGACACGGCATGATAGGAGCGTATGGCTAACATGAATGACTGGTCATAACACGAAAATCATGTCATGCATGTCATGCGCGCCATGACACACATGACACGGTCATAGTGTTCTAACGGCCGTAATATTAACTTTATGTATACCAAAATTGACAGGGCATGATAACAGCGTAAGATGAAAGAAAATAACTGGTCATAACACCAAAAAGATGTCATGCATGTCATGTACGCGATGACATATATGACCCGGTCATGGAGCTCAAATGACGGTTTTATTAACTTGTAGAGCACCAAAATTTACATGGCATGATAAGAGATTATGAGTAACATAAATAGCTGAGTATAACACGAAAACCTTGTCATGCATGTCATGTAGGCCATGACATACATCACCCGGTAATGGAGCTCTAACAGCCACTTTATTAGATGCGAAGCATCTTATGGCCGAGTTCAAACCGGTGGTGGTGTGCGGCGTGACCACCCTTATTGCGCATGCGCTCGCCCTGTGTGAATTAACGGCCAGGCTAGAGGGAAGAAATGACGCGCGTAGTGTTCCTCTTCGCGTTCCACGACGGCTTAATCTCTATTGTCTTATTGTGGCCATACTCAGTCATCCAATGGATAGGCAATCTCAATTTACTCAAAACAGATTTCTTTAGGATTAGCTTATTCCGGATTAGCTTAATCCGGACTACCTTAACGTGGCCATGCTCAGGCATCCAACAGGCAAGACAATCTCACTCCAAATTCACTTGCTTGTGACTAGCTTAATGCGGATTAGCTTAATCCGGCTTAATCCACATTGCCTTATTGTGGCCATACGCTGTCATCCAACTGACTAGGCAATATCAACTTACTCAAAACTGGGTGGTGGAAGATTCGGACTACCTTAATCCAGCTTAATCGAATTTAATGGGATCGGATTAATGTGACCATACGCAGTCACCCAAACGGCTAGTCATTCTCAATTCACTCAACATTGACTTGTAGAGGATTAGCTTAACCCGGATTTATTTAGTCATGCTTAATCCGAAAGAACATAGCCTAGTCGGGTCTAACCTACATCATGGCTATGCCATCTCGTCTTGGACCGGATTAGCGTAATCCGACATAATCTCTACTAATCTTGCCTAATCCCACTTGATAGGTATCTATCAGTATAGATTGGTATGGACTAGCGTTAAATTCGCTTGTCCAAATTCAATTAGGCTGCGATATGCTGGCTTAAATAGGCTTTTTCTAAGCTTACCCTGGTTTAATCCGGCGGCTTAATTGGTATCACTGAGTATCAATCAGTATTGATTCGTATCGATTACTATTGATTGTTTTGACTATGCTTATTTAGCATGGGCTACGAGCATGATTAACTTGTCTTGACCAAGCTTATCTAAGCTTATCGGCAAGGTAGCCGAAGCATCTATTCACTCCGCAAGGCTTAACGCAAAGCTTAACATCCTCTTTGTAAAAGCAGCTTCACGCGATGATTATGCGATGCAGCTATAGCGAGACAAACAAGGATTTCTTTAACAGCATGCTCACCGCCAGCGATAAAAAATGCACGGCCACATGCGAGACAAGTCAACAACTAACCTCGCATATCTTGGTGCTGTCGGTCGGATGCCAGCGGTCGCGTTTCACTTGTGCTTCCCATTTTTTTCTTCGCTCGCTGTTGCGAGGGAAGCGAAACATCCGCTGGCCTTTCGCGTGTGAACTGGTACACCATGGCACACAGCAGCCTGTCATAGCGGCCAAAGAACTGATCTCAAACGTCGAGAACAACGTGTTTACAGCACCGTTCCCGCGCCAGCCTCTGCGCGCCGCCCGACACTTTCGAACCAATATGGCCGCCAGGCGGCACGGGGTCTTTCAAAAGGTGTCTCCACCCTGGAGCGGAGGCGCGCGCACATCGAGGCACCCTACTTCCGCCGGACTTAGGCTGACATCTACACCTTGAACTACGCATTTACAACAAGCAAGGTGGGCAGGGATGAAGCAGCTCACCGGATGAGTGGCAAAGGAAGTACATTTTAGAACTCGGATACAGGTCTGGTCTGGTGAGCAGCGGAGAATCCCGCCGCGTCCAAACTGACGAACTTCGGTTATCTGGAGAAAGTGTGGCGTAACCATGCGAAGCTCTGACTAGACGGCTTTAGGGTTCTTCATGCGAATGGCCCCACCATCCGTCGGCACCAAAGTAACAGGAACGCTGCTTATTCCACTGCGCAGAAATGGCTCCAAAGGTACATCCTGAGAGGGGATAGAAGCAGCCCAGGTGAAAACGTGTAACTGGGAATCCAACTGGTTTCAACTGGTATAAGCTGGGATCAACTGGTCCCAGTTAGAGGGCAACTGACCCCAGTTAAGAGGGCAACTGGTCCCAGTTAGAGCGCAACTCGGATCAAACTGGAACCATTTCCAGTTTCACTAGGAGCAACTGGGAAGTAACTGGTTCCAGTTGAACCATTTGTAGTTGTAGTGGGACAACTGGGAATTAACTGGTTCCAGTTGATGCTCAACTTTAACCGCTTCCAGTTATACTCGATGTAAAAAAAAAAGAAAGAAAAAGAACCGTTTCGTCATTGAGTTCGCGGTATGTTAACGTTTCTTAATGGTATGTGCGGCGGTTCGGCAACATCTCGCGTACGCGCTCAGTGACCGACCGTTTCGCATACCCGAATCTTGTAGTATCCTGTAGCGTAAATGCGCTACATGGTGCAAAAATGTGCGTACGCTGGCTTTTTAAAAGCTTCTGCGACAGACCGTCGGCAAGTTGGCCTAAAACTGAAACGTATTCAGAAATCCCTAGAGGAAAAGGACAGGTCGACAACAGAACCTGGACACCAAAGCGACCAGTCGCGCCACTGGAGAAACAGAGCATCCCATATCACCAAGCCCACCGTTTCAATCGAGTTGGCTCAATGGAGACGGATTTACATAGCAACATAAAAAGGCTAAACATTATCTCTAAACAGCAGTATCTTTCAGGGTAATTGATGGCGCCCTTCGGAAAGCGAGAAGACTGAATCGAAGTGGCCACCCCCCACACTACCCGCAATCGACAGACCACTGCTTAACTTACAAAGGCAAACATTCAGCACATGAACACCATATAATCTCGACCGTATAATCCGGGAGTGCAATGGCTCCTCGTTGACTGAAGGAGACATAAATGTACAGAGGCCTGAAAAGCCCTGATGAAGAGCGAGTACCCTGTCTCACAGCAGCAAGCCTCTCCGCCTGGTGAAGGAAGTCTCGAAGGGTCAAGACCTCTTTGCTTGGTTTTCATCATGGAGATGCCGACCTCTGTCACCTAAGGCTCTGTGCCCCGGACAACATATGGCGGGGCAATAAAGTTATCATAATCATCATTCTCGTGCAGATATACGCTTCCGAGTGTAGCCTGAGACACCACAGCGGGAAGAGGAGCGCGTTCGTACGTTCACGGCTCCTTCTCTGAATAGAGACTCCCGCGTTGCCGGAGCTCAGCGCGTCAAAACACAGCTTCGTAACCATTCACAGCACAAAACATGACAAGTGGTAGCACGTTGCCCAAGCAAAACGAAGGACATCGCGGACCAAGCACACCCAAAAGACGGTCGCTGACATACAACTCATCCGCATTTCGCTACAGCTGAGCTGACTATGAATTCTCCAAAAGAACCGCTGACAGCCCGTTCCGTTTCGTTTCTACGATTCACCGTTCGCGCAAGCTCCTCGTTTAAAGCAGGTTAGCGCAGGGCTCCGGAGTGACCAACGCAGCGCAGAAATCCAGGTTAGGGTTTAAGGAACAATCCCAGTTCAACTGGTCCCAGTTGGTTCCCAGTTCAACTGGTCCCAGCTGATTCCCAGTTCAACTGGTCCCAGTTGCTTTCCAGTTCAACTGGTCCCAGTTGGTCCCCATTGCGGCTGTCGCCCTGATGCAGAACAAGTTTCACACAACACAGGAAGCTTGATTTACAAAGCTTTATTTGATTCAATCTTTTTCATAGCCTTGGCTACATTTTGAATTCTTTCTGTGAGGAGCTTCGGCACATTTTGTAGCACCTCAGACACGTCTGTGTCTCGACCCCTGTGCTGAACTGTTGCTGCAAATAATTATTTCTTTATATATTAGTAAAGACACAGTACAAGAAATCGGGCATGCTAAAATGCGTAATGAAAACCCACTGTTTCTATTTTTTTGTATGACATATTGATACTTATAACCAGCATCAACCACTGTGCAATTCATAAAGGTCTTTGACAGGTTCTCCATAGTAGCACCCTTGCTCATTCCATGATATCAACGAAATTTTTTTGAAATATCCAAAAGATCAGAACAATAAATGTAGGAACCCTTGATAAGGTTTAAACAGATACATTTCTGCGTTGAAACATCCTCGATGAAGGATCACCTTGAGCTTGTATACACGGAAGGTGCGCTTCAGTCTGCCAATTGCAGTGCACTAAAGCTGCACAAGTATGTGTACGAATGCCAGTGCTACAACTACTCAGTACACTCACTTGGGATCACTACATCCTGAATATTTAACCAATAAATTGCAATGTCATGAGGTTCTCAAGTGCTGCTTGGTCTGCAACATTCAGAGATAAGCATCCAGAAGTAAATTGTTATAACTTCATGGTTTGATTAAATGTAATACAGTAACATGATACATTATTCCCATAGTTCACATATTACACCCAGGCGATACACCTAGGTGTCCTGCAGTGGGTGAGTCGTGAAGTTCAAAGAGTACAGTGCGACGTAGCTGTCTAGGGATCACTAGAAGTAGTTCGGGCCCGTCTGAGTGGAAGTTACGGTGGTAGAGAACGCCGTCTTTGAGGACGCACCGGCGTAGAGAAGCGTCATTCGGCGATGCTTGCAGAGGTTCGATGAGCGCTCGAAGAGAGAGATCTCGGTGCTGTTGGTCTGCGATGTTAGTAAACGCAGGGACAGAAAAAATGCTACTGACATCGCCGGACGTATCGTCGGGTCTGTCGACCGGGTAACGGGACAAGTAATCGGCGTCCTTGTGAAGCTGGCCGGACTTGTAGATCTCCGAATGCGAATAATCTTGGAGGCGCAGAGCCCATCGGCCAAGTCGTACTGTAGGGTCTTTCAGGGAGGACAACCAGCAGAGCGCGCGATGGTCTGTGATGCACCGAAAAAGATCGTACGTATAGGTATGGACGGAATTTGGCGACTGCACAAACGAGCGCCAGGCACTCGCGCTCAGTAATGGAGTAGTTGCGTTCTGACGGTGAGAGGAGCCTGCTGGCGTAAGCGATAACGCGGTCGCTGCCGCGCTGTCGTTGCGCTAATACTGCACCGATACCGTGGCCACTGGCGTCGGTACGAACTTGGGTTGGCGCAGAAGGGTCAAAATGGGCCAATATCGGCGGCGTTGTAACTAGGCGTATGAGCTGAGCGAACGCCGAAGCCTGTGGTTCGCCCCACACGAAAGAAACATCCTTCTTCAAGAGCTCAGTAAGTGGCCGGGCTATCATCGCAAAATTCTTCACAAAGCGGCGGAAATACGAAAATAGCCCGACGAAGCTGCGTACATCTTTGGCACAATGGGGAACAGGGAAGTTCGTAACAGCACAGATTTTGCCTGGGTCCGGTTGTACCCCGCTGGCATCTACGAGGTGCCCAAGCACGGTGATCCTGGCGACGGGCAAAGTGGCACTTTGACGAATTAAGTTGCAGACCGGCTCGGCGAAAAACGTCCAGGATTGCGGACAGACGCTCGAGATGAGTCGTGAAGGTCGAGGAGAATACTACAACGTCGTCCAAATAGCACAGACATGTGGACCATTTGAATCCTTGAAGGGAGTCCATCATGCGTTCAAATGTAGCCGGCGCGTTGCAAAGACCGAATGGCATCACCTTGAATTGATATAAACCGTCAGGTGTGACAAAGGCAGTTTTTTCACGGTCTAAGTCGTCGACAGCAATCTGCCAGTAGCCGGAGCGAAGGTCAATAGATGAGAAGCAACGAGTACCGTGAAGGCAATCAAGGGCGTCGTCAATACGTGGTAAGGGGTGCACGTCCTTTTTTGTAACCTTGTTGAGGTGCCGATAGTCCACGCAAAAACGCCAAGAGCCATCTTTTTCTTTTTCACCAATACGACGGGTGAGGCCCATGGACTGCATGACGGTTCAGTGATCTTCTTGGTAAGCATCTTCTTAACTTCTGCTTGAATGACTTGACGCTCGGCAGCAGAGACCCGAAACGGACGTCTATGAATAGGAGAGGCGTCGCCAGTATCTATTCGATGTTTCACGGCTGTAGTTTGGACCAAAGGACGCTCGTTAAGGTCGAAAATATCGCGGTAGGAAAAGAGAACGCGGCACAGTTGTTCAGCATGCTCTGGCGAGAGGTCGGGAGCGATCATTTTCTTGAGATCTGGCATAACACAAGTCGCAGATGGCGAAGATGCGATCGGGTCGGTTGCATTATGCTCCATTGTGATAGCTGATATGGAGCAATCATCAAATGCGCTTACCTGCGCCAGAGACATCCCTCGTGGCAGCACTTGTGTTGTCAAGAGCCAAAGTTGACCACAGGCATGCAGGCGCTATTCGAGGTTATAAATAAAACAGTGCGCGGGACGGTAATACCTCGACTGAGGAGGGCCTCGGTCACAGGGGTCGCGATGTAGTCGCCATCAGGCGCAGGTGGGTCTGAGATCAACTCAAGGTACGTCAGAGTCGAAGGGGGTAAGCGAACGAAATCCGCCGAACTGAGACGACTGGGGGGCGGTTCTACAGGGTCCAGGTGAGGCAGGTCAAGTCGGAGGCTACCAGTTGAGCAGTCTATTAGGGCGGAATGCGCGGACAGAAAGTCCAAGCCAAGAATGACGTCGTGGGGGCAGCGGTCGAGTACGGTGAAAAGGACGACCGTAGAACGATCAGCGATGCAGACTCGGGCGGTGCACATACCAGTTACAGGAGCTGTCGCGCCGTCCGCGACACGGACAGCGTGCGTCGCGGCTGGGGTTAGAACTTTTTTCAGCCTTTTTCGAAGATCGGAGCTCATCACAGATATATGGGCGCCCGTGTCGACGAGAGCGCAGACAGGAACGCCGTCCACTTGTACATCAAGCAGGTTCATATTGGTCGGGATCGTCAGTAGAGGCTTTTGCGGCGTAGAGAGCAATGCAGCGGCACCTCCGGGCGCTGCACCGTCTAGTTTTCCTGCTGACAGCGTACGAGGGAGCTTGGAGAATATGAGCGGCGGGGCTGAGGCGAGCGTGACTGACGGCGTTGGGACGAAGGTGATCGTGAGTATGGACGGCTGGATACTAGAAGGTTGAGCGGCAGTGTAATCGGCGCGAGCTGCATAGGGACGGGAATAGCTGTTTGGTCGAGAGTACTCAGCATACATGTTCGGTTCAGGTGAGTTCCAGCGACTTCGGCAATACCGGGATATGTGCCCAATCCCACGACAGATGAAGCATATCGGCTTGTCGTCAGCAGTGCGCCACTCCGGTGAATTGCGAAAACGCGGCTGGTAAAAAGGCGGTGAACGAAGTGGCGTACTACGACTTGGGCGGGTGTCAGGGTGATGCGTAGAGCAGATCGAGTGAAGTCCCATGTTGGCGAATTCCTGGCGGACAACTGCTTGGATGATAGAGATCGGGACTGACGGTGTGGAGGAGGGGCTGAGCTCGAACGTCGCCGGGCAGGCGGCCTCAATTTCTCGCCGCACAATCCGAGTAACGTTGCAAGCTATGTCGTTGGAACTAGGAACATCGGCACAGGATGACGTCGCCGCTGTGTTGGGCAAGCGGGCAAAGTGTTGAGGGATTCGTATGCTTTTCACGAGTTCGAAGCCCTAGCAAAAATTCCAATACAAATTTCTATTGGTCCGAATACAGAATTTCTATAGGTTATATAGGAAATCTATTGGAGTTCTATTCAATAGGTTGTATCAGATTCTTATTGGTACCAATAAAGACCAATAGCTGGCCCTTATTGGTCTCTTATTTGACCAATAGAATTTGTATTGGTCGAATAGCAGGTGTGTATTGGTTTCCTATTTGACCAATAGGTGTATTAGTCCAATAGTGCAGGCAGCTATTGGTGTCTTTAGGCAAATAGAGGATGTATTGCTCAAACAGCCAATAGCTATTGGCTGGGTATTTGACGAATAGAGGGTGTATTAATTGGCCATTTGAGCACAAAAGGCTGGTATCCTGCATGATCAATAATATAGGAGCGGCAGCTGACAACTTTCAGTCACTGATATCCTAGGATAAATGGAATAGTACGATTATGAAATAGTAGTAAAAATTGCACGAACTCTTTTTTCTGCTTTTTTTTTGAGAAAGAGTACGTATTGTTGCGTAGGGTATTGGGAATTATTAGGATTGCACAATCCAATATGTACGAAGAGTATATAATGCGTACAAACTACGGAACAATCAAAGTAACAATAAAAGCTGCCAGCCATTGCTTTGATAAATTAAATGTAGAGCTCCGGTTTTATTGTGATGATTCACCTATTCTGCCCCCATCAATACGCGGCTGCCGTTGTAGGAAATCGATGTCGCGACTTCGATCTTCACAAGCCGAACCCCTAGCCGCTAAGCCACCACGCGTGTACCTAATATAAAAAGAACTTACATTAATCCTTTTTACGTTCACCTCGGTGACAACACACAGGCGAAGCGTGCCTCATTACCCATTTCATATAATTGTGCTTTCATGATATTGTGCTCAGTGTTTGCGTTACAAGGAAACGACAAAGCTAGAATGATTCCGAGATCTGGCATACATGCTAATCTACGCTACCACTGCTACTACAGCGACAGAAGACTTATACCAACTGCTACGCCCAATGTGGCACGACTGCGCCCAGAGCTACCCGATCACCAACAAGCCTCGTCACGCGAGCGAGCCTGACCGTTGCTTGGCGGCCATCGTTATTTGCGTATTCAATCCCAACACGCTCAAAACAGATATATTAAAGCAGAAAACTAATAAAAATATATTACAAACATAAAATGAAAATAGAGGTGCATACCTCGTGTGAATGATACATTCATTTGAAAGCTTAGTTAGGCAAAAGTGTCGAAAAGCCATGTCGAAAAACAACGTGAAATTTTTCGGGCACACGTGGTAGTACATTAGGTAAGCCAAAAGAAGTCAAGCCATAGCCGCCATGGCCGCTGGTTTAGGGTGGCTAGCTGGTTGTAAGTGCTGGCGCGCGACGTGTGATGGTTTTTTAGTGTAGAATCGAGGGAAAATCGTCTTCGTAACTTAATTTATGATGATTGTGTTCATCATTAGTGAGTTTTAGTATATCGGAAAGCAGCAAACGTAAAGATTTAGCGTTAAGGTTAACGTTACGGTAAAGCTGGGTGCACTTAGCGGCACAAACTAGACTTTTAGTATAGCGGAAGAGAGCGAAACGCTAAAGCTAACGCAAAGGCATGTACGGCGACAACTACACCTTAAAACAACTCCTATTAAATCTCTAAGTGCGCCACAAAATCATTGAGCCAGTATCGTGTAAGTGTGTTGTTATTGCTGTGTCGGCAGACCCGAAAAACATCGCTTCGTTCCAAGTGCCGCCATCGAGTCTCTTTTCTGACCCGTACTGCCTGTCATTTCGAAGTTGCGATGACATAGGAGCGCTTAATTTATACTTTGGAAACCAGAGAAGCTACGCAGGCAGTCCATGCCGTCGAGGCTATGCCGTATACAAGAAATTTCGCCGATATTTCCGCTTTGAGAAGGCGGATTTTCCACTTGTCATCAGTGCCCCGGAGCTTCTGCAACATTTCTCCAGTGCCCAGGGGGTGCGCATCTGTGCATGTGCCTGCGAAGGCTGGCTTATCCAAGTCGCCTTTGTGACTGAAGGAATACTTCGCCAAACAATACTGTCATTCAAGCATTATACATACAGTAATGCACCACACTACTCGTCTCGGCTTTATTTAATTGCTTGTAGCTTGAAACAGCCGATGTAGTACAAAAAGAAAAAAGCCCCGTTGGCAGTGCCGCCATCTCGACGAGACTACCGTAAACGTGAGCAAAGCGACATGGCCTCTGAGATTTCGAGCGCCGGCACGCGCAGTCTCGAAGGCCGTGAAAGCGAGTGCACTCACATTTTAAGCCTTGTGTGCCGCTTACTGAGAGCGTATCTTGAAAACGGCGACACATTGTCACCAATACACGGTTGGCGAAGCTTAATTAGCCAAACCTAAGGCAAATAAGAACATGAGCGGGTAATGAATGAGCTTAACAATGCAGGCCGATGTCCCGACAGATCTGAAGCGAGCGGTCTCACTTCGACTGACGCCGCCATCTTGGCAGCCGTACGGGTCCCTTTGCGAGCGTCACGCCGTGACTTGAAGTCATAAATGGAAGCTATCGTTCAACGATAGCTTCCGAAAATAGCGTAGGCACGTAAGGGTATCGTATACGTTAAGGTTCTGCGCATGCGCGGTGTGTTCCACGGTAACTTAACGTTAACGCTAAATCTTTGCGTTTGCTGCTTTCCGATATACTAAAACTCACTATACTCACCTGCGGAAGAATTTATGACTTCAAGTCACGGCGTGACAACTGTTTTCGCCCATGACAACACGGATTTTTGGATCCATTTTGTGATCTTCGCTGCTTTCCTCTGTGACGATGCGACCATTTGAAGGTAATTATACCGCTTATGTTTTCAGTTCAAGCTGCTCTGTATTCCGTACATAGAAATATATTGCTACACGATGCCAGTGATTTGAATGTTGATACCATGGATCGTTGCACTGACAACAAGGCTTTCTTCAGGGCGATGTACAAGAGCATGTGTGTGTGCTAAAATGCCTGCGTCTCAGCTCCCATGACTCTTTGGAGCCTCAGAAAAAGCCACTGCATGCTGTGCAAAACTTGTGTCTTGAACAACATATATAATGTGAAGCAGATGCTGTCTCGTAAGCGATAAGAACCCCGAAAGACTAAGTAACGATGGAGAGATCTATAGCCAGTGATATATTTTTCTATTTGGATCTTTAGACTAACGCAGTTCCTTTTTTTTCTAAGCCTTAAATGGATCAGGAACAAACTCGAGATATCGGAATTTAGAAGCGCGGGCTTCTAGTCAAAAAAGCAAGATCGTGCCGCACACAGATTGGCACCGCATGGCTGTACAGTGTACTATTGTGCCGAGCGTTTTAACGTGCATTAAATGAGTGTTCCTTCGAAGGTGCGCTCCATTTGAATTGCATTTGTATTATAATACAAGTGACAAAAAACAGTTGCCCCTCTACAATTCTCGTTTGTCAGTAATTTGACATGCACAATCTGGCTATGCATCTGCACAGCTTAGACTACTTTCTTTTTTTCAATTTGCAGCTTCCTACAATAATATTCTTTACAGTATTCATTTAATGTAGCTCAAACACAAGCATTGATAGTACCCACAACCTGCGGATATCCAATACTCTTTTTTTATGTAACTTGTTGAATGTTGCAGGCCAATGAAATTGTTTCACTGGCTCACTGCATTAGGGCGCAGTCTAATGATTGCTGTTACATAACCTAATCACCAAAAAGTAAATAGTGTTGCTTAGCATAACCACCTGTTATAGTAAAATTTAACAGACTTTTTAGACATCATTACTATGGTTATCCTGCCTCAGGTTTTCCCAAGTGATGGCATTTGGCTACAGAAATCTTCGCGTGAACATTTTGATGCAGCACCGCAAATGTCAACTTTTGTTCATGAGCCTGCTGGGCAGACATTTTCAAGTGCAAGCCTCATCGACAAAACCGTTATGCACAGTGTTGAATAGGACAAGGACAAACGACTTGTAGATCCTGCCATGTATGACACTCTAAAAGGTATGCTCCATGCCACAAGCATATTATTGCATCCAATGTTTTCCCATAATTTACAGCTCTCGCTATTTGCAAAAGATGCAGATTAATTATACTGTAGCAATGCAAGTTTCTACGCAATGTTTGATAGACAAAAAGAAATGCTTCACTTTTGTGACCTTTATGTCTATGTTTTTTTAAAGCATTTTTCAGGCACTACCTAGAGTACAACTGTAACAACCCTGAAGAGGTCCTGCAGAGATATACCTGACCCAGAAAAATAGTCTCCGGCAAATTTGAAGACAAAATTGAGGACAAAAGTGGTAGTTTCTTGTAACAGTGATGTCGAAAATATATATTTGTGCATTGCTCATTTCTGTTCGCTTTATCGTTCCAGGGGTGTTTGCCACACTGTGGCCCTTCTGTGTGACTGTGGGCACCGATTAAGGCACCTGCAGGCCAATACAGAACCAATACACCTGTATTGCTCCAACAGACAAATACAGAACCAATATACCTTGTGGGTGGTGCGTATATAACGCTAATACGGCCAGCACCGTGGGTTCGGGCGAGCGAGGCTAAAGGGCCACGTGGGCCGTCGCCTAACTCGCACACCGTTGCACACGTGCGTTCCGGACGCAAAGGCGTCGAGCGCAGCGTGGCAGTGACACAGTACTGCTCTTAGACTAACCGCAACACTTTATTGCACAATGGCGACAACTCATACACTGCGCACCGCCTGTAGCAACAGGCGGCAGGAGAAGCAAAGGCTTCGCCTCGCCAAGGGCAAAATACACTCAAAGGGCGCCGCAAGCACGTCACCACGGGCAATGGCTCGCGGAGACACGCCGCGAAGGGAAAAGTGGTCCCTTGCGACTATGCTGCGGACTCGTGCGATCGCAGACCAATGGGCCCGATCGTCCGAGTATGGGCAAACTCCGTTCGCGTTCGCTTTCGATTAGTGCCCTCGGCGTAGTAAGACCACGCACGAACACGGGCACAATCTACGGCGTAGCGTTCGGAAGGCAACGGAAGGGTAGGCGTTCGCCGTTGGCGCACAGGCACCGCGGCGGACTCCGTGCGAACGAGCTCAAACAAAGGAGCCGGCGGACCAGGAACGAAATGCGTGCTTACCCTTCGACTGCCACAGAGATAGAGACCGTTGAGACCGTTTCTTCACCGCGTCCCGCTAGACTCGGCGCGCGGCGCCATCATCGCGATCCGCCGAGGGGCGCGCGCGGCGAGTGGAGAGTAAAGCCCCTCTACCTACGGAAAAGTACCGCCATCTCTTGAACAACGCCGCTTCCTCCTCTCCTCGCCTCCGATAGGGCGGCTGCGGTCACATGGTAGCGCGCTCACATTTTTTCTTGGTATTTTGTTTTCTCGCCGCTCGGCGCCATGTTGAATGCGCCAAAGTGCCACTGCGCTGTGTGTTCGCCGGTCGCAAGTGCACGACGTGCGGAGTGCACGTTGTTACAAAGCTGCTGCAGGTGTGCCTGCGACGGCGTGGCGCCGCCAGGGGACATGAGTTTCTGTGCCGCACGTGCGGGTGTGCTTCGTGTGTGCGAACGCTTTTAGTTAGCACAGAAGGAAGGCCAGCCGAGAAGAACGTCTGGTCCCGAGCCGAAGAGTCGACCCCGTCCGGCACATCTGGAAGTGATCCGTCCAGCGAGGGCCCACCTTATCGGCGTCGGGCCACACAAACTGTTTGCCGGTGTGTGTCTCCGCACGTGCATGTGGCCGTGTGATGTGATCGTCTCCGGCGTCGTTTCCCGGACTTTTGGTAATTACGGCCATGGGCGGGTCATGTACAGACACCTCCCATCCTCTCCCTCCTCCCTCGCCCAGGAGCCTATGGGGGAGAAGTCCGGGCAACAAAAAGAGAAGGACTCCAGAGAGCGAGAGATAGACAGAGAGAGAAGAACTCTCTGAAGAGAACGCACTTGTAATATGTAAATAAACGTCTTTTAAGTTTTCCTCAACCTCTGCCTCGGTTCTCGGCTCCCGAATCCCAAGTGCCTGCAAGTCGTCTCCGCCGCTCCGCCACACGCTACCCGCTGGCCGGCAAAGTCAGCTGGCCAGTCGCAACAACTGGATGACAGCGGTGGGATTCGTTACCCGGAGGTCCGACGTCGGCATGGGAGATCCTTGCGGTCCGCAACGGATGGTGCAAGCGTCGGAATCGACTCCGCCGGGATCATGGCTGTAGGGTGGTGAGTGCTTGGCTTTTCTTCACTGAGATTTTACCAGGCTTTGTTTTGATTTGTGTTAGCAAAGATGGTAATTTCGGTAGCTACTGTTCCACGTTAATTGGAGGACGGGAACGTAGTAGTATTTTTGTGTTAGTGAAGAATTAGCAGCACTTGCAGCAACCATGAACTTAAAGGCACTCAAAAGACCGCTTTTGCTAGAGTTAGCAAAAAGGATGGGTTTGGAGGTTCGGGAGCTAATTAGAAAGCCAAAGATCATCGAGGCTATCGAGAACCTTGGGGCAGACGATGACGAGCTCTCAGAGTGTCTGGAGCTGATTGAGGAAGAAAAAAATCAGAGACGCATTGCGGAAGAAAGAAATGAGAAGTTAAAGCGCGAAGCAGAAGGAGAAAATGAGAAACGCATTGCTGAAGAGAAAGAAAGGGAGGACAAGCGCTTTGAAATGGAGCTTCAGATGAAGCTTCGTGAACTCGAGCTGCTCAAGGCTCGAATTAGAGGAGGTAGCAAAGCATCTAGCGGAGCAGAACGAATTCCGTTCAAAGTTGAGGACCTTATGCAACCCTACCGCTCCGGAGAGGACATAGGTCGGTACTTGGTAAACTTCGAGCAAACATGCGAGAAGGCGGGTGTTACCAAAAGAGTGTGGCCGCGATGCTTGCAGACTTTATTACCGTGCGAGGCTGCCGATATAATTGCCTGTTTGACAGAGGAGGAAGCAGACGACTACGAGCAGGTTAGGTCGAGCTTGCTAACGAAGTTGGATGTTCGTCAGTTCGAGGCAAAGCAGCAAAGCGGTAGTGCATCGATAGACGTAGCGCACGAAACGTGCGGAGTAGTGGCGAGTGCGGTGCCGTTCAGGGCCGCAGAAAAGGCTAGCGCACGTAGGAGCAGCAGCGTGTTCATGCGGGAGGAAAGCTCATCAGCGAGTGAACATGACGCGCTTGCGGTTGAGGCCGTTCAAGGCCTAATGGAGCGCGACGTGGTGATGTGCCAATGGGATGTGGATGAGTTGGCCCATGCATCACAAGGGAGTGTCGCGGAAGCTCGTGCCGATGCGGGCGATGGTAGCAGTGCGCTAGCGAGTGAAATTAGGTTATCAGCGGTTAACAATCCCCGAGTGTGTGAGGGTAAGATCACGCTCGCGAGTGTGAGAGGTTTATCTGCTGTTAACAATACCAGAGTGGTAGTGCAGGCCGTTCCAGGCCAAAGTGAATGCGGCAAGGTGATGTGCCAATGGAATGTTTGTGAATCAGATAGGCCAGCTGTAGTCGATTTGGCACATGCAGCACTAGGGAGTGTCGCGGAAGCTCGTGCCGATGCGGGCGATGGTAGCAGTACGCTCACGAGAGAAATGAAAGTAGCTGCTATTGATGCCGAAGTGGTAGTTGAGGCCGTTCATGGCCTAAGTGAACGCGGCAAGGTGATGTGCCAGTGGAATGTTTGTGAATCAGCTAGGCCAGCTGTGGTCGATCTGGCGCATTCATCACTAGGGAGTGTCGCGGAAGCTCGTGCAGATACGTGTGAGGGTAAGAGCACGCTCACGAGTGAAAGGAAGGTGTCAGCTGCTGACGATGCCGAAGTCGTAGTTGGGGCCGTTCATGGCCAAAGTGAACGCGGCGAGGTATCGTGCCAATCGGATGAGAGGGAAGCGTCTAGGCAGGCCCCAGACGAACTGGCACGTATACATAGGGAGTGCGTCGCGAAAGTGGATCTTGCCTGCGAAGCTCAAGATTATGTCAGCTCGCTAGACGAGAAAGCCAGTGCATGTTTAGTAGAGTGCGACGAAGCACACTGTAGGGAGGACGAGGCAGGTGCAGATGGCGCTCAGTTATGCGAGCTGCGGAGCTCAAGTACACCGAACTGCACTGTTTCGAAGCGTGCTAGGCTGTCCGTTAGTCAGGAAGGCAATAGAAAAGATCAGCTGCCAGTAAATAAATTGGACTGCGTGAATCGGTCGGCTAGCAAGAACAGTGAGATTGTTCAGAGTGAAGAAATGCGAGTGAAGGGCTCAAAAAGGAGAGGCAAGAGGAGTAGACGTAAAAAGCGTCATAGAAAAAGTAATGCCGCAGGGAGCGCGGGGCGGTTGACATCAGACGTCGAGCGAGGAAGCAAGAGAGCGAGAAAGGTGCGCTTTTCGCGCGTGCAGAATTGGGCTAAGACGCGTGCGAGCCGACGAGCGAGAAGGGAAAGAGCGCACTATGATCGAACACGGTCAGAGGGGCATGTCAGCGGCCGTGGACACGTGCCGTTATCCTACCGTCGCTTTCTTCACGGTAAATTATCGCGTGAGTTCAGGGTAAGGCCCCTCCGCGAAGCCGTCGAACAATGCCACGGAGGGAGGACGCTGGCGACGGTTGTGGTGCCCCGCAGTGAGGCGAACACGTGTGTCATCCTTCGGGCTTCCTGTTTGACAAAAACGTTCAGTGCGCGCCCCCCGCGAGTACGGCTAAAAAGGGCCAGACAGACATAGGTGGTCAAATGCCGTGAATGGAGAAACTTGGGACACTTCTGTTTTGATTTTGTGTTTTTGGAATGGTGTCTCGCGACCTCCGCGATTAGTGGTTGTTATGTAACTTGCTGCGGGTTTTGTTTTGTAGCTTTCTTCTAGACGTTCGATTTGTTTCGCGAATATTGTTGTTTGCTGAGTTGTTAGCCATTGTGAAGAAGCAGTGAAAAGTGTGTTGTTTGTTGGGAGCTTAGAGACACGTGTGAGATCGTCTCAAATGTTCGCGATGTAATCCTGGAAGTAAAGAAAGGGCTACGTTTGAAGGGCTACTCGTATGACCGCAAGAGTTTTGATAGTCTTCAATATTTGACTTGCGTGTCAGTGAGATGCAATGCAAAGAATTTTCATGTCAGGGTGTATCCTATGAGTTTGTAAATAGCGCAGGTTACAAGTTAGCCTATGTGCATATGTGAGCTGTAGGTGAAGCATTCTTAGTGAGTTGAGCGCGTAATGCACGCGGGAGTTATTTGTTTGTTGCTTCGCAGATGTCCTGTGTGGACGTTATCGAGGATAGTTGTTCTGCGGAAGTAACAGATGTGAACTACAGGGCTTGTGACTGCAACGGCTACCGAAACGGCTAGAGCGAGTTTGCATCCGCGGAGTACGAGCTTGTTTAGCAAATAAGTGTGACGGCGGATGTCAAATGTGAAGTGTCTAGGCTGTTTTGCTGTATATGTTTGTATTGTTTATCTAGAGCGCATTTGTGTACTCAGCCGTAGCTCTAAGGCAGCACTGCAGTTTTGTTTTGTCTACGCACGGGAAGATGATTCGTTTGTCGGCACAGAATTTAGAGAATAAGAGCCTCAGATTCATGTGAGACGCGATTCAGGTGCTAGACGTAAACTGACGATATTGTAGGAAGCGTACAGCGCTTCACAGAAGGAATGCGTCAGTGTGGTAAAAGGCAGCACGAAAAGTTTGCATGGTAGCTCGCGGGTTCGGAATTCTTAATTTAAGCGGACCATTGTCTTCTCGGGTGGTTGCAATGTCCTTGATGAACGGCCGATTACTGCGCTGGAGCCTGCTACTGTTGCTGTACTGTTCAGAATTGGTTTTAAAAAAAGGGCAAATTGAATGGCAATGCTGACGGCTTACGTCGCTGCTTCTTAGGAACTCGATGGCGCCGAGCACTCTGGCTTGGGTGTATTGCCTTTTTTTGTGTCTGTAGCTTAGATTTACCATTGTCCTTTTTTTGTTGTTGTTGTATGGCATCACAATTTGTGTTTGTGTGTCAGATTTCACGTTGGTGCAATTGCTGCTGTAATGAGTAGGCGAAAAAAAGATTTTGTTTTGGGAGAAAGCCTGGTGGGTCTCAGGGAGAGAGTCTGGGCGCTTGCCTGCTTTGCGGTTGTGGTTCTGGCGTAGTTGGCTCCGATGCTGTGTTCTGGAGAAACTGATACGCAGAGCAGAGACCACTCCTTGGACGAGATGCCTGGTACATGAGATGGCCGAGCAGAGCTGCTGGGAATCAGCGCATCAGCGTCTACTTCAACGACCTCTCCCCACAAGAGTGTTGACCCTTGTACGTCGAGGTCTCAGCCTGCCGCCGGGGAAGCTGTTACAAAGCTGCTGCAGGTGTGCCTGCGACGGCGTGGCGCCGCCAGGGGACATGAGTTTCTGTGCCGCACGTGCGGGTGTGCTTCGTGTGTGCGAACGCTTTTAGTTAGCACAGAAGGAAGGCCAGCCGAGAAGAACGTCTGGTCCCGAGCCGAAGAGTCGACCCCGTCCGGCACATCTGGAAGTGATCCGTCCAGCGAGGGCCCACCTTATCGGCGTCGGGCCACACAAACTGTTTGCCGGTGTGTGTCTCCGCACGTGCATGTGGCCGTGTGATGTGATCGTCTCCGGCGTCGTTTCCCGGACTTTTGGTAATTACGGCCATGGGCGGGTCATGTACAGACACCTCCCATCCTCTCCCTCCTCCCTCGCCCAGGAGCCTATGGGGGAGAAGTCCGGGCAACAAAAAGAGAAGGACTCCAGAGAGCGAGAGATAGACAGAGAGAGAAGAACTCTCTGAAGAGAACGCACTTGTAAATATGTAAATAAACGTCTTTTAAGTTTTCCTCAACCTCTGCCTCGGTTCTCGGCTCCCGAATCCCAAGTGCCTGCAAGTCGTCTCCGCCGCTCCGCCACACGCTACCCGCTGGCCGGCAAAGTCAGCTGGCCAGTCGCAACAACGTGTACGTCTGGCTAGTTTTGTCGCGATAGCGGGTTTCTGTGCCTTTTCCTGCATACCTGTTTTTCATGTAAGAGCATTTCCCTGAAAAGGGGTTACCACTTCGGTTTTAAAGATGATCGCGGCTGTTCGCAAGCGCAGCCCGTTTTTTCAACAGCCTGCATGCCGCGCGTGCTTATTTTGGAATGAGCCGTTCGCAGTTAAAAAAAAAAAAACTGTATGGCTATACATATGACGAAGTGCCGAAATTTTTCATCGCATCGAGGTCACGCTGTGGAGTGTGTTCAGAGTATACATCGCTTGAAATGGGCGACACCCTCTCCAACAGCGAGCGGGAATTTCGGTAGTAGTAGTGACGTGAATGCGTTCGTCTGCTTCTACATTCACAACGCACCAGCGCGGTCTTCTAGCAATTAGAAATAGTTTCCGTGCGTAAGGGCGATATTGGTCACCTACATCGGCAACACCCACGCAGGCATGCAAAACCTCACGACAACGTGTTCAAACTGCGCCGCACAGGCCAAACATCCCAGAACGGCGTACTGCGTGCACAAGTCATCGGGCAGGCAGAGGATGGCAGGACGTGCGAAACTTCATGGAGTTTTGAGTGTGTGCCTCCAAGGGCATTGTTGGCGTTGCTGCAGTTACAGACGACCGAGATAGTTTATACGCACGGGAACTATCCCTTCCCAAACGTGGCTTGACACCACAGCTGCGGTTTAAATATTTCTTGCCGATGCAATAAATAGCATGCTGTGTTTACAGAATTTCATTTCAACCTTTTCCAAGTAAACATAGTTATGGTTATCCGCGCCAGATACACTAGGAAACACTACGCTCCGAAAGAAAGCTTAAACGACGTTCGCTTTCGCTACAAATTGCGCATGGTTTGCAGCAGCTCTTCTGAGGCGATATTTCATTAGGCAAACCGGATGGTGAGCACACCCACTCCTGCTTAGAAAATCAACGCAGTAGAGTGAATCATATTGTTACGGTTGAAAGATCGAGCGAAGGTTTATTTACAGGCGAGCGCGGAGCGCTAGGTAGCTGGTACAGCCGAGGTAAGATGGCGTCCAAACGCTAGACAAGAGATCGTCCTCGTCATCTTCCACCCTTGCCTGGCTCATACCTTAAATGCCCGCCTGATGCCGTAGCACTCCCCGGCTGACAGACGAAGCCCGCTGGGCAAGTCCAAATCACCGAAAAACAGCAGGATGAAACCGCTTGAGACGCGCGATGTGTGTAACCTGCGTTCGGCTGGAACGACGACCAGCTGACGTTAAACGGGCCACCACGTACGTTAAGTCGCTCAACCGATCCACAATCACGAAAGGTCCAGCATACTGGGGCAAAAACTTTTGGCATAATCCACGTTTACGCTGTGGGGTCCACACCCATACCAAGTCCCCTTTGCTGTACAAGACAGACTGGTGTCGGCTGTCATAGCGCTCCTTAGAACGGTGCTGTGAGGCCACGGTACGAAGTCGAGCGAGCCGGCGTGCTTCTTCTGCAAGGCACAGCGTCTTGGCAACCGAGTACTCACTGTGGGAGCAAAACGGCAGTATTGTATCAATACTCCTTAGCGGTAGACGTGCGTACAGCAGATAAAAAGGACTGTAATCCGTCGTCTCATGCCTTGCGGTATTATACGCATATGTGATGAATGGGAGCACGTCATCCCAGTCTTTGTGGTCGGACGAGACATACATTGCCAGCATGTTGGTAAGAGTCCTGTTTGTACGCTCTACAAGGCCGTTGGTTTGAGGATGGTAAGGTGTTGAATGCCAGAACTTCGAGGTGCAGAGACGAAGTAATTCTTCAACGGCGTCCGCAACAAACTGCCGACCACGATCACTAATTATCACACGGGGGAAGCCGTGCCTGAGGATAACAAACCGCAGCAAGAATGTGGCAACGCATGTAGCTGTTGAAGATGGTATGGCCGCAGTTTCTGCATAACGGGTCAGGTGGTCTACACATACGATAACCCACCGATTGTCGTTATAAGATCGTGGAAATGGCCCCAAGAGGTCAACGCCTACTTGTTCAAACGGCAGACAAGGTGGTGGCAGAGGCTGGAGAAGACCCGGCGGAGTAGTCGTAGGACGCTTATGGCGTTGGCATTTATCGCAACCGCTGACGTACTGCTTGATAGTGTCTCGCATTTTGGGCCAGTAAAAACGCTCCTGTGTTCGGTTGAGTGTTCTTATGAAGCCTAGATGGCCAGAGGTTGCGTCATCGTGCATGGCACTCAGTACGTCAGGTCGCAGACTCTGCGGAACCACCAGGAGAAAGCGAGCGCCTTTACCCGAATAATTCGTCTTGTAAAGGAGGCCGTCTCGTACACAAAATCGACAGGTGGCTTGAGGACGCAGCGCAGCAGCGAAAAGGGGCTCCAGGCTAACATCACTGGCTTGTTCATCCCTAAATCTCGTGGAGTCCGGGAATGTGGCCGAAATAGAAGCAAAGCAGTCATCGAAGTTGTCTTCGTCACACTCCGTAGTCGGTAGAGGAAGGCGGGAAAGGCAGTCGGCATCTGCGTGACGACGACCGGACTTGTAAGAGATTACGAAGTCGTACTCCTGAAGTCGCAGAGCCCAACGTGCCAGTCGACCACTCGGATCACGGAGGTTCACCAACCAGCATAGAGCGTGATGGTCCGTAACTATAGTGAACGGGCGCCCGTAGACGTAGGACCGAAACTTGTGAACCGCGAAAACTGCTGCCAAGCATTCTTGTTCCGTGACTGTGTAATTTCGTTCCGCCTTACTCAGAGATCGACTGGCATAAGCCACAACGTGCTCAGATCCGTGATGACGTTGTACTAGCACAGCTCCGATGCCAATTCCACTGGCATCAGCGTGCACTTCTGTAGGCGAGGAAGCATCGAAGTGGCGTAATATAGGTCCCGATGTCAGTTGAAACTTTAGTTGGCGGAACGCCTCGTCGCAAGCCGACGTCCAGTTGAAAGGAACATCCTTATGGAGAAGGCAGGTCAGGGGGTACACCACATCGGCGAATCTTGGTACGAAGCGACGAAAATAGGAGCATAAGCCCAAGAAACTCCGCAGCTCCCGCAGTGACATTGGTGGTTCGAAGGAACTTACTGCTTCAATCTTCCGTGGATCGGGCCTCACACCATTTCTGTCGACTAGATGTCCAAGTACCAACGTTTCAGTCTCTCCAAAGCGACATTTCTTGGAGTTCAATACCAGACCGGCTTTCTCGACAGAATCAAGGACGAGGCTAAGACGTCGGTTATGTTCATCCAAAGTGCTTCCAAAAATCACAACATCATCCAGATAGCATAAGCAAATTTCCCATTTCATTCCACGGAGGATGGTGTCCATAAATCGTTCAAACGTCGCCGGCGCATTACAAAGACCAAAGGGCATGACGTTGAACTCATAGAGGCCATCAGGTGTCACGAAGGCTGTTTTCTCTTTGTCGTCTGGGTGCATTGGTATCTGCCAATAACCTGATCTCAAATCCAGTGAGGTGAAGTAAGCGGCAGAATGGAGGCAGTCGATAACATCATCGATCCGAGGAAGCGGATACACATCCTTTTTGGTGACAGCGTTTAGCTTTCTGTAATCGACACAGAACCGCCATGATCCATCCTTTTTCTTCACTAGGATCACCGGTGCTGCCCACGGACTTGAGGACTCCTGAATGACGCCTTTCTGCAGCATGTCCTTGACCTGTTCAGCGATAACTGTTCTCTCTGCTGAAGACACACGGTAAGGCTTTTGTCGAATGGGGTGTGCCGAGCCGGTGTCAGTGCGGTGGTGAGCACGAGAACGAGGAAGTGAGGCCTGCTTGTCGCCTTGTACGAAATCGAACACAGACACATGCGCCAGAAGAACTCGCGCAAGAGCTTGGCGCTCATCTGAGGGAAGAGACTTGTTTATCATTCGTAGGACGTGCTCTTCAGACACAGCAGGGTTGGCGTTGTAGGTTCGACACTGCGCCTCTTCGCTGAAAGCCATAATGGAACTGTAAGTAATTTCCTCAAAAGTGGCGAGTTTCATATTGCGCGGGAGAACAACAGGGGCAGATGAACAACTGAAAGCCCACAGATTCGTGGCACCCTGCACTACACTCACGACAGAACGCGGAATGAGGACATCCTTCTTGGCGCAGCTCGAAGCTAGGGGTAAAACTTGTGCATCGAATGAAGAAGGGTCGGCAGTAATGACTTTGACACAGACACGCGAGAGTGAACAAGGCGGTAGCAGTAGATCATCGGAAACAACGAAGTACTGTTCCTCTTTCGGAGATGTGTCTGCGAGGGTGGCAAGAAGTGCACTATCCAGACTTATTTCACCCGTACCACAATTGACAGAAGCGCCACAATCCTTAAGGAAGTCAATACCGAGAATGACATCATGAGTGCAACGCGGTAATACTAAAAATTCTGTTTTAAAATCTTCCCCGCAGAACAAAACACTTGCGACACAAACACCGAGAGGAATGAGGCACTCTCCACTGACACCACGAAAGGTCACACCACCATTCCACGGGAACATTACTTTCCGCCCCAACCTCTCTTTGAACGTCGCACTCATGACGGATACGGTAGCACCAGTATCAACTAACGCGGTTGTAGGTATACTATCGACGAAGACATGCACTTTGTTTTTCACCATCACAAGAGGAATATTTCGCAGAGATCCACGCTGTCCGGCGACCGCACCTCCATTGGCCGCGTCGGCTAGTTTCCCGACGGCGGTGGTGACGTAAGGCGTCGCCGTGGTGACGGTGAACGGCGTTGTCGACGGGATGGTGGCGTCAGGCTGCGATCTGAAGCTGGTGAGGCACTCCTGTTGTGTTGTCCGAAATCATTTCTGTGCGCCGAGCCTGTGGAACGGGCAGCTCCAAAGTCCGGTTGCCAGTCGTTGTTATAGCCGTTGCGATCAAAATTAGCCCAACTTGGTTGTTGTTGGCCGTACCTTGTCTGTCGGCGTCTGCGACAAAATCGAGAGATGTGACCCGTGGCTCCACATCTATAACAAACTGGCGACGTGCGACTCGTGTTGTAGACTTCGCGGTCAAACGTTGGTTGCTGCGCATAATAGCGAACACGGCTTTCAGGTTGCCGATGCGTGGCGACGGGTCCATGAGAGCGCTCGTCGTGCGTCACTTCGTCGGGAAAGTTACATCGATGCTGCGGCCGCTGATCAGCAGGATAGCTTGGAACTCCTGGCATGGCAGACAGCGAGGATAAAGCAAACTCAGGTTCACGGTAATGGTCGGGACGACACAGCTGCTCGACACCCGTTGCTCCTTTGGTGTGCCGTTCGAGTTCTTCGCGGACTATTTGCCTTATAGTGGTCGCAAGATCAAACTGATAGCCGGAGGTGTCGTCAATGCTTGCAACTGTGGTAACATTGGCCAATCTCCCGAATTTTGGCGTAATACGGCGCAGCTTCAATGTTTCGAACGTTCGGCAGTGCTTGATGAGGTCGGTGACTGAGCTGAGACTCTCTTTTCCAATCAAAGTCAAAGTCAAAGTCATTTATTATTATTCTATGATACATAATAATGGGAATACAGAAAAATATACAGACGAGGGTCCCATAGTCGATGACTGCAGCGGGACCCTCGGTTAATAATAGTTCACAATAAGTAATAAAAAGGAAAGCAGCTAGGCAGGTGAACAGCAACAACAACAAAAAAGGTAGCTGTATACGTCTTCAGCGATCCCTTTGAGAAGGTGCCCAACTTTATCTTCTTCAGACATGAGAGGGTTTACCGTTTTACACAACTTCAAGACCGCCTCTATGTACGTTGTGCAGGTCTCACCTGGGACTTGTGCACGCTGAAGTAACGTCTGCTCCGCCTGTTTCCTTTTCGCGGTGGAATCTCCGAAGCACTCGGTGATGTCGGCGACAAAGCGTTCCCACGTCGTAAGTGTGTCCTCGTGGTTCTCAAACCACAGCAGTGCAGTGTCCGTGAGAAAGAGAACGACGTTCTCTAACTGAGCCGACTGGTTCCATCCGTTGTACTTGCTCACACGCTTGTAATGTGTGAGCCATTGCTCGACGTCCTCACCAGGTTTTCCAGAAAAAGATCGTGGCTCCATCGTGTGCATCCAGACACCAGTTGACCGCACCGGAGAGGACGGGGTTGACGGGTCGTTGCCGTGATGAGACATCTCGAGCGGCGGCAGTCGAGCGAGGCGTCGGCTTCGTCGTAGGATCCCCGGTAGCAACTCCGCCTTCTTGGTCAGCGTACCCCGCACCTCCACCACAAAACTGTTACGGTTGAAAGATCGAGCGAAGGTTTATTTACAGGCGAGCGCGGAGCGCTAGGTAGCTGGTACAGCCGAGGTAAGATGGCGTCCAAACGCTAGACAAGAGATCGTCCTCGTCATCTTCCACCCTTGCCTGGCTCATACCTTAAATGCCCGCCTGATGCCGTAGCAATATATCAAACCGTACGCGAGGCACGGCCACGGCTGGACGGCGGCAGCGGCGGCGCGCGTCCAGCTCGAAAGCTAACCGAAAGCTCGTGGCGCTTTCCAGGGGGCGCCGCAGTCGCGAGCGGAGAGGAGGTGGCGGCGGGGAGAGTAGATTGCGGTACTTTTACGAAGTAGAGGGGTTTTAGTGGAGAGAACGGTGAAGAACCGGTTTGGCGCGGGAGAGTAAGAGGCAACCGCCCTTGCACTGGCAATGGGGCAGAATGCCGCGATCCCCACAAGCTCGAATAGGCAAATACAAAACCAATACACCAATATAGCTCCAATAGGCAAATACAGAGCCAATATACCAATATAGCTCCAATAGGCACATTCTTACTGCCAGGAGGCGTCACGTAGAACGTGATCTTATGTCGAGTTGGCAGCTGCCCAATAAACCCTCATATGCTACCTACGGCACCAATATAGCTCCAATAGACAAATACAAAACCAATAGACTAATAGACCAATAGGTGTCAATAACCCAATAGGCTATTGGTTTCTCTATTGGGAATTTTTGCTAGGGAGCGCCGGCATTCCTTGATCGCTGCATCAACCGTCGACATGTTATTAAATACAAGCAGGTTGAAGGCGTCATCTGCAATTGCTTTGAGGATATGGGCAACCTTCTCTTGTTCCGTCATGTGCGCTTCAGCTTTTTGGCAGAGAGCCAAGACGTCCTGAATGTACATCACTTAAGGCTCGCTTGACGTCTGTACACGGGTGGATAACGCCTGTTTCGCGGCAAGTTGGTCACCGTGAGAGTTGCCGAACAGCTCCCGAATCTTGTCCTTGAACGCATCCCAACTGGTAAGCTCCACGTCGTGCGTTTCGAACCAGACACGAGGGGTGCCGCCGAGGTAAAATATAACGTTGGCGAGCATGATGGTAGGGTCCCACCGATTCGTTGTGCTGATGCGTTCGTAGAGGTTGAGCCACCTCTCGACATCTTGCCCATTGGTGCCAGAGAAAATGGCAGGGTCACGAGGAGGGGTGACAGTGATGCAGGTCGTATTGGCAGCAGGTGTTCGGGTGGGCGCTGCATCCCCTGTTGACGAGGTATCTTCTGGAGCCATGAAGGTAGGCTCGAGGAAACGTCCGCTGCGAAGCTCCGTATCGGGAGGCGTACCCAGCACCTCCACCAAAGATGTTACGTGGAAAGACACAAGAGGCGTGGCTATATACAGTTGTATTTTAAAAAGGAACGCCGAGGCGCTTGGCCATGAAGCAGCGCGACCAAGCCTCGCTAGACACGTCCCTCTCGTCTTCTTTCTTTATTCGCGTCTTGACGGTCGGTGGTACGGGTCCGTAGCAATATATTTGCTTACCTTTGGAGCTATGTGATAAAGTTACAGAGAATGACATTCCAAAATGATGAAAGATTGCTGCCTTGGACTGTAACGCAGCGGCAGTATTAAATATTATATCTGACCGAAAGAAATATTGTCACTGCCCACCACAGCAGTGAAACCACAGTTCTTCCAAATGCATATTAGTAAACCAGGGCGTTCAAAGCTATGGCTGCATAGTACTAGAGGGATGACATGTACACTGTGGAAACTTACCCGCAACAACATTCACTTTTTCAGGAGTGAGCTGCTGCTTCGGCAGCTCGCCCAATGCCCTCTTCTTTGGTGCGACGTTGCCACTGACACTCCTTGTGGCCAGCACACTGCTGCTCCAGAGAGCCTGTGCAGTGTCCTTGCACACGAGCTTGCCCTTTTTGTTGCCAAATATTTTGGCAGCTTGCGCATTTGAGACACAGTAGCCCTTCTGCAGATGGAATTGAAAAAAAAGGAATAGCTTGTAGAAATGATGTAATAGACGATGAAATGATTTTCTAATTAAGCAAATATAGCTGTCAATACCTGCACCAAACAGGACTATAAATTCAGCTAATGCTCAAATTCAAATGTAAATTTCAACCACACCTTCAAGCCAAAATGTTTTTCTAAGGATTATCTCATGTGCCCTTGACTAGACACAAACTCGGTAGCGCAAGAAACACGGACGAAGAAAAGGAAACACAGACAGGCGCAAACTTCCAACTATATTTCATTGAACACATCCAGCGGCTGTCATGCCGCTGGATGTGTTCAATGAAAAGGCCGAAAAAGCAGTGCTGAAGAATTTCATGCCCATTGGATTTGACCCTGGCAAGAGACAGAAGGAAGCAGTGCGGATTCTCTTGAAGATGAATTTAGTGAAGCTAGGAAAAGCTGTTCAAAACACAAAAGGGAAAAGTCTGGAAGCTTTTTTCTCTTGCAAGACGCACAAGCCCGACGGTCCATTGCGTTTGATCGTTTCGGAGAGGGATACATGGCAGCGCCTTGTGGGTGGTTATCTGCAGAAAGTTCTTGGCACTCTTGATATCAACGATCCGTTTCTGGTACGACGCTCGAAGGAGGTTGTACGTCTCCTGCAAGAAGGTATGTCAAACGACACGAGAGCATTCTCCGTGGACGTTGAAGAGCTGTTTTATTCCATACCGCATGACAAGCTTTACAGTGCTGTGAAGGAGTGTATAGAACAAAACGGCGAAGTGGCTTTTAGAAATGAGGCAGGTGTGAGTGTTGAAAGTTTCTTAGAGATTTTGGACTTCTACCTGAACTCTACTGCTATAAGTCACGATGGCAAGTACTACGTCCAGAAAAAAGGAATTTGTATCGGGAGTTTGGTTGCCCCTGTGCTCAGTGACATTTATCTTGCATCCGTGGATCGTAAGCTTGAAACATCTGTTTCACAATTAGGGGTGCTACGAATTGTTAGGTATGTAGATGACTACCTATTGATTGTTAGTGCCAATAATAACGTCAGTTTTGACCAGAAAGTGTCTGTTATTATTGATATGTTCTATGGTGCTTCTGATGGTCTCAAATTTACGTTTGAGAAGCCTGTTCACGATACCCTCCAGTTCCTGGATTTGTGTTTATTTTTTACAAGTGGTCACGTGTGCTGGATGTATAGACCTAGAACAAGCAAATCTCTGCTTCCGTACAATAGCGCCCATTCCAAGCTAACAAAAAGGGCAATTGTGTTACTGTGTTGTCGCTCAGCACTGGAGAAGTCGTGCCAACATAGGATAAGTGAAAGCCTTGCGCTGCAGGTGGAGCGCTTGAACAAAGCTGGATACCCCTCGGATGTAATAAGAAGCTCGTGTGAACGACTTCTGCAGAATCTGAAGGGGAGTAAGAAACAAATGCAGCAGGTAGACAAAAACAGGCCACCGCATGTATGCCCTACATTCACCGCGTATCACATAATATGAAAAAGGTCGCCAACCGTTTCGGTGTAAGAACGGTCTTTACGGCTCCGTGCAAGTTGGCAAAGGTTGTGCTTTGATGCCCAAAACAAGGGCCACGACTTGTAAGAAACACGTCGATCCCTCCACTAAGTGTATAAACGGTGTGGTATACAAATACCCTGACCTGTGGTAGGTTTTACATAGGCCAGACGGGGCGTTGTTTTAACGAAAGGGACGGGAGCATAGTCTGGCTGTGCGTTCAAACACAGGTGGCCACCTAGATTTTCGTTGTCGGCAATGTAAGAGTAGTCCGAAATTGAAAGAAACCGTCTTCCTGCACAGGTCAAGAAACAAACTGGAAAGGGAAGTAGTGGAGGCATATTTTATTGCTAAGTGTGCTGACAAATGCGTAAGCATGCCTTCCTTGACATTGTTTGCAAAGGAGCAGCAGTTTTTAGATGTTTTTTAATCGCACCAAGTGATACATTGTGCTAGCGCATCTTACGGGTTCGCATTCCCACATGACGGTTGCCGATAAATGCCTACTTCATTTTTTGTTCATTTATCATTTTCTTTGATTTCTTTTATACAATGGTTATTTGTTGACTTTTCATTTCTTCATATATGCTCTGTTGATTGTTGTTCACTTGTCATCCTTTTTCGCGCATGCATCAGTTTTAATCGGCAGATTCTCACGTATTTGGTTTCGATAGCGGTATCATGGAAGACCTTAGATTTTGTATCGTTCCTGGTGGCGCGTGTGCAAAGGGTGTGCAGTTACATATAGACCCGCTTTGGCATTCAGAAATATAGTTGGAAGTTTGCGCCTGTCTGTGTTTCCTTTTCTTCGGCCGTGTTTTTTGCGCTACCGAGTTGTGTCAAGAATGTACCAACTAGCCCAACTGATAAAGAAAGGAGGGAAAAACGCAGCACACTGCTTCTGTCAAGCTTTTTTTTTCTATTCCCAAGATCATATATGCCTGCAAAAGTTGCATGTTCGAGAATACACAACTGGCCTCTGAATACAGACGTATTTTCTCACAGATAGCACATATCTGAAGGTATAAGCATGAGTATATTCGCTTCATAAATATTTGTTATTCTGTATAAGCTTTTCAAAGCACCAACATTTTCACATTTTTTGCACATTTTCACCTGGGAAACCAGAGGGCAGTCCTCTGGCCTGGAGATGAGAAAGACGTCTCAAGAAGGTAAAAGTTACACTTAAATGCGCAGATAACTTAACACGGCAAATAAATAAGACAAAATAAAAAGTAACCGCCGGCAACAAAGCAAAAGCCCCCGAGAGAGACTTCACCAAAGCAAGAAGCCAGGGAGAGAGCCGACGCTGCCAGTCAACCGGCGTTCGAAAGCCAAGTCCATCTTCCGCACAGCACGTGCATTTTTCTTATTCTTTACTGAATTTCGCTTTATAAATATATATGCGTTCTAAGGCAGCCCGATCTCGCTTCAAACAGTAAAGCGCTTACTCTTGAATTATCATAAAATGCCTCCCTATTTATTTCGTTTTTGCCCTCTCGGTAGTTATTCAGAGTCGGTTTTTTTTTTCCATCGTTGCCCTGCAGTAAATCTTCTCCGCCTCTCTGACTTTTCCCTTTACGCTCTTTGTTGTCAGTTCTCTTAGAGCCGTATATTTACTGGTGAGCTTCCTAGTTCTCTTTCTCCACTGCGTGTCAACGCTCTTTCTATATAAATAGCCGAACACCTTCACTACCCACCTACTCTCTTTCATATTCCTTAGCCTCTCTTCAAACCTTATTTTGCTCTGCGCTTCCCTTGCCTCAAAACTCGCCCATCCCATATCGCCCTTACAGCCTCGTTTGTCGTTTTCCCGTGAGCACCCAACGCGAGGCGTCCCACAGTTCTTTCACATCCATTCCTGATTGTATCTCAGGCCTCATGCACACCACTGAGTTCGCAAATGTAAGCCCCAGTACCATTACCCTTTCCACAGACCCCTAAGCACCTCGTGCCTACTGTATCCCCATAACGCTCTGTGCTTCATTACTGCTGCGTTCCTCTTTCCCTTTGCTGCCAAGGCTTTTTCGTGTACCTCAGCCCCGCCATGGTGGTCTAGTGGCTAAGGTACTCGGCTGCTGATCCGAGGGTCGCGGGATCGAATCCCGGCCGCGGCGGCTGCATTTCGATGGAGGCGAAATGTTGAGGCCCGTGTGCTGTGCGATGTCAGTGCACGTTAAAGAACCCCAGGTGGTCGAAATTTCCGGAGACCTCCACTACGGCGTCTCTCATAATCAGAACTGGTTTTGGGACGTAAAACCCTACAAAACAACATTTTTCGTGTACCTCCATGTATCTATCACCCTCATTTACTCATACGCCAAGGTACTTGTATTCGCTTACTCTCGGTATTTCTTGGCCCTGTATGGATACCGCCTGGTCGTTGGGACCATTGAATACCATCAATCCGCGTTTTGTTACACTAAATCCTAGTCCTAGAGCCTCGCCTTCCTTTCCGCATATATTCACCAGCCGTTGTATATCATCTCGACTGTCCGCGAATAAGACAATGTCGTCAGCATAAAATAAACCCGGAAGCATCTGCTCAATCATCACGCCGCCCTGTTTGTGCGACATATTAAAACCAATGTTGCTATCTCCTAGCGCTTTTTTCATTCTCACCATGTACAGCATGAATACCGGATGGATGGATGGATGGATGGATGATGCTATGAGCGTCCCCTTTGTAACGGGGCGGTGACATGTGCGCCACCAGGCTCGTAAGAAGATTTAAGAACTTTTCTTTTTTTAGGGGCGAAGCTCCTCTTACCCCCGTATTCACAAACGCACCTTCACTCAACGCTCCTCCTCGACTTCACCGAGTCGAGGCGCAGCGCCTTCCTCTCCTCAAGGAGCCGCTGGGTTTCAAGAACGCCACTCGAGCGCTCCTCCGCCAAGAGGCTGCTCGAGAAACATTCCTTCACTTGAGTTATGAAAGACGCATCTGGTAGCGAGGGTATACTAGCCCAATACTACAATACATACGAGAATTTTCGGTTGAAATGCTAGCCAACGATTTAAAAATTATCACCTATTATTAAATACACGTTGCATTGGAAGTTATAAGTGAAATTTGAAACATTATCAGCTAGTTTCGACAGCAGGCGATGCTACGTTCATCCAAGCCACGCCAGAGCCGAATCAGCTGGGATAGCATGCCCGGACAGGCCCGGATGTGCGACTGTCGTTCGCGTATTGTGTGCGCGCGCCAGATTTTATCTTGATGTTCTGTGGTGCGCTGTGTAAGCTGCTTGTTGCATCGTTCCGTGCCGACTCCAAAGGAGAGCTGCAAACATTGTACAACTACCTGAAGAAAACTAATCATCAACCCGTTTCTGCCGACATTGCCTATTTACACAACCTGGCTTTTACCGCAGGACACTGCATTACATTTCCATGGATACCAGCTCACTGCGGCATTCTGCCCAACGAAAAAGCCGACGAAGCAGCACGTAACGGTCTTCGATATCAAAACTATAAGCGAATCTATTTCACCAAATCTGATGCTTCCCATATGGCTAAACGATTCGCTTACAAATAATGGAACCGGCTATGGAAGTTACCGACACATCATCACCCTTTCTTATACTCAGTCGACCCAGATCCCAAATCAAAACTACAATCCAACATTCCTCGACATCTGGAAACATTGTATCATCGACTACGGCTGAACATTGCATATTGAAACGACTTACGGTACCGCTGCCATCAGGAAACAAGCCCACAGTGCAGCAACTGTGGCTCTACCGAAACCGTAGAACATGTTTTGTTTGAATGCCGAGCCAACAGTGATGAGCGTGACGAACATTGATGAACATTGCATGCAGTCACTTACACAGCTCCCTTTATCACTTCAGTGTGTTTTAGGCTCTCTTGCCCCACACAACAGAGATGTGCGATGGACTTTTTGTTTACATATTTAAAAAGTATAGGTAAACTCGATAGACTTTAACTTTATCTCCGTCGTCACCGTCACTCACCCACCATGTAACACATCCTATCACATCACTGCGGGTTGGTGAAAACGTTAACTATCTTTGGACGCAATTAGGCATCATAGTCAGAAACACAAAGCCCAACTTTTTTCTCTTTTCTTTTTCACTGTCTCTTGCACTTCTTTCTACTCGTCTTTCTCTCCCCAAACTCCCTCCCCACGCAGAGTAGCATGTCAGCGATATTTCAACGCCGGCTAAATTCTCTGCCTTTCAATAAAGAGCTATCTCTCTCTCTCTCTCGTGGCGTCCTGCTTGCCCTTACAGACGGCGACATGAGCACGGACGACAGCGTCACGCGCGACGGCGGTAAGACGACCGCACGGAGGTTCGTTTGCACGCGCGAAGAGTGCGAATTACTGTGTAATTTGGTGACGCGCCACAGATCGGCAATTGAAAACAGAAACACCGACAACGTGTCCAAGCGCGCTAAGGACAGTGCCTGGGAGAAACTTTTATACGGGTGTGGTGCTTTTATACGGATGTGGGTGCAGTCTATGCACCCTGTCCACCCCGGGAAACTTGGCAATTCGGTGGAATTCGACCATCGTCTCACGGAACCCGTCATCGGTGTCGGGGAACTTCACGACGGCTGGGATCAAATGCTTCGCGATCACCCGCGACACACGTTCGATGATGCGGCTCACTGTCGGCTGAGACACGCTCACCAGGTCGCCCGCCACTACTTCAGACGTGCCTGCTCCATAAAAGCGCAGCGCAATCAGAAGCTGCGTCATTGGTGGAAGAGGGTGGCCACGGTTGCTGCAGCTCTCCTCAAGGGGCAAGCAGTCAAGCAGCTTCTTCACGCTGCACTTCGTGAAGCGATAGCGCGCCAGAAATTCGCTGTCGGTGTAGTGCTCCATTGGATTTATCCGGTCCCTCAACCGTCGTCGTGGTATACCTACGCAGTTTTCTACGTCGTCAAACAGCTCGCCGACGCGGAGCACATAGTCGACAAACGAAGCGTAATCAACCATGATACTTCACTCAAAGAAAGGTTCAAGGTAGCTCTGGCCCTACCTCGACTATTTCAAGTGAAACGCTCGAGATTTCCTCCAGTCGAGGAACGCTTCGAGTGTAGGCCGATCTGTGAATTGGAAAACCGCCCTCAAGAAGCGTTTCGAGTGAAGGGTCGAGTCGAGGAGCGTTTATGAATACGGGGGTTAGTCTAACCTTGTCACGCGTCAGTCGTCACGCGTAACCCGCGTGCCTCCCGGCGCGTGCCTCTGCTGTCTTGTGAGAGACAGAGAGAGAGCGAAAGGCGCGCGTTGGCTATGGAAACGCTCTTTCTTAGAGGAACGCTGTACCAGCTCGCAAAGAAGGAGAACGCGCCCTCACCCGCGAGCACGGAGGAAGAAATGTTCCCGCGAGAGACAACGTTGGCGCAGGCAGCGTCTCCTAGCGAGTTTCTTGATTGAGAAACACCGACTGCTCGCGTTGGAGAAGCGTTCACCGGCAACCCGCATATATATATATATATATATATATATATATATATATATATATATATATATATATATATATATATATTCAAAAGAAGAGATTCACACGATTAACAAATAAATATAAATTTACTGACGTTGCGGCCGGTGGACCGGCCTTCATCACTCTGATGAAGGCCGGTCCACCGGCCGCAACGTCAGTAAATTTATATTTTTTTGTTAATCGTGTGAATCTCTTCTTTTGAAAATATTTATTCGGGCTCAGGGATATCTTCTTTCTCAACTATATATATATATATATATATATATATATATATATATATATATATATATATATATATATTCACTGGATCTTGACTTGCAATGAAGTGCCGGTGGGAGATTTCACTTCTGCATAGTTGAACCATGAGGATTTGTAGCGTGCGCGTTAACCAAATTAATCCGGAACTCGGCACGATCTACGATGAACCTCCCGAGCTTCGCCCACTCATCATCATTCACTCCGTGGATATGCTGTAAGTTTTGTTCTCTCTCTCTTTAAATTTTCCTCATGCCTTTTAAATCTACTTCAATCAAATCGATCATACTATAGCAAAAACGGAAATTCATAGCCCAGTTCCCTGCCCCTGACCGGATGGATGGATGCTATGAGCTTCCCCTTTGTAACGCGGCGGTGACACGTGCGCCACCAGGCTCGTAAGAAGATTTAAGAACTTCTTTTCTCTCTTTAAATTTTCCTCATGCCTTTTAAATCTACTTCAATCAAATCGATCATACTATAGCAAAAACGGAAATTCATAGCCCAGTTCCCTGCCCCTGACCGGATGGATGGATGGATGGATGGATGCTATGAGCTTCCCCTTTGTAACGGTGTGGTGACACGTGCGCCACCAGGCTCGTAAGAAGATTTAAGAACTTTTTTTCTCTCTTTAAATTTTCCTCATGCCTTTTAAATCTACTTCAATCAAATCGATCATACTATAGCAAAAACGGAAATTCATAGCCCAATTCCCTGCCCCTTATGGCAGAAAGTCCATATTTTTCCCTATAATTATTCTTGTCCGTTCTCTATAGTTTTCTGCTACCAGTATTCTAACCGTCTCTTATTTCAATCGCGGCTATGTTCAGCTTCCCGTTGTTCGCCCTAAAACCCAAGGCTTCATGTAGGGTGGTGCCCAAACGTACACCTGGGTAGATATTTCCGCATTCAGTCAGAACATGCTCCGTCGTTTCCCTATCTTCCTCACAGCATGTGCATTTTTCTTCTTCTTTACTGAATTTCGCTTTATAACTACGCGTTCTAAGGCAGCCCGATCTCGCTTCAAACAATAAAGCGCTTCCTCTTGAATTATCATAAAATGCCTCCCTCTTTATTTCGTTTTTGCCCTCTCGGTGGGAGGCGCCACCTGGCGAACGAGTCCTACGGACGCGAACCACATCGGCTCCGGCTCAGGTCCATTTTCAAGAAGAATTTCTTCCTGGCGACCTGTTGCAATGATAGGAACTTGTTCCTAGCGTCACCACTGTCAAGCCTATACCGGACTTCAACCT
Organism: Hyalomma asiaticum; assembly: GCA_013339685.2. Lineage (NCBI taxonomy): Eukaryota > Metazoa > Arthropoda > Arachnida > Ixodida > Ixodidae > Hyalomma > Hyalomma asiaticum. The sequence goes on from CM023484.1 coordinate 126,346,932, forward strand.
GTGAGTGCGCTTTTAAACGTCTTCAGGCTTTCAAAAGTTCTTAGGCGAGGTCCGCCTCGCTAACCCTAACAAGCCGGCGACGCGGCTTGGACAGAACGCCGCCCCGCTGTACAGCGGATGGCGAGCGTCTGTGCGAGCGTCGCAGCCGACGAGAAGCACTCATTGCCCTCTCGCTCCACGGACCACATGATGGATACGCAGACCAGCCAAGACGCCGATACGCAGGCCAGCAAGAGCACAACGCACAGCCATGGATCACTATTACCAAGAGAGCGAACAAACGCCGACAGCTGCAACCCCATACTGTACCGACTCAACAGCTGCCTAGCACGCCGTCTGAGCCCGCTCTACGCCAGAGCCGGCCTAAGACGCGTCTACCAAGACTCCCACCGCTCCCTGCCGAGGACTACAAGCTAGCAATCCGTCCCCATGGTGGATTAAACCTGAGTGTCACGGGGCTAGCCAATTAACGTGCCCTCGTGTAGGTTCGTGTGTACAATAGTCGATGGCTTGACAGTCATCGAGGAAGGATAGACGAGACCGTTTGTGCAAAACACAACAAATAACACTCGCTGTATTTACAGAAACGGATTAAAGAGAGGAAAGGATAAAGATTGGACGAAGCATAAGAAGTAGAGGAAAACTTAACACAACTATGAATGATAGAGAGAATAATTAACGGTGTGAAAGAGATAGTTCAGAAGAAGAGGCTGTCACCGTTCTGGTGGGCACATGAAAGTAGATGGCGAGGTGGAGGCAGCAGACGCACTTGGAGCGGACTTGGATCGAGGTGTCGCTCGGAGGGAGGGTAGCGTCGGGCGAGTCGAGGTCAGCAACCTCTCGGCGTTCCTCAGCCGACGCTCAGACCACGAGCCGGGGCCGCAGTTGTGCCTGGCCAACGCCAGACGATGGAAAGCCGTTGGAGTGCCTGGCCAACGCCAGACGATGAGAAGCCGGTGGAGTGCCTGGCCAACAGGCGATGGGAAGCTGGTAGAAAGCCTGGCCAACGCCAGATGCTGGAAAGCCTGGCCAACGCCAGGTGCTGTACCGCTCGGGTACACGCCCAGGTGGAAGCCTGCAGCGGCCTGGTCACAGGAACTCGGCCGCCACTCCCGCGCCCTGGTCCGCTTCTTCCTGCCACCACGCCTCAGCCACGTCTGCTCCGGTTCTTCTCCCCGGTCTCTCCCTGGTCTCTCCCTCGCCCGTTCTCTTGGCGCTTTTTATCACCCATCTTCATCGTGGGACTTCATCATTGGTGTTCTTGTCTCCGTGTAGTTTTCCGATTGCTCAGAGCTGCACTTGTGGCCTTCTCGCATTGGTGCAGCTTTTATTCATTGCTTTATCTTTTGCGCTCGTGTCAACGTCGTCTTCATCTTGCTTTCATTTCTTTTATGGCGCGCACTTTGAAACACGGCCCGCACCTTGAAATACGTGCACTCATCACAACAAGCCCCCCTTTCATTAAGTTTTTTTTTTTCATAAAAAAAACTGCTGCTAAGTGCGCGTATTTTAGTTCACCACACAGTTCACAAAATAGATCCAATGTCCATACACAATCAAAACCATATAGTTCCAGTGTTCATATACATTCACACACTACAAGCACGGGAGCACACGGAAACTCACTAAACATTCTTTGACCAAAAATAACGAAAGAAATATTGCTAGTTCAAACAATCTCACTATTGCAACACCTTTCCCAGAATGAGATGAATTTTTTTTAGAATTGCATGACCAATGTTTTCCATCTTTATGCGGGAAGTACCAGAACACGAATTGGCCGTCACTTGTGATGTATCGAAACATTATGTCACAACTCTTTGCATGACCTTTCCGCCTGTTCAAAACATCCGTTACACATGCTGGCAATCGGAACCCAGGAGAAGCTGCCGGGAATCAGAAAAGACGCTTAAGTTATGGCATCCCACACAAATCGGATAGCAGCTTCCAGATGCCTAACGACAAGCAGAACCGACACTCGGAAGCGTTTTGAACCAGCAACCCATCTGCATGACCGTCTGAATACCATCGAACGCCCCGCGACTTTGGAAGCTCCATACGGGCAATGATTGCATTCGAATGAATGGGAGCGATCTGGCAACCAGGCGTAGCAAGTTACTGGCGTTCGCATGATCTCTTGATGGATGTAAACGCTTGCTTGCAGCCTATGAGCAGGCAATACCCCAGACGACTCTGGCAAAATCCACTCTAAGCCGTATGGCACATTGGAAAACTCTGCCGACTCTATATTGAGAGTGCCATGCACCTCTACAGTGTTATGTTTTTCGAGCTGTGGTTTTTCCAACCCAGCAGTTGATTCTAGGGCCTTATTAACCCTTCCGGTTGGGACATCGCACTCTCTGTGAGACACGTCACCATCTTCACTTTCTCCAGAGGTTAACCTGAACAGCTCTGGAGGTGAGTTATCTGTCTGGTCTCCGAGGACCATGCTGTAATGTGCTACCGTAGCTAACAGTACACATGAAGATTCTATAGCCACCGCCCTATACTCCTCACAGCGGCATTCGCTATCGTCACTAGGACAAACACACAAAGCTTCATCACCAGCCCTTTCCTGAGGGACTATGTCCTCATCACCTGTATTTAGCCTTCCAGAGGCCCCAAAGTACAAACCATCTAAACTGGAACACTTTTGTTCCACGCCCGCAAAGCCGACATCTGCCTCATCGAGCACTTCTGAAGCCATCCCAGTCTCTCGGCTGTCTACCTCGACGCTATCCTCTAGCTCAGGTTCTGACTCTATCGAAAGACTGCGGCATGGTGTCATGCCTCCGGCAAAGGACTTCATCATTGGTGTTCTTGTCTCCGTGTAGTTTTCCGATTGCTCAGAGCTGCACTTGTGGCCTTCTCGCATTGGTGCAGCTTTTATTCATTGCTTTATCTTTTGCGCTCGTGCCAACGTCGTCTTCATCTTGCTTTCATTTCTTTTATGGCGCGCACTTTGAAACACGGCCCGCACCTTGAAATACGTGCACTCATCACAACAAGCCCCCCTTTCATTAAGTTTTTTTTTTCATAAAAAAAAACTGCTGCTAAGTGCGCGTATTTTAGTTCACCACACAGTTCACAAAATAGATCCAATGTCCATACACAATCAAAACCATATAGTTCCAGTGTTCATATACATTCACACACTACAAGCACGGGAGCACACGGAAACTCACTAAACATTCTTTGACCAAAAATAACGAAAGAAATATTGCTAGTTCAAACAATCTCACTATTGCAACACCTTTCCCAGAATGAGATGAATTTTTTTTAGAATTGCATGACCAATGTTTTCCATCTTTATGCGGGAAGTACCAGAACACGAATTGGCCGTCCACTTGTGATGTATCGAAACATTATGTCACAACTCTTTGCATGACCTTTCCGCCTGTTCAAAACATCCGTTACACATGCTGGCAATCGGAACCCAGGAGAAGCTGCCGGGAATCAGAAAAGACGCTTAAGTTATGGCATCCCACACAAATCGGATAGCAGCTTCCAGATGCCTAACGACAAGCAGAACCGACACTCGGAAGCGTTTTGAACCAGCAACCCATCTGCATGACCGTCTGAATACCATCGAACGCCCCGCGACTTTGGAAGCTCCATACGGGCAATGATTGCATTCGAATGAATGGGAGCGATCTGGCAACCAGGCGTAGCAAGTTACTGGCGTTCGCATGATCTCTTGATGGATGTAAACGCTTGCTTGCAGCCTATGAGCAGGCAATACCCCAGACGACTCTGGCAAAATCCACTCTAAGCCGTATGGCACATTGGAAAACTCTGCCGACTCTATATTGAGAGTGCCATGCACCTCTACAGTGTTATGTTTTTCGAGCTGTGGTTTTTCCAACCCAGCAGTTGATTCTAGGGCCTTATTAACCCTTCCGGTTGGGACATCGCACTCTCTGTGAGACACGTCACCATCTTCACTTTCTCCAGAGGTTAACCTGAACAGCTCTGGAGGTGAGTTATCTGTCTGGTCTCCGAGGACCATGCTGTAATGTGCTACCGTAGCTAACAGTACACATGAAGATTCTATAGCCACCGCCCTATACTCCTCACAGCGGCATTCGCTATCGTCACTAGGACAAACACACAAAGCTTCATCACCAGCCCTTTCCTGAGGGACTATGTCCTCATCACCTGTATTTAGCCTTCCAGAGGCCCCAAAGTACAAACCATCTAAACTGGAACACTTTTGTTCCACGCCCGCAAAGCCGACATCTGCCTCATCGAGCACTTCTGAAGCCATCCCAGTCTCTCGGCTGTCTACCTCGACGCTATCCTCTAGCTCAGGTTCTGACTCTATCGAAAGACTGCGGCATGGTGTCATGCCTCCGGCAAAGGACTTCAATTCTTCCCTCAGCAACGTGCTTCCCACAGAGCAACCCTCAAACGCCCGCTCATTGGTGCTCATGCACGGCGTTTTACTACGCTGCATCTTTACGATTCGCGTCTTTTCCACCTCTGCGAGTTTGAGCTTTAACTGAAGTGTCTTTAATTTCATTTCTTCGAGCTCTCTTTCTTCCTCCTCCATCTCCCTTTCAAACTCTAACTGCTCCTTCTCTTCTTGTAGCCGCGCAGCCTCTCGTGCATCAACCCATGCCGTAAATTCCTCACCTTCCAAACCTATTCGCCGTGCCAACTCTTCAAAAACTTGGCGGGATTCTGATGCGCTCATTTTGTTTTTTTCCGTGAAAACCAATAAAGTGCATAAACGGTCTCGTCCTGTCGCCGCGGACGCCAATTTGTCGCGGGGCTAGCCAATTAACGTGCCCTCGTGTAGGTTCGTGTGTACAATAGTCGATGGCTTGACAGTCATCGAGGAAGGATAGACGAGACCGTTTGTGCAAAACACAACAAATAACACTCGCTGTATTTACAGAAACGGATTAAAGAGAGGAAAGGATAAAGATTGGACGAAGCATAAGAAGTAGAGGAAAACTTAACACAACTATGAATGATAGAGAGAATAATTAACGGTGTGAAAGAGATAGTTCAGAAGAAGAGGCTGTCACCGTTCTGGTGGGCACATGAAAGTAGATGGCGAGGTGGAGGCAGCAGACGCACTTGGAGCGGACTTGGATCGAGGTGTCGCTCGGAGGGAGGGTAGCGTCGGGCGAGTCGAGGTCAGCAACCTCTCGGCGTTCCTCAGCCGACGCTCAGACCACGAGCCGGGGCCGCAGTTGTGCCTGGCCAACGCCAGACGATGGAAAGCCGTTGGAGTGCCTGGCCAACGCCAGACGATGAGAAGCCGGTGGAGTGCCTGGCCAACAGGCGATGGGAAGCTGGTAGAAAGCCTGGCCAACGCCAGATGCTGGAAAGCCTGGCCAACGCCAGGTGCTGTACCGCTCGGGTACACGCCCAGGTGGAAGCCTGCAGCGGCCTGGTCACAGGAACTCGGCCGCCACTCCCGCGCCCTGGTCCGCTTCTTCCTGCCACCACGCCTCAGCCACGTCTGCTCCGGTTCTTCTCCCCGGTCTCTCCCTGGTCTCTCCCTCGCCCGTTCTCTTGGCGCTTTTTATCACCCATCTTCATCGTGGGACTTCATCATTGGTGTTCTTGTCTCCGTGTAGTTTTCCGATTGCTCAGAGCTGCACTTGTGGCCTTCTCGCATTGGTGCAGCTTTTATTCATTGCTTTATCTTTTGCGCTCGTGTCAACGTCGTCTTCATCTTGCTTTCATTTCTTTTATGGCGCGCACTTTGAAACACGGCCCGCACCTTGAAATACGTGCACTCATCACACTGAGCAAGGTTAGCCCCAAGACGCTACTTCTCGCCGTAGCTCATGCAGCAAAGATACGTAGTGAGAAGGCTGATATCAAGCTTCGTGTTGACGAAAATCAAAATGTGCTAACAATAAGCACCTCATCTGAAAACATCGCCACTGCACTTGGACAAATCACCAAAATTACAGTCCACACAGCAACCTACGACATCACCTCTTATGGTATTGCGCCTGATAATTCGTGCAAAGGTGTGGTCAACGGAATAGGCCATGAAATCACACCAGACGACTTCCTGACAGAAGTTGAAGTACCGGGCTACGAGGTCCTTACGTGCAGACGCCTAGGCGACTCCGGAGCAATGGTGCTCACATTTTGTGGCAAGCGGGTCCCTTTCTTCGTCAACGCGTACGGACAGGCTCTTCGCTGCTACCTCTACAAACGGACTATTCCCCACTGTAGAAAGTGCAACAAAACAGGACACCGCGAAGATGTGTGCCCACAGCCTCCTGACACACAGAAATGTCGAGTGTGCGGGGATTCACTATCACCTAACAACCACGAATGCCGCCCTTCTTGCATGCTTTGCGGGGGCGACCACCCGACGGCTGCCAAGCCATGCCCAAAGCGGTTTTTGCCACCAGTCAACCGACGCAAACCACCCCGGTCAGCTACTCCCACCAGGAAGGCCCAGTCACCATCCCCCAGCCCCGGACGGCAGAGCAGTGCGTCCGGGAGTGCAGCCAGGCGAAGGAGCCGTTCCAGGGATAAGTCGGGGCCCAAGCGAGGAAATTCGTCATCGCGGAGCGGTTTCGCTGGCCAGCAGGGATCTCCAGACTGGCGAGAGGACGGGACAACGCATGATCATGGCCAGCAAAGCGGTTCCCACAAGAAAGCACAAACGGTAAGCTGGGCAGAGCAGTTCCCTCCTCTCCCTCCCTCTCCACATCAGTTCCACTCCCTCACACAAACATCAACGCAGCAAAGAACACCACAACCCATGTCAGTGGACACTCAGCTTCACCCTGACATGCCGCCAACTACGGCACGATCCGACTATTGCACACGAGAGGCGTTGAACGAAATGGCTACTTCTTTAAGGAACGAATTCGCAGCTATGATGCAGGTAGAAATGCAGAAAATGAAGGATAGCATTATGGCTGAACTAACAGCTCCACTCCAACAATTGATCCAGCAGGCCCTGCAACCTGCTGTCCAGCAGATTGTAACGGATGTTAAACAGCAGATATCGGCTGCACTTGGCCAACTTCATATTGCGCCATCTGCATCCAAACGCACCACGTCTCCGACACGTGAAGCACAGAGACCGCATCCTTACACACGCCCTTCCCGTTTCCTATCACCGTCCCGAAAAACCGTCCCAACAGCCGCAGCTGCTGCAGTCCCGCTTCCCACCACCCTCCACCAAGATTTAGCGCAGTCTGAAATGCCTCCGTGTACTACCGAGGCCCCACTATTGCATGATCATGGCGAGAAACCGTAGGTCAACGCGTGACACCCCTCAACTCCTGCGTGTATGGCAGTGGAATTGCAGGGGGTATCGTAGGAAACGCGGAGCTCTAACGCAATTCATTGCGACGCAGCGGATTACTCCTGATGTCATAGCGTTACAAGAAGTGCAATGTACCCCTACGCTTCCGGGTTACACCACATACACGGACGTAACGAACAATACACCGCATCGCACAGCTACATTAGTTTCTAAACATGTCACTGTCATAGAACACACCCTTCAAAGCTCCTCCATCTCGCACGTACTTCTCGAATTAGTCCCGTGCTCTCGCTCCAGTAGCAGCCTGTACGTGCTTAACATTTACAGTGCACCTAACGCCAGGAAGGATGACCCAACTATGCAAATTGGGTAAACACATAGTTATTGTAGGAGATTTCAATGCCCCCCATCCGGCTTGGGGCTACGCAACAGAAACACCTAAAGGCCGACGACTCGCACAGGCTCTCGCGATTCATCGCATGACCCTGCTGACGGAACCTGATCAACCCACTCGCTTAGGTAATAGTGTCAGCAGGGACACATGCCCCGACCTCACGATAGTCAAGGGGGTTAGTCACCACTCCTGGTGCAACCTCATGGTGAATCGAGGCAGTGATCACCATATACTAACTACAGAGCTCCAAGTAGCAGCCACGCGCGCCCCAGAGCGCATCATAAAACTAACAAATTGGGATGCATTTAGGCGTAATCGTACAACAACTGCCCATCAGGACTCTCCCTCCCTAGAGGCTTGGATATTACAACTTCAGTCCGATTTTCAAACAGCTACCAAACTCATCGCTGCGACGACAGAAACGCCGGATGTGGACGGGCATCTGCTGCATCTCTGGGATGCCCACAGAGGCTTGACACGGCGGTGGCGGCGGCAGAAACATAACCTAAAACTTCGTCTCCGAATCGCCCAACTAGCTACTGAGGCACATGACTATGCGAACATCCTCACTAGCAACAATTGGCATAACTTCTGTGATCGACTCAACGGCTCACTAAGTACACCTCTAACGTGGCGTATACTCCGTGCTCTCTTAAATCCCACGCAGACAAAATCACACACTGCTAACGCAATCCGCACCATTCTCCACAAATCAGGGCTCGACGATACCACTCTGCTGCACACCTTAAAGCAACACTATGTATCCACGGGCCCCCGTCCCGCCTACCGTGACTATCCACACGTACACGATACGCCTCTAGATGAGGACATTACAGAAGCAGAGGTTAGGGCAGCCTTGCAAAGCATTAAGCGTAACACAGCACCCGGGACAGACGGGATTACGTACACACTTCTGCGTAATTTAGATGACCAGTCCATCGAACATTTAACCGCATTTTACAACGAACATTGAACAACGGCACGCTACCGCAGGAGTGGCGACACGCGGAAAACATACTTATTCCAAAGCCTGGCAAGACGCTATCCCTCCAGAATCTTCGCCCTATATCTTTAACTTCATGTGTAGCTAAACTCTTTGAACGCGTTGTCCTCTCCCGACTACAGCCATTTCTCGAAGACAATCACTTTTTTCCTGATTCGGCTACCGTCCTGGTATCTCTACACAGGACGTATTATTACAGCTTAAGGAGGACGTGTTGGATAGCCCCACTTCAAACCAGGTCCGAGCAATTCTGGCCCTGGATCTGAAGGGTGCTTTTGACAACGTCTCCCACGACCTTATTCTTGACAATCTCGCTTCATCTCAGTGTGGCTCACGTATCTACAATTACGTCAGGTCCTTTCTTTCTGACCGCACGGCCACTATTGGGATTGGAGACCTCCGGTCGGACGTCATTCGTCTCGCAGGCAGAGGAACACCACAGGGCTCAGTTCTTTCGCCCACTTTGTTCAACGTGGCTATGGCTAAACTCCCTTCCCTATTACAACAGGTTCCCAACATCCAGCATGCCATCTATGCAGATGACATTACAATTTGGGCAACCAAAGGATCAGACGGAACCATTCAGGACGCCCTCCAGGAAGCTGTGTCGGTGGTACAAGACTATGCTGCTGCCGGCAGCCTTACGTGCTCAGTGGAAAAGTCGGAGTTGTTATTGGTATACAAGCGGCGCCGCAAAACCGCTGATTCTCCTGACATTTCGCTGTTTCTTGATGACCGTCCTATCCCTCTGGTACCTCGAATTCGTATTTTAGGCCTCTACCTTCAGTCTGACGGCAAGGCCTCGCACACTACACACCTTCTGGCTCAGCAGATAACTCAAATTACACACATGATCCAACGCATCACCAATCGCAGGAGAGGCCTCTGTGAGAAGGATGTCCTCCGCTTAGTACAAGCACTCATAGTTAGTCGGCTCAACTATCATCTTCCCTTTCACAATCTCACGCTAGCTCAAATCAAAAAGATGGACATCCTTCTACGGACAGCTGTGAAGGCGGCTCTCGGCTTGCCTCCACACGCATCTACACAACGCCTCCTTCAACTCGGTGTCCACAACACCGTAACCGAACTCATCGAGGCCCAGCACAACAGTCAGCTCCAACGGCTCAGGCAGACCCGTCAGGGCTGCGCCATCCTGCCTCGTCTTGGCTACCCGATTCCCAAAAAACCCGCACAGGTACCGCAACATAAACTTGCTTCTACTGTCCGCGCACTCATCAAAGTGGCTCCGATTCCACGCAATATGAATCCCTCCCGCCACGCCGGTCGTCGACGTGCCCGAGTTCAGGCTATGACACGCGTCTTTGGTGATGGTACCACAGACTTACAAGTCCTTTACACTGATGCGGCACGCTACCCAGAGAAATCAGCCATGTGTTTAGCCGTGATAGACGACACAGACGCCCTTGTGGCGTCTGCCACACTTCGCACTACAGACAGTGGTTTGGCAGAGGAGGGAGCTCTCGCTCTGGCAATTGTCCACGCTACGACATTGTCACATGACTCCCCTGTCACCATTGTAACAGATTCACAAGCTGCTTGCCGTGCTTTCGCTCAAGGACTTGTGGCTGCACATACACACAATATCCTCTCTTCTGTCTCACCGTCCGCATTACGTCCTGTGCGTATCGTCTGGACTCCTGGACACGCCTCTCTCCATGGTAATGAACGCGTTCATGCGGTTGCCCGAGAGCTGACCGGCCGGGCACCATTGGAAGAGCTGTCCAATCCAGACGACGCATCGACAGAGCCACTAAACTACAACGCTACGCTGGAGTACTACCGACAGAGCCGTTATACGTATCCTCCCCCTCATCCTTCACTTAACAGAGCAGACGCTGTCGCTTGGCGGCAACTACAGACCAATTCATTTCCTTGCCTCTATATGCTAAATCGCTTTCATCCGACTCTCTACCCCTCCTACTGCCCCTTCTGTGGATCCGTACCGACAGTGTACCACTCCACGTGGGAATGCTCTGCCCCACAGGGCGTTCCTCCCATTCCCAACCCCAGCCCTTCCTCTTGGGAGTCTGCACTGCTCAGCTTACGCCGGCAGGAACAGCAGCAGCTGGTCCAGCGGGCTCGCAGGGTCGCGCAAGGCAATGGAGCCCTGGACTGAGGGCCCCACCCAAGGAAGGCTCAGTGTGCATTTGTTATTAATAAAAGTTTATTCTCTCTCTCTCTCTCTCTCTGCCCTCTCGGTAGTTATTCAGAGTCAGTTTTTTTTCCATCGCTGCCCTCCAGTAAATCTTCTCCGCCTCTCTGACTTTTCCCTTTACGCTCTTTGTTGTCAGTTCTCTTAGAGCCGTATATTTACTGGTGAGCTTCCTAGTTCTCTTTCTCCACTGCGTGTCAACGCTCTTTCTATATAAGTAGCCGAACACCTTCACTGCCCACCTACTCTCTTTCATATTCCTTAGCCTCTCTTCAAACCTTATTTTGCTCTGCGCTTCCCTTGCCTCAAAATTCGCCCATCCCATATCGCCCTTTACAGCCTCGTTTGTCGTTTTCCCGTGAGCACCCAACGCGAGGCGTCCCACAGTTCTTTGATTCACAGGTATCTCTGGCCTCATGCACACCACTGAGTTCCCAAATGTAAGCCCCGGTACCATTGCCCCCTTCCACAGACCCCTAAGCACCTCGTACCTATTGTGTCTCCATAACGCCATGTGCTTCATTATTCCTGCGTTCCTCTTTCCCTTTGCTGCCAAGGCTTTTTCGTGTACCTTCATGTATCTATCACCCTCATTTACCCATACGCCAAGGTACTTGTATTCGCTTACTCTCGGTATTTCTTGGCCCTGTATGGATACCGCCTGGTCGTTGGGATCATTGAATACCATCAATCCGCATTTTGTTACACTATATCCTAGTTCTAGATCTTCGCGTTCCTTCCCGCATATATTCACCAGCCGTTGTATATCATCTCGACTGTCCGCGAATAAGACAATATCATCAGCATAAAATAAACCCGGAAGCATCTGCTCAATCATCACGCCGCCCTGTTTGTGTGACAGATTAAAACCAATGTGGCTATCTCCTAGCGCTTTTTCCATTCTAACCATGTACAGCATGAATAACAGCGGCGACAAAGGACATCCTTGTCTCAGCCCCTTGCTAATATCAACGTTCTCTCTGCTACTTATTCCTTCCCATTCCATGCAAACTGTATTTTCTCGATATATTTCCCTCAAAAGCTGTACACAATCGTCGCCTATGCCTATTCCTTCCAAAATTTCCCACAATATTTCCTCATTGACATTGTCATACGCCCCAGTGATGTCTAGAAAAGCCACATACAACGGCCTCCTTTCTATTTTAGATATTTCGATACATTGAGTAAGAACAAATAGGTTATCGTCCAAACGCCTGTCAACTCGAAATCCATTCTGAAGTTCTCCCAAAATATTGTTACGTTCTGCCCAGGCTTCTATTTTTAATTTTACTGCTTGCATAGCCATCCTGTATAGTACCGATGTAATGGTTAGCGGTCTATACGAGCGAATGTTATTCTTTTCCCCCTTGCCTTTATAGATTTAGTTCATTCTGCTTTTTCGCCAACTGTCCGGTATTTGCCTCTCCTGTAAGCATTTTTCTACGGCTTTCAATAGTGCTTCTTTAGTGTTCTGTCCTAATTCGTTAATGAGGCTAACAGGGACACCATCTAAACCCATAGCAGTGCGCTTTGGAATTTTTCCTTCGGCCTTTTTCCAGTTGAAATTCTCAAGCTCTAGCTCTTCCTTTGTTTCGCTCTCCGTCATGCTTTTATCCACTGGGGATGAATCTCTTGGACGATCTTCTTAAACGAACCGGCTATTACCTTCTGGATGTAACCCAACGATTCGTACCCTTCCAGTTGATTTCCTCTTTCATAAACAATATGCTGTTGGAATGTGGCAGACTTTTTACCTAGTGCTTTTATGTGGTTCCAAAATATCCTAGGCGCGTCCTTCTTTTTGTTATGAATTTCTGTAACCCAGCGTTCGCTTTCACCTTTAATTTTTGCCTCGACCAGTTTCTGTACAAGAGATTTTTTCTCTAAATATATTTCCCATCTTTCCGTGACTTCGACTTGCGGCCGCTTCTCCCTCTTTGCGTGTCTCTGCTCCCTTGATGCTTTACGTCGCTTTTCGATCGCTTCCCGGACTTCCTTGTTCCACCGTCTATTTGGCGTTCTCTTTCCTTTCCAACAAACAGTTTTCTTCTCTTTACTTATTTCTTTCGTCATTGCATGAACTAGCTCATTATACCCCCAGTCCTTGCCTCGTATTTTGCCCACTTCTTCCTCTACTCTTGCTGCTATATTTGCATTTGTTTGTCATTTAAGTACGACCTTCCAAAACTTCGACTCTACGTTATTATTTTCAGTTTTATATCCCAGTTGTAACATTATGCGTTTATGATCACTAGCCAAGCTGTTCATCCCGTCCTCGTCTATTCTCATTTCTCTCAGTTTTTCATAGATTCCTTCCGTCATTAGACAATAATCAATGTTCGATTGTCTGTTTCTGACCTCCCACATGATCTGTCCACCACACTTGGGCCCTGTGTTAACTATCACCAGACTATGGTGCTCGCAAAGATCGAGCAATAACCTCCCATTGGTGTCTGTATATCCGTAAAGGTCATGGATGTGGGCATTCATATCCCCTAGGAGGATGATTTCGGCCCCATGACCAAATTCTTTAATATCGGTGTTTATGCAATGCTTTATCTACAGATTCTTTTTCTTAGTTATTTCCCGTCCACATGTAAGCTACACCTAGCCACGTTTTCTTTCCACCTACCGTGCCCGAAACCCAGAGGTGCTCTGAACACGTTTGTTTTACTCTCTCCCATTTGGCTCCGCTGTGAATAAGCATTCCAACACCACCACCTTTTCTTTCTGATGTGATCCTGTTGCACCCTTCCCAAACATAACTGTCAATATGTGGTGGCTCTTCCAGGTCTCTAAGGTGCGTTTCTGTAACCGCATAAACGCCTATCTTTTCTTTGTTTAACTGTTCCTCAATCACTAACCACTTTGCCTTTTTTCTGCCACCCTGCATGTTTATGTAACTAATTGCTACACGTGCCTTCGCTCTTTTCTTCCTTTTACCTCTTTTCTGGCATTTCTCAGTGCTACCTGCCCGAAAATACCCCTGGTTGTTTCCTTTGTTCCTTGCTACCCCGGACTCCGAAGGGCCAGCGTGCCCCCCAAAAAAGCTACTGCACGTCCTGCAAGCGGCCTACCTACCTCATGACCAAGCCTCCTATAGAAGTGAATTCTGTCTCTTTGGAACCCCCCCCCCCCCCCACCTATGCACCTCCCTGTTTATTTCCACTACTTCGAAACCATTCTCTCGACTCGTACACCATATCTCTTTGTTTGCATCGATAACCGCTCTTTGGAGGTTGCCGCCACGCACTGGTATTTCCGGTATGGTGCACACTACTATCTGCACCTGGGGGGAGATGGCGCGCATGTCGTCGACGCCTTTTGCCATGGTCGCCCCTAATCCTGACGCTTGTTTGTTGAGGACGTCGTTTAGCCCTGCCGCAATCATCACGAGGTTGCGTCCGTGAGCCCCAGACCTGAGCTTTTCTCTTCCTTGCCTCATGACTGAACCCAGCCTATGTCCTGGGAACGTCCCTACCAATACTCGTTTGTCGCCTTTCACCCTCTCTTTGAGTGCCTCGGCGCATCGAACTAAATTGGAATCGCCAGCTATGATAACCCGGTGAGGTTTTCCAGCTGGAGTCACCTGCACCTGGCTACTGTCTGGGTGTTTAGCCTGAGCCCCAGCTGCTGCATTGTCTACTCCCTCCTGCAAAGCTACTTCCTGAAAGCTGTGCCCGGCGCTCTTTGCACCTGCGTTTTTCACACCCTGTACTTGCTGCCCCGCCCCCCCCCCCGCGCTGGAGGTGGGCGCCGCACTATTCTCGCTGTTGCCTGCTTCTTTGTTCACCTTAACTACCATGGCCAGTCCCTCCTCTGCTAATCTAAGCCTCTCCCCCATGGCCTGCGTTTTCTCACGCTCTTTTGCCAACGCATTTTCAAGCTCAGCGATTCTGTCCATAAGTCCGCTCTGAGCAGCCATCATTAATTTTTTCCATTTTTTCCTCGATCTCACACTGTCTACATTTTGCGTCAGCTTCTTCTGCCTTCTCTTCCGCACAAACTTCCATTTTCACAGCTGCCCCGCACCCTGAACACTTTGCGGTCTTTTTGACCATGACCGCTCGTAGCACAAGGGTTACACTATCTAATGAACAAAGGCCCTCGGTACTACAAACACTTCCCTAAGACAATACGTACCCAAAAGTTCAATGGATAGCCCACACTTCAAAACACTCGTGGTGGGTGTACGTGCACCTCAGCCACGTGGAGGAAGAAAAACGAAAGAAAAAAAACCCAAAAAGCAAGTTACTGACCCCTCCAAAAAACCGTACCAACTAATAACCTCTGTACTACAAACACTTCCCTAAGGACAAACACTTCCCTAAGACAGTACGTACCCAAAAACTCAATGGATAGCCCACACTTCAAAACACTCGTGGTGGGTGTACATGCACCTCAGCCACGTGGAGGAAGAAAAAGGAAAGCAAAAAAAAAATCCAAAAAACAAGTTACTGACCCCCAAGAAAACCGTACCAACTAATAACCACAAATATAGTTTATGCTAATGACCTATACTAGAAAAGCAAGCTCAATGCATGCAAGAAAGCTTATCTGCCGCTGTCGTTCCGGAGACCTCGAAAAACACATCCGCTCACGCCGGCGCCCTAGCAAACTTTTCGTAAAAGGGCGCCTCTAGCGCCGAACGCGCGAACTACAGCCACCTGCCAAGATGAGGGTACCCTAGCAGACGACGCGATCCTCGGCGAATGTCAACGCGCCAGTGAGTGAGTGCGTGTCCTTAAGGGCAAGCCCATTTCGCAATAATAAAAAAAAAAAGAGTACGTGATACTTCAGCACCGCCGAATACTGAGTTGCTCCTGTTTGTTCTTGGGTGCCTAATTCTTTGATCCTTTTGTACGATAATCTAAACGGCCAACATTCTGAAGTGCTAGCAATGAGGATGCCGTGACCAGAACAGTGAAAATATTATACATTTAATTGGAAGCCAGAGGAACTGTGGCGTATCCCACGTGCTTAAAGGGACCCTGAAACGGTTTTGACGATTTTGTGCAAACATGGTGATCCGGTAGAGCGGGTCACTAGGACCATTACAGGACAGATTTTAGCGCTGTGCGTAAAGTGTGTAATTTACAATAAGGTTTTGAACACGCGTATCGCAAAAGGTCGCAGCGGCCCGCCAAAAAGCGTTTTCAAACGCCCCCGCCATCGAGCGATCGAATGGGAGGTCGCTGATTGGCCCCGACCCAAGTGACGTGCGCGTAATTTTCAAAACCTAGCTGCGAACAACGTGCTTCTACAACGTACTCCTTCGTTTCAGCCAACGGTATCATCGCGGCATCTGGCGGCGTCACACGAGTCGCCGGCGCTCTATTACAGAGGGCTAGCACTGCCGAGGCGGGCGACCTCAGTGAGGATATCGGGGCGCTATGTCACTACGGGAGGCTCGGCAGAGCGGCTGACGCGGGAGGCGCTGTCGTCGCTAGCGCGCACTCCGCAGCAGATCGAGTTGAGGAGGAACAGCAGTGGTAAGGAGGAAGGCGACAGAAATAAGCCCATAGCTGCCTTAGCGCATTGTGCTTCGCTTTATTTATGGTGTGAATGATTTCGCAATTGTGTTGCCTAATCAGTGACGCAATGTCAAAAAAACGTTTCAGGGACCCTTTAAACAAGGGTACGTGTATTCACTTTCAGTGCATCGTAATGGCCGTAACGATAGCTTTGTCATTAACGAGATGTACACTGGCCCCGCCACGGTGGTCTAGTGGTTATGGCACTCGGCTG
The DNA here is from genome assembly GCA_013339685.2 of Hyalomma asiaticum. NCBI lineage: Eukaryota > Metazoa > Arthropoda > Arachnida > Ixodida > Ixodidae > Hyalomma > Hyalomma asiaticum. The sequence continues at coordinate 126,363,508 of CM023484.1, forward strand.
CAGATCCGAAGGTCGCGGGATCGAATCCCGGCCGCGGCGGCTGCATTTCGATGGAGGCGAAATGTTGAGGCCCGTGTGCTGTGCGATGTCAGTGCACGTTAAATAACCCCAGGTGGTCGAAATTTCCGAAGCCCTCCACTACGGCGTCTCTCATAATCAGAACTGGTTTTGGGACGTTAAACCCCACAAATCAATCAGATGTACACTGATTCGTTTGGCTACAACCTTATAGATTATTGACGAAGTTTATATCCACAGACGATCGCTGCTGAGTCACTCAGTGGTGTGGCACTTCAAAAGCGAACTCTTGTGGCCCAGACTATGTGAACCGATTCTTGTCTGGTTTATTTTTATAAGTGGGGGAATATCCGAAGCTTTCTGCACGTCACAAGGCTTTTCATTACCCCTGAGGTCGGCCGACAGCTTTTCCTTAAGAACGACATGAATACACTAACGCCTATAGCCTCGTATGGCTCGGAGTTTTCCTTTTTTTTTTTAGAAGAAAGCCTGGTTGTAAGCAAGCGCTCCCGTGCAATAAATGAGTAAAAACAGACTTGCCGACGGGCTCTCATTGGTAAAAGCGCTGCATATAGGGAGGTTTCGCTGCGACAAGCTGAGTTTTCTTTCATATTTTTTTTTTTCATTTTTTTTCCAACAAAGGCACGGTGGTTGCGATACGCGAGCCTAAAGGTTCACTAGGGAGGCCGGAACCAAGGGCGACTGCAAATATCAGACGCTAAAAACGAAAATAAGGGTGCGTGCGTTTTTTAGGCGGTAACGCAGCCATCGTGAACAATAGGACAAACTTTATCGGTGAATACAGCAAACGTTCACAGTCGTGTCGGGATAGCGATTACGCAGTTATTTTCGCCACACGCCCTTGCAGAATTCTTAAGCCAAGATTTATTCATCACACTAACTCTCACGTTCATTTTTTTTTACCTCTGGCTGGATCCATGCCGTTCCAAGGGGCCCGGGAAATGAATTTACCAAAAACATTATTAAGAAAATATTCCTTTCCTGCTGCTGCACGCGGACGACGACCGTCGAAATAGAATGATGCTCCCTCGGTTTTCCCTGCACGAAAAAAAAAAGAAAAGAAAAACAACATCCGTAAACAGTGCGCACGCAAACGTCGCCGCGTGCACACGAGCGGTAGCATGTGTATGTGCACGCGCAGAACGGAAGCGACTCACCTTTCTTGTTCCTAAAAGGACGAAAAGCTGATGTCGCAACGTAAATGTCGACAAAATACGGTGTCTCCTTATACACGTCCCTGTGGTTCCAGGTGTTGATAGTGCACGCTGCCAAGACCAAGTAGCCAAGATGCTTAAGGATGACGTGATCCAGCCGTCAAAAAGCCCCTGGGCGTCGCCTGTGGTATTAGTCAAAAAGAAAGACGGAACCCTACGTTTTTGTGTGGACTACAGAAAGCTAAACCAGGTGACAAAGAAAGACGTGTACCCGCTCCCACGTACAGATGACTCCCTCGATAGGCTAAGGCATGCTCGTTATTTTTCTTTGATGGACTTGAAGAGTGGATATAGGCAAATCGAGGTGGATGAAAGAGACCGAGAGAAAACCGCTTTTGTGACCCCAGACGGTTTATACGAGTTTAAAGTCTTGCCCTTCCGTTTGTGTTCAGCACCCGCTACGTTTCAAAGGCTCATGGACACTGTGCTTTCGGGACTCAAGTGGAAAACGTGCTTAGTGTATCTCGATGACGTCATCGTGTTTTCCACCACGTTCGAGCAGCACCTTGAGCGCCTTACAGTAGTTTTACAGGCGATACGGTCTGCAGGCCTTACGTTGAAACCAGAGAAATGCCACTTTTGCTTTGAATAACTGCAATTTCTCGGTCACGTTGTGAGTCACGCAGGCGTTCGTCCGGATCCTGAGAAAACTGCTGCTGTTGCACGATTCCCCGTACACACTGATAACAAAGCTGTCAGGCGCTTCCTAGGCCTGTGCGCTTATTACCGGAGATTCATTGCAGACTTCGCGCGCATTGCATCGCCGTTAACTCGGCTCACAAGGGACGACGTTGCCTTCGTTTGGAACGATGAACAAGAACGTGCTTTTAATGATTTGAGACGACGCCTCCAGACCCCTCCAGCGCTTGCCCACTTTGACGATGCAGCCCCGACGATGCTTCACACTGACGCCAGTAATGTAGGCCTAGGAGCAGTGCTTGTGCAGTGGCAACACAATGCAGAAAGAGTAATTGCCTATGCAAGCAGGACGCTTACACGCGCAGAGGCAAACTACTCGACTATTGAAAAAGAATGCCTTGCCGTCATATGGGCGATTCTGAAATTTCGCCCATATTTGTATGGACGCCCGTTCAAGGTAATCAGCGATCACCACTCCCTCTGCTGGTTGACCAGTCTGAAAGATACTACCGGCCGATTAGCGCGTTGGAGCCTCAGGCTCCAAGAATTCGACGTGACGATCGTGCACAAGTCGGGGAAGCGACACACAGAAGCTGACTGCCTGTCTCGATCCCCAGTAGAGCCAGCTACTTTACCCGCCGAGGACGAGACAGCATTTCTTGGTGTCCTAGATACTTCCGCCATTGCACAACAACAACGTGACGACCCTGAGTTGCTAGGCCTCATCAGTTTCTTGGACAGACGAACTCAGACCGCACCTAAAATTTTTGCGAGAGCACTGTCGTCGTTCTGCTTGCGCAACAAGGTGCTTTACAAAAAGAACTTTTCACCCAGCGGATCCATCTACTTACTCGTCGTTCCTGGGGCACTCCGTCGCGAAGTACTCGAAGCGTGTCATAGCGAAGTCACTTCTGGGCATCTGGGATATAGTCGAACACTGAACAGAGTGCGGCAAAGATATTATTGGCCAGGACTACCTGCTGCCGTGAAACATTACGTTCAGACCTGTCTAGATTGCCAGCGGCGCAAGTCACCTCCGGCGAAACGTTTGCTGCAGCCTGTCCAAGTCCCACAAACGCCTTTTGACCAGATCGGCATGGACCTTTTGGGCCCACTTCCTACATCTGCTGCGGGTAACCGCTGGGTTATCGTAGCAACTGAGTATCTCACTCGCTACGCCGAAACAAAGGCTATCCCCAGAGGTACGGCGGCAGAAGTAGCACAATTTTTCATAGAGAATGTTGTCTTGAGACATGGAGCGTCAGCAGTTGTCATAACTGACCGGGGAACCGCATTCACAGCAGCCCTTTTGCATCACATCTTGACGCTGAGCGGTACCGCTCATCGCAAGACAACAGCCTACCACCCGCAAACAAACGGACTCACCGAGCGGCTAAACAAAATAATCGAAGACATGCTTTCGATGTACGTCGACATTGAGCATAAAAACAGGGACGACATTCTGCCCTATATCACGTTCGCCTATAACACGGCGAGACAAGAAACAACACGAATGACTCCGTTTCGTCTTGTCCACGGACGTGAAGTAAGAACCATGTTGGATGCCATGCTCCCACACGAACCGGACGAAATTGACACGGATGCCGACGAATTTACTCAACGCGCGGAAGAAGCTCGACAACTAGCACGCGTGCGAATCCACCAGCAGCAAGAGTACGATGCACGACGCTATAATCTCCGTCACAGACCTGTATCTTACGAAGTAGGCGACAAGGTATGGGTGTGGACGCCTGTACGACGACGAGGACTGTCGGAGAAGCTGCTGAGGCGATACTTCGGACCCTATCGAGTCCTGCGACGACTAACTGACCTCACCTACGAGGTTGTCCCAGATAGCCCCCCCCCCCCTGCACGAGGCGACGCCAGCTCAGTTCCGAACTGGTGCACGTAGTGCGTATGAAGCCGTATGTGACCGAGTGATTGTGCTAGCGACCAGCTCACGGACATTGACCATATAGCATCGAGACGATGCTCTTTTGGGGAGAGGCTAATGACACATGTGCTGTGAATGTGAAATAGAAGACGATGACGATAAGAAACACTACGGGATTCTATGTAGTGGGACTGCTAGAAGAATTAGAAGAAGACGACGACGCCCATTATTCTTACGTTTGTTAAACAAGCTCTTGTGCTGTGCTGTCAAGCGTCCTGTTTTCTTCTGTCCGCGTTGTACCGCGACAATATATATATATATATATATATATATATATATATATATATATATATATATATATATACATATATATATATAATTCGGGGAAGAAGTTCTGTGGGTCCGGTTCAAAACTAGTTTAGAAACAAATTGCGCACTTGCGAAAATCGCACGTTTATTATTCAACGTTTCGGCCGTGGCACGGCCGAAACGAAGGCCGTGCCACGGCCGAAACGTTGAATAATAAACGTGCGATTTTCGCAAGTGCGCAATTTGTTTCTAAACTATATATATATATATATATATATATATAAACGAAGCACTAACGAATACCGTAAGCTTACGGTTAACTTTGATATAGGAGTATAGATGTAAAATATGGATTTGAATGTTTCGAATTGTCCTCTACTAAGCAAAATGCACTGAAAACGGGTGCCGCACGCATATCAGGTGACAAAGACTTACACGTGAAATGTTCTTCCAGGCGTTTGCTTAACCCGATTTATAAAGCTAAAAAGGACGCACGGAGTTGCCGCTTCCTTCTCTGATATGTAGGTGCTTCTAGAAGACATGACAGTGTTTCAACACCGTGAAACAGCGCCGCTCTGTACGCACTCCGCCATCCACGTGGTCATCTGCTACTGTTTCCTTGAGCAAGATGGCGGCGACAGGCTTCACTTTCGGGGAGCCGCTTCCACACGCGAAGTATTAAATATAGCTCATTGGTACAGCTGCCGCAACGCGGGATTTCTCTATTAATTTCACGAGAAAAGTAATCATTACGTATGCTTTACGAACGTCAGTCCTGATAATGTTTTAAAGTACTGTATTTCTAATTAGAAACATAGCCCTGGATTGCTAAAACATTTGAGGGACTATTTGCGGCGCTGCTACAACCCTCACTGGACGACAGAGCTCTGTCTTTGGCGATTCTGCGAACAGCTTGTGAAACGGAGTTGTTTCTTTTATATATATACAGTTAGCCACACTGTCCGGATTGCGGTGAATCGTACTGCTCGCTATCGCACATGCTTTGGCAATGCTCCGCGTCAAGCGGCACCGAGTTGAGCACAGAACAAGACTGGGAAGACGCACTGCGAAGCGGCGACCACCAGACACAACTCCGGGCCGTCCAGAGGGCTCACGAAAGGGCGGAGGCTCACGGGCTTCCCGTCCCAACGTGGGTGCGGCCCGCGACTCCTACCCACCACTAAACCAAAAGTGGGTGGGGAGGGGTTCCTCCGGACTTAATAAAGTTATTTCCTCCTCTTAAGAGACGCTAGGCTCGCTTGCTGGCAAAGGCCCAGAGCAGGACGAGCAACATTCAGCAGCACCGGTGGCGCCACTTTATCGGCGCGGGCAGTCGGGAAGCTGGGGCCGCGCTTGCCGCGCCGCCTGCGCCATTGCGACCGCGCGGGGAAACAGTTGAATCAGTCGCTCCTCGCTCTTGCAAATGTGCGGGCGTGCTCGTGGGATGCGCGATCGCGGCACTGTGGCCCGTTTTAGCGAGGAGCGCTCGGTAGTTTTTGTTGGATAAGCGCTTTGTGCATACCCTGTTTCACACCGAACGACAACACTGTGGATGCTAGCGGGACATCTTACAGTATGCGTGTTCGCCTCAAGAGATTGATCGTTTCGTTTTCGCAGTATCGTGAGTTTTTTTCTCTTTTATGCCGAGTAATAAATGTATACCCTTTGTCAGGAATAAAGCACTTCGTCATACGGCTGTGAGTGTTTTGTTGCGTATCTCTACGGCTGCGAATGTTTTGTTGCGTGGTCCTCGTTCCTGTGTTTCTGCTCGCGAGTCATCAAGCGGCGGCCTCGCACGGATACAACGGCGGAAGGCGGCTGTGAAATGCGCGCAACTGTGCTACGGTACGTAGTACATTTTGTTGCCGAACTATTCGCGTATCGTCGACAGCGTTGCACCTGGCGCATTGAGGCCTTTTCACATGACGCAGAAACTCGGTGATTTTGGGCGGCGTCTAGAGCGATCGCGATTTTTAAAACATTCGCGAACGCGCTCGTCGCGACGGGCCGCGACGAGCGACCAACGTGTTGGAATTTATTCGCTCTGATCGCAGCGATCGGAACGATTTCCCGTCGAAATTGCGTTCAGCAGTTTCCTAGCTATTTGGCTGTTTATTTCGGCCATGGTGGTGGAGTGTGTTGTATGATTGGCGTCATTGGCGCCATGGATTACGCAATGTGTAGTACTAATAGCAACCAGTACAGAAAAAAAAAATTGAACCTCGTGCATCGGCATTCCACAACTTATACGGTTTCATTTATTACGTGGCAGCTGTGGGTTGTGTTTTAGTTTGGTTGTGCTAGCGCCTTAGCTTCGACGTTGTACAACAACCAGAACGCATTTGCTTCCGTGCGCTGAGACAGTTTCCGCTGGTTGATGTACTCGAGTTGGCTCGACGATATCGAATGTGTGCGACTTGCCTTGCATACGCAAACATCCTTAATTTCTTTTTTGAGATCACCTGTAGTTGGCGCACACAGCCAAGGTGTTTGCACTGCACGTACTTTGCGTGCACTTACACGTGCTCGCATTGCGGGTCTAAATGCTATGAGCCTTCGATAATAATGATTGAGAACGACGTGGTCTCGAGGCATACGATGGCGGGCTGCATTTTTGTGCGCCATTTCCGCGAATGCTCTTGCTTTTCGTCTCCATCGAAATGAAGCCGTCGTGGCCGGAAATGAACACTCGTCCTAGCAGCGCGATAGACAAAAGGTCGTGAGCGCGACATACGAACCTACAAGGTGCTTTGTCAAGAAGCCATGACCTTAGTATGTCGCCAGAACTTTCTGAAGTGTTAACGCGTGCAGTTTGCGCGGATACGCGGCACATCTTTGTTGAACTGAACGTGCGACCATAACTATGTGTGTGTGTGTGTGTGTAGAACTTTATGAGATCCTGCAGATTTCTGGCCTGGGCTCCCACCTAGGAGCAAGCGGAGAGACCGTGTCTCCCAGCAGCTTCCTCGGCCTGCTGGATCGCCCAGAGTTGTTGGTCCAGGCTTGAACTGAGTAGCGCGGCACGCCAACGCGCTCGAAGGTCTTCATTGGAGGCCGCGACCCCAGTGTTGCTGATTATTGCTGGACATGCCCATAGGATATGATCTAGCGTAGCTCTGGTGTTACAATACTGGCAGAGATTGGTGGTATATAATTCGGGACGTATGTGGTTCATTATGACGGGGTTCGTGTAAGTTCGTGTTTGGAGCTGCCGCCATTGAACGGACTGGGCCCGAGTAAGCTTGTGGTGAGGTGGTGGGTACTCCCGCCTTTGCAGTCGGTAATGTTGAGTAATCTCGCAGAATTTAGTGAGCCGATCGTCCCATTCCCACACCGCCGTGGAGGAGTCCGTTCGGGTGGTTGCTGCTTCGAACGCGGCTCGGAACGTGAGACCTCGAGCCACGTTGTTCACCACCTCGTTTGGATTGAGCTCCGGCTTACCTAGGGGGGTGTGGGCTGGGAACCAGAGGATCTGTACGCATTTGTCTGTCTCGCGAATTTCGCCTTTAGTTAAGATCCGCAATGCCTCCGGGGAGATTCTGCCGTTCGCATAGTATCGCACGGCCGTTTGCGAGTCGCTTATAATGTAGTAGGCGTTGGTATGGGCTATTGCCAGCGCAATAGCCACTTCCTCCGCCGTTGCTGCGTGCCTTGTGGCGAGTGAGACGCTTGTTTTGCATTGGTGTGTGTGGTCTACGACTGCGGCTACGAAGCAGTGGCGGTAACTAAGCTCCGACCATTTTTGGTGTGCTTTTATAACGTGCCATATGAATGGTAGCAGTGTCGTTGATCTCGAAGCGCTGATGCCAAAGAGGTATTATTCATAATACTTGTTGCTTTGCCTTATCTCGTAGAGTGCATTTCTTTCCTCCACATATATTTATAGGATTCGTATTTTTACTGCACCTGTTTTCATTTTATATAGCAATGATTCATTGTAGAAGCTTTCTGGCATGTAACAACACTTCGAAGGACATAATTTGGGTATGTAAATAATGACAAGGCAGAAACCACAGCACTTGCTCGCAGTGTACTTGATTTGTTTTATTTGTGATGTTTATATAGCACATCGCTTGAAAAGAAACACATACAACAGTTGAAAAGCGGGTATATAGCATGCAAGATTCATACATAGAACAAAATGGAAGATCACAGCTAATCAATACCAGACAGGAAAGTTGCCTTGTTGCATCCCTGTCTGAATTACAGCTTCTTCTTGGGTATGGACCAATCTTGCACTTCAGTGGCCATTCATGTGGGAAGGTGCACATTCAGATGCAAAGAAAGCCAAACTAAATCGAGACAGCTTGCCGTTATATATTGTTACGCACAAATAAGACTATATACAACTGTATTTACAAGCTCAACCATAACCGTGCACAGCAAGAACAGCCCGCGTTTGGTTATCACTTTGTCGTCCATGAAAGACACTCGCGTATGTGCCGTAGCATGACCCCCGGCTGTAGAAGCTCCGTCCCGGAGCGGCTAAAAAGTGTCGTCGGAAACACAGTTGTAGGGATTCAGTCGCGAGACGTGGACGACGTCTCTGGACGAGTTGGAATGGGCCGTCGTGGACGAGACGGGAGCAATTTCGTAGGTGACTGGAGTCACTTAGCGCAACACGCGGTAGGGTCGAGCATATCGGGAAAGGAGCTTTTCGGACAATCCCACACGGCGGCATGGGGTCCAGAGGAGCACAAGGTCACCAGGCGAAAAATATAGCTCTCGATGTTGAGCATCATAGCGACGCTGTTGACTGCTTTGTGATGCCATAAGCCGAACACGGGCAAGCTAACGAGCGTGATCTGCGCGTGCAATGGCTTCGGGGGCGTATTCAGTGGTAGCAGTGGCCGATGGAGGGAGCATGGTATCAAGGGGTAACGCCGGCTCTCGTCCGTACAACAACAGGTAGAAAGGCGAAAACTCAGCAGTATCATGGCGAGAGGAGTTGTAGGCAAATGTTATTATGTAAGGAAGGAAGCACCACGTTCCAATCGCGATGATCGTCGGAAACGTACATAGCTAGCACGCCCGTAAGGGTGCGACTTAGGCGCTCGGTGAGGCCGTTGGTCTGAGGGTGGTACGAAGTGGTCAGTTCATGTTGAGTTGAACGAGAACGGAGGATGTCGGCGATGACCTGGGAAAAAAGTTACGGCCACGGTCAGTAAGTAGCTGTCGCGGAGCACCGTGAAGGAGGATCACGTCACGCAGCAGGAAATCCGCAACGTCAGTGGCACAGCTGGTCGGTAGTGCGCGAGTTATTGCATAGCGCGTGGCGTAATCTGTCGCCACCGCGACCCACTTGTTGCTGGAGGCTGATGTTGGGAAAGGGCCTAGAAGGTCGAGTCCGACGCGAAAGAAGGGTTCTGGGGGAATCGACTGAAGGTGACCGGCACGTGGAAGGGAGGACCATTTGCGACGTTGACACGACTCGCAGGCAGCCACGTAACGGTGGACAGAGCGTGCAAGCCCTGGCCAAAAGAAACGGCGGCGGACACGGTTGTACCTGCGGGATACACCAGGGTGTCCGGCAGTGGGTGCGTCATTAAGTTCGTGGAGTATGCTCCGTCGTAGGTGTCTCGGTACGACTATGAGCAGGTCAGGTCCTTCGGGCCGAAAATTACGGCGGTAAAGGACGCCATTCTGGACAAGAAATCTTCTCACGGAGGCATCATTGGGCGCTGCTTTTATGTGTTCGATGATCGCTCGCAAGGAAGGGTAGCGATTTTGTTCGTCTTCAAGGTTAGCCAGGTCGGACACTGAGAAGATACAGTGGACTGTGTTCTCATCGTCGTCGTGAGGGTTGTCGACGGGATAGCGAGACAAGCAATCTGCATCGCGATGCAAGCGGCCAGATTTGTACACGACTGAATAGGAATATTCTTGTAAACGCAAGGCCCAGCGCCCGAGCCGTCCTGAAGGATCTTTAAGAGTAGACAACCAACAGAGTGCGTGGTGATCCGTAACTACAGAAAATGGGCGGCCATACAAATAGGGTCGAAACTTCGCTACCGCCCAAACAAGAGCCAAGCACTCACGCTCTGTGATAGAGCAGTTTTTCTCAGCGGCCGATAGGAGGCGGCTAGTGTAGGCAATGACACGATCGTGACCACGCTGACGTAAATCCTTGACAAAACGGCGAAAGTATGAACATAGCTCGAGAAAGCTGCGGACATCCTTGATGGACTGTGGTACAGGGAAGTTCATAGGGGATATTTTTCCCGGGTCTGGCTGTACGCCGTTGGCATTGACTAAATGGCCAAGGGCCGTCATTTGGCGGCGGCCAAAACGACACTTGGACTAGTTGAGCTGGAGCCCGGCCTGACGAAAAAGGTGCAGGATGGTTGTGAGACGATCAATGTGCGTTTCGAATGTTGGTGAAAACACGATAACATCGTCTAAGTAGCACAAGCATGTGGACCATTCAAAACCTCTCAGGAGGGAGTCCATCATGCGTTCAAAGATGGCAGGGGCGTTACAAAGGCCGAAAGGCATGACCTTGAATTGATAAAGGCCGTCAGGTGTAATAAAGGCTGACTTTTCACGGTGCATATCGTCGACAGCAATATGCCAATACCCGGAACGTAGATCAACAGATGAAAAGTAGCGAGCTCCGTGGAGGCAGTCAAGAGCGTCATCTATACGTGGCAACGGGTACACGTCTTTTTTTTTTTTGTGATTCGGTTAAGGTGCCGATAGTCGACGCAAAATCGCCAAGAAGCGTCTTTCGTACCAAAACGACAGGCGATGCCCACGGACTCGACGATGTTCTTTGCGAGCATCTTGTCAACTTCGCTTTGAATTATTTGACGTTCAGCCGCGGATACACGATAGGCACGTCGGTGGATAGGAGGAGCATCGCCAGTATTTATGCGATAGGTCACTTGCGTAGCTTGGCCTAAAGGACGACCGCTGATGTCAAAAATGTCACTGTATGCACGCAAAACGCTATGTAGATCCTCACTTTGCTGAGGGGTTAGGTCTGGGGCAATCATCGAGGTAATAGCCTTATCAGAGGAACAGGCATAGGACTGCTGCGCGAGTGAATGTGGCGAAGCGGTCACTCTGAAGGCCTGCACTTAGCTTGCGTCGAGTAGGCTGAGCAGGGCGAGGGAGATACCACGGGGCAGAACTTGTGTCCCATTACCGCCTAACCAGGAAAAAATTCCCGCTCCCCCACCCCAAATTGAACAAGCCTCAGGCTAGCACATTCAGACTTCTCCAAACCCGTTCGTACCCCACTCCTCGGTCTCTTAATAAAATAGACCCCGATCATTCACAGTCATGCCCCAAATGCGGCCATGACTCCTGTTCTTTTGATCACATGCTCTGGCTGTGCCCAGCTCTTAATGCTTCTCCACACATCACGAAGGAGCAATGGGAGGAATCCCTGCAAAGCAGCGATCTACACACTCAACTCCAGGCCGTCCAGAGGGCCCACGACATCGCGACGGAACTTCGACTTCCAGTACCGTCGTGGGCGGAGCCACCAACTTGATCTGGTGGGACCCTGGTTCCCCAGATTCAAGTTCCTCAGGACTCAAATAAAGTTCTTGTCATGTCATGTCAGAACTTGGGGAGTCAAGTTAAAATTCGCTACAGGTAGGCTGGCGCAGTTGGCAACAATGGAAAGAACTGTATGAGGAAGTGTGATGCCTCTGTCGAGCAACACGTCAGTTACTGGCGTCAAAAGGTAGTCCCCATCAGGTACTGGAGGCGACGACACGAGATCGATGTAAGTAAGTGTTTGAGGCGGCAAGCGAACGTAGGCGGCGGCATTGAGACGACTGGGGCGTTGGTCGACGGGGTCGACTAGAAGCAGATCGAGGCGTAGAGTACTGGCCGAACAATCTATTAGAGCTGAATGGGCTGAGAGGAAGTCGAGACCAAGGATGACGTCGTGCGGGCATTGGGCTAGAACGGTGAAGAGAACAACGGCACGGCGATCGGCGATGCTAACACGGGCTGTACACATTCCAATAACAACAGCGGTTCCACCATCGGCGACCCGTACAGCTTTAGTGGTTGCTGGCGTCAGAATTTTCCTTAATCTACGACGAAAGTGAGCACTCATGATCGATAAGTGTGCTCCAGTGTCGATGAGTGCGGTCACATGGACGCCGTCAACATATACGTCAAGTAGGTTCTGTTTGGTCGGAATCGTCAACAGAGAATTTTGTGCCATGTCCAACAATGCAGCACCACCTCCAGGAGCTGCAATGCCTAGTTTTCCGGCTGGGAGCGGCGAAAGATGGTCGGGGAAGATGGTTGTCGAGGTAGAGGCGAGCGAGATTGGCGGCGTTGGGGCGAAGGTGAGCGGGCATAGCGAGGCTGAGCGTGGAATTCTTGAGCGGACACTTGTTCTGAGCTGAATGGATACGGACGAGGGCGGCGTGACGGTTCAAAATAATTGGGAAAAAGAGTTCCAGGATGGGGTCCAGCGGCTATGGCAGTAGCGGTAAATGTGTCCGACGCGGTGACAGTGGAAGCAAATAGGTTTGTCGTCAGCAGTTCGCCATTCAGGTGGATTCCGATACCGGGAAGGGGCGAAGCTTGATACGGGACGGGATCGGGTCGCGAAGTTAGGGCGGACATCGGAGCGTGGAGGCAAGGACACCGCATGAATACCCATGTTAGTAATCTCGCGAACTACGGCTTGTATGAGCGATACCGGTGCTGCAGGTGGCGGAAAGGTCTTCACGTTGGTGACATTACGACAGGCGGCCTCTATCTCACGCCGGACGATGCGTGTAACATTGTCGTAGTTAGTGGACGCGTGAGGAACGTCCTCACATGACGACGTCGCTGCAGTATTGGGCAAGCGGGTGAACTGATGGACGATTCGCCGGCTTTTAGCCTGTTCCAAGCGACGGCATTCTTTGATGACGTCGTCAACAGTGGTGACATTATTGAAGACGAGCAGTTTGAATGCGTCGTTAGCGATGCCTTTTAGAATGTGGGCTACCTTGTCTGCCTCGGACATCTTGACGTCGGCTTTGTGACATAGAGCCAAGATGTCAGAATATAGGCGACGTAAGGTTCAGTAGATGTTTGGACGCGCGTGGACAGTTCTTTCTTAGCAGCCAGCTGCCGACCGTACGGGTTCCCTAGACACGTCGCGCAGTTTCTGCTTGAAGCTGTCCCAGCTTGTTATGTCGGATTCGTGAGTTGCGAACAACGCTCGCGGTGGTCCGTCAAGGAAGAAGAGTACATTGGCAAGCTGGAGAGTGGGATCCCACCTGTTGGTGGTGCTTACACGTTCATACCGAGTAAGCCAGTCCTCCACGTCTGCGCCTTCGCGGCCCGAGAGCACGCCGGGATCTTACGGTGTGGTAACCGTGACGTACGTTGTCGCAGACGGATTGGCGGTTGGTGGTGCCGGTTCGTCGGAAGCCATCGTGGGAGCTTCAAGAAAGCGGCCGCTGCGAAGCTCCGTTGCGAGGTCAGGGATCGTACGCCTCCACCACGATGTTACGCACAAATAAGGCTATATACAACTGTATTTACAAGCTCAACCGTGCACAGCAAGAACAGCCCGCGTTTGTTGTTGTTTCCTCAAATCTGGCACATACCCACCCTGGGGGATTGGCCAAGATGTCAGAAGTTCAAATAGTTAAGCCTGATGTACTGTAGAATACCAATCAGAATTGAATAATCAGGATGAAATTAACAGTGAAAAGTACGAATTTATGAAAAGAACCGACCTGAATCAATTACGCATTTTGAAACAGTAGAGCACACATCCCTGTGGCAATGTCCTAATGAGGAGGCTCCCAAAGACAGAATACTAGAGACGGTGAATTGCAACCCAACCCTATGAAAAGAATCTTCTAATGTGTGTTTTCCTAATGAGGATAAACGAGTGCATTTTAAAAAATAATGTTCGATAGATTCGTCTTCGCCGCAAGATGGACACAAGGCGATGGGGCCAGACCAGCTCTGTGCATATAAAAGTTTAGTTTTGGAATGCGACAACGTAATTGCGTAAAGATAACTTCCAGGTTTCTGGAGAGGAGTGCATTTCTATTCCAAGGGAATAAGAGGTGTCGATAGTCATTTAGAGTAGTTAATAAGGAGTTACTTGATTCTTGCCTTATCGCCCTTCTCCTAAATCTTGCAGCAGTTATGAGCGCTGATGCCGGAAGTATTGGGACAATTGGACCACTAAGACGCCCTCGCCAAGCTGTTTGGTTATCACTTTGTCGTCGTCTTTGGTCCAACCATGAAACACACTCGCGTATGTGCCGTAGCAATATTATAGAAGGCTTTCATTGTACATAAATCCTGCTTCTACAAATACAATGCTTTATAGAATCGTACTGTTTGATCGTAACTTCTGATGAAATTGAAGCACCAAGTAACTGTCAAGTTGTTATAAAACGAATTTCTGCAAGTGTGTACATTTGCCCATTGTATAGTTCTAGTGTCATATGTACTGCAAACAAATAAAGGTCCAACCAGAAAGGAGATTGTGAGAACAGCACATGTACAGCTAGGTCCACTGTTAGAGGGAACACGCGCGCGCGTGTCCGCGCTCCGCGGAGTGCCAGTGTATCCGGCGCGGCCGCGCATCGAAGCGAAGCGGCGCAGGTGCACGAGAACCCAGGGGAGGCGCTTCGTGTCGTCTGCTACAGCTCTGGAGCGCAAAGCAAGAGCGGTGCCATAGGAGGCCATGGGCGCAAATCTTGCTTCGGGCTACAGCGCTGTAGCAGACGACACGAAGCACCTCCTCTGGGTTTTTGTGCGCCGCTTCGCTTCGATGCGCGGCCGCGCCGGATACACTGGCACTCCGCGGAGCGCGGACACGCGCGCGCGTGTTCCCTGTAACAGTGGACCTAGCTGTACATACAAGCATGCTGGATGGCAGCCGTATGCCGCCGATATTGGGCGCGAGGGCCACCACTGGAGATGGCGCTCCGGTCGTTCTGACGTGCAAAGTTGGATCACGTGACCCCACGATCCCACCTCGCGCCGAGCCTCCGCCGAAGCGGACGGTTCACACGCGTTTTCAACAGCCATTCGCCAGTGTTTTTATCTAGAAACATCATTGCTTCGCGTTTATTTCCCGTTCGCAGACAACTAAGGGCCACAAAAGCTGAAAAGTGCGCTCGGAGTTATTGGCAGCGTGGTATTTGCTAACAGACGACGTCTGCAAAACGAGCCCAGCCAGTATCACTTCTTCCCCTTTTACACTGCAGACGACGACGTGGCCAGCCTTAAACACAGATTCTCCTTCTATCAGCAGCCGCAGGGTGTCATACAGCTTATCGGTGAAGGTGGAGATGCCAAACACTGATAGTTTCATGGGGCCTTTAGACCACAATAAGTTACACCTTGCAGCGTACTAATGCATTCAAATGCGTATAAGCTAATAGGTCTGGGTCTTACGCTGTATTTTCGATCACTGTTGGTCCCTTTGTTCAAAATACGGACGGGAGTCACTCGTCCAAAAATTCAGTCATGAACTGGCTCGACAGCGATCGAAAATCGCCGTGTGACGACAGTCTTGAATACGCGGGAAAAATAAGCAACAGAAAGGACAAGCAACAGACAACTGTGCCCCAGGTGTCATAATGGGGAGAATTTAAAATGTGATGAAGCCACAGCATCGTAATGTGAACCATAACAAGCTTTAATGAGGCGCGCACGTGCGCGCGTGTACACCTAAATCATCAGAGAAAGGTCGCGATTGAATGCAGCTTTATGCCTGCTGCTTTGCTTTCCGCAAAACAAAGTAACCACTAGCATCGTACTCCACAAGGGTATGCGTGTTGAGCACGAATACAAATCTGCTAATTCCATTTCTTTGAACCAACGGTGGTCCCTTTGTTGATGCAAATATACAATGCATGAACTGCACGAGAAACACGTCGCACGCCTTTCCTGCGGCAAAAACTATGTGTATTTACCGCAGTGCTGGGCAGTATCGAAGATACATGTATCTTAGATACTATCTTAGATACTCTTTGAGTATCTTGTACCTGTATCGCGATACATGTTGAAAGACGTGTATCAGTATCTGTATTTTCGATACATTGAAGAATGTATCGAGTATCTTAAGATACAAGATACTGATGTCGGAACATCACCGCGCGACACTTGAAATACTGGCAGAAGTCCGCTGCTCAAGCAGGTACTGCCGCCACTAAGCTTATAACGCTGATCCGCGGTGTAAACGAACAAACTGCGAAGCGCGCGACGCCATTGGGGAAAGCGCGGGCGGTGAGGAGAGGAGGAGAAGGAGACCGATTGAGGAGAAATTGCGCTGCGTCTAGCTTGCTTAACTGCCACAGTGACGTAACGCCCTCTCATGGGATTACAAGAAAGCACAAATGAGTGAGTATCTCAATGTTACGTATTCTAGTACTCCGTACTGCTTCGGGCGATCGAAAAGTTGGTCTTGTCTTCGGCATCCAGGAAGCTGTTTTCTGCAGATTTCTTTTGCAAAACTCAACATGGATAACGATGGCCGGCATGCTATCTTGGACGGCACGTACTTTTCTGTTTCTTCTTCGGATGGAGACAAGGTTAAAGCAAGATGCGCTTTTTGCAAGTCTGATCAGCGGCGCGTATAGCTCCACATCGAACTTCAAGCTTCATCTGAAGGTGCGTGCACTTTTATTACTGTGCGAACTCTTTTGTCATTGCTGTTCAAGCTGGTTTTTCGCGACCTGCAGTGAAATGCGTATCGCACAATGTATAGGTTTGAATATGACTTCCGTGGTCGCAAAGTACCTGCGTGGTTGTGGTTGGAGCGGTAACGAAACTATATAAATAGGATAAAGAAGCGCTGCTGGGTAACCTAAACAAAATTGTATAGAAGATCCGTCACAAAATATGTCGCTACGAGCGTTGTTACTCCTGTACACTTGTCCCGTGGTCCGGTACTGCGTAAACGGTATACGCGTACGGACCAGGTTAAACTCAAAGTGGTAATTGCGGCATCGTGCCGAGGTTTTGCATCGCCATTTTTGTTATTAGGTGGGAAACCACTACCTGGTTGGCAAGTAGAGCATCGACTTCCATGAATTACAAAAGCCACAAAAAACCGCCGACAGCGTAGCTTATACATAGCTGTCATGTTTAGCAGCCAAAAGAGCCCCAATCAGCTGTTTGGGAATGAAAACAATATAATTATAGCCAGAAAACAACAGTTGTTGAGATACTAACACATGTTTCATTCAAGTTAAACTTGGTTGGTCGCAGTTCTGAAATTCTAAAGCAAACACTCCTGTTCATAGGCGTTTTCTGCTGCATTATATATGTCTATAATATGAAATTTATAAATGTATCGAAGTATCTTAAGATACAAATGGCAAGTATCGTATCGGATACAATTATTGAGGTGGTATCTTGTATCTGTATCCGAAATACTTCTTGCCCGAGTATCTTGTATCGTATCGCGATACAATTTCAAAGTATCTTTGCCCACCCCTGATTTACCGCAATCACGCGCTAAAACCATCTTGATGCTTACTTTTCATTCATTTTCTTTCATCAAAATGCTATCTCACCTAAAGAAAAAGAAAAAAAACCAGCGGACTCCGCACGCGTGGTATCCTCGCCGGTGACCATAGCAGACGGTAACAGCAGCCGAAGCGGTGTCTAAAGCTTTGTAACGAAGCTGTTCTTTTTCCGGAAGAGTTAATTACCTTGCAGTACAATCAATAACGTAGCCACAACAGCATTTTACAGGTATCGTCTAGTTGAAATAAACGACAACAATAAAAAGGTGACGCGCAAAGCAGCTCCGTGCTGAGCAAGGCAGTGCTGGCGGAGCAATCCAACTTGGCGCGTCACACCGGTTGTTCCGTGTGGCGGCGCCACGGTATGTCCTCGCTCCCAATAACCATATGTGGTGCATCCAACGTTGGCGACCCGCACAAGGTTAACCCTTGCTGCCCAGAAAATCGTAAGTAAAAGGAACTGAGTACAGGAAGAGAGGAGGACAGGAAAAGGCGACTGCCGATATCGCCTGGGTGGGTGAGTCCGGGGGTGCATCTACGTGAAGCCGGGGCCAAAGCGGTATGTTGCCAAAGGTGCAGTCACCCGGCCTCGGCTAAACCCACAGGATCCCCCTTTCCCCGGACACGGCTAAGCCACACGGCAACAAGTGGAAATGGGCCGAGCCCTCTCGCCTCGCTCCTCCGTTCAGTGGTCTCGCCATACGCAAAACGCCTGCAAACGCAGAGGCCCCTGCGGGGAGCACTGGCAGTGGAAACTCCGAGCCATAAAAGGAGCATAGACGCTAACCACATTCAATGCCATTAATCAGCACGAAGAGAGCTTTTTAGACAAACACTTACTGACCGCTGCATTTGCGCAGGACATTGAGTATATAAGGAAACAAAAATGGTCATACCACCTCTTGTGTCACATGGCGCAACTGTGACAATGGCATTCGACGCTGTATTGGTAATGTGCACGTTAGAAAGCCTAAATGCGGTCATTCCAGGTCAGTTTTATGCACGTGCAGTGGTTATGAAAGTTGAAGTACGGTGTACTGGGAATGGGGTAGTGTGCCGTCTGGCGCCTGAGACGTGGCTCTTTTTGCGATTACGGCTTCGTCAACAGAGCACACCGCTCTATGGTGGCGCCACCACTCGCTGGACCTCGGAGTCATTGATTGTCCGCGGATAATATACGGCCTCCGAGATTGGCTCGGCTTTCACGGAGGCCATGTTTAACTAGCACGATTGGGTGCAGGAGTGCTTCGTCTATCTTCGCTGACAGTTCGTTCTTCCGACCGCACGTACTCGGGCAGTTCGTCGGGC
Source organism: Hyalomma asiaticum (assembly GCA_013339685.2). Taxonomy (NCBI): domain Eukaryota; kingdom Metazoa; phylum Arthropoda; class Arachnida; order Ixodida; family Ixodidae; genus Hyalomma; species Hyalomma asiaticum. Next base: position 126,382,377 of record CM023484.1, read on the forward strand.
TCTAGTGGCTCCTCGTCTTCCTAAAGAAAGAGAAGAAAAAGAATAAGCACAAGTATGCCAGCGTCGGCAAGTCACAGGCTAGAATACCACGCTGCGGGGAGTTACCTCCCACTAGAGGGATTTAGTATTGCGGAAAACCTTTGCGTTAGCGTTTGCGAGTCACGCATGCTAAATTTTTGTGGAGTGCTATTCGAAAGCATTCCGTAGCTCTTTAGCATAGCGCGAGACGACGACGCGCCGCAAAACGCAAGGCACACAAACCTTCGCTGCGCCATCTAAATGCGAATAGTAAAAGCGTCAAAGCCGTCGGCCGTTGTTAGTAACCTAAAGAGCAACGCAAGCGCAAAAAGAATTATTAAAAAGAACATCGTGCAATAATAATTGCATAAGTGTTGCTGTACTCTGACGAGGCAGAGTTTCGCTTTCGTTGTGCATGTGTAATGTGGTCAAACTAGAATACACAGCGAAAAGATCGTTGTCTTCTCGAAGCGAAAACCAGCAACACGATTTATCGTGAATCAGCTAGTCCCACAACGCAGCAAGACGACACCATAGATGCGAAACGGGCAGCCGTCAGTTGTAGGGAGCCGCCATGCTTCCCGCGCTAAACAAACTTATCGAGCGTTTTGCGTCTCCGCTAAATTCGGAAAATAGCGAGCGATCGCTAAACGCAAAGCTGCAATAGCGTGCGTACGCATGCGCAGTCTGACCCCGCTAAAATTTAGCGTTTAGCGGGCCGCAACTTAAGCTGCACTAAAACTCTCTACTGTTCGTAAAGTCTTTCCAAGTCGGCGTCATGGAAGTCGCGTACGTCTTTCTTGGCCTACTCTGGTTTCGCACCTTCCTTGGATTTTTTCGCCGTTGACACCAGCAGGAGAGCCGTAAGAGCCGCGGCGAACAATAATTGCCTCATTTTAGCTTCGGTCAACGACGCGCCGAACCTGTCACGACTTCTCAGAGGTGTGTAAACTCATGCTACAAAGTGTCTCTTCGCGAATATGCGGCCACTCCGTTCAATTTGCGGAATGGCACAGCACGCACGGAAAGAAAGCGTCAGGGAAGTAAGCGCCGGAAAATGACGGAAACGCAGCACCGGACGTCTACAAATGCGCCGGTAAAAACACCCTCAGCATACCGCACCGTCCGCACGCGAACAACTTTGCAACAGAATCTGTCAATTACCGATTGTCCTCCCATCTACCGCATCAATTTAAATCGTAAGCCGGCAAATAAAGCGGACGTAGTTGTCCATCGGAAATTTTTTGCCTATCATCTCATTGTCATTTAATGTGCGCGTGAATACATGAGCGCACGACTACTTTTCTGGCAGCATCCAAGGGCGATGTAAGCATGGAGGAACGAAATGGATTGAAGGAAGCATTCAGCAAACACTTTCCCAAGATTTTGCTTGCCTGTACGCGTTGCACGTGATTGGCCCCTTTGCCTGCCTTTGCTTCCCCACAAACATAGGAGTTTCGAAAGTTGGACCTTGCGGATCCTTACAGATGAACCGCTACGAGCAAAAGTTGCGGAAAGCGTCTTTTGATGGATAGCAGTAGTCTGATGCAGCGGAACGAACACGGCTTGCGCTGCGCCGCGTGCGATGACATTCTGCTTGTCTGAGGACAAAATATGAAGAGATCGCTGCGACTTATGGTAGCAACAGAACGTTTCTTCTACAGCTCCTACCACGAGCTGGCCGCAGCCGGCCCAGCGCGAGGCGGTCACGCGTTGCCTGCATAAGGAGGCGGCCAAGTAAGAAAAGGACAGCAGACTTCATGGTGCTTGTCCCCTTGTGCTTGATATTGCACAAACCCGATGCTGAATGGGGTAGTGTGCCGTCTAGCGCCTGAAACGCGGCTCTTTTTGCGATGACGGCTTCGTCAACAGAGCACACCGTTCTATAGTGGCGCCACCACTCGCTGGACCTCATTGATTGTCTGCGGATACTATACGGCCTCCGAGATTGGCGGCTTTCACGGAGGCCATGTTTAACTAGCACGATTGGGTGCAGGAGTGCTTCGGCTATCTTCGCTGACAGTTCGTTCCTGCGGCGTTCTCTTGCGTTCTTAGCACTGGTGAATCTTTGCGACTATCTTCGATTAGAATGAGCTGTATGCAAAAAGGGGGCAAGCATTGCTTTATTGCCGTGTTTTTTAAATGAACTATTTCTGGTTGCGTGCAATGAATTTCTGGGCTCAGGCTCTTCTCGCGCTGATCAATCGGGCTAATTATAACGCGCAGTTCTTGTTTGCCTTAGGCAGGGTAACTAAAGGACCAATGAAACCTATAGTTCACTGCTAATGCGACTGTATTATTGTGTGCGGACGGGCAACTGGGTTGTGTGTAAGGGTGCGTACGTGCATGCGCGCGTTTTATCTCATAGTCCTTCTGCTATAAACGCGCCGGACTCTACGATATGGTATTCGTCCTTCTAGATGAATATAAAGGGTAGCGCTATATATTCGGCGTTTTTCGTCGGTCGTACGATCGTTTCCTTTTTTTAGTATGTCCCGCGGGAAAAAGTGTTTTCCGCGAAAGTTTTTCGAAAGTATTACGTTCATAAATGAAAACTATCTGCATATCCAGAATAAATTGTGTTACACAAGTATGCCTTCAGCGTCTTGATTCTTATTATTGTCGTTGTTCTTTTATTGGTTGATATTTCGTAAAATATTATTAATTGCGTGGTCGAGCGACAAAAAATACCAACATTTTTCATCTCTTTGCAAAATTGTCTATCTAGGGAGGAAAGGCGATGGTCGCATTTATTTTCAAAGTGCCTTTATTCCCGGGAAATGCACGTACGATATATAAAAGTATAAAGAAGACATACACACTTTTGTGGAAACTTAGGTGGACCTCCTTAGCTTAAGGTGCTTCAATTGTTCTCGTTTGCAAGAGCGCTCTCGGTTCAGGGACTTCACGAAGAAGCGAAGACGCAGCAACACATAAAATTTGAGGACTCGAAGCGTGAGCTCCTTATTGTGTGCGCCGCAGCCGAGCTTGGGTAGTTCCACTCCTTCGAGAAAGCTCGCGAAGTCAGACATGCTTGCCGCCGTAACTTTCCGTGTGCTGAAGAATACTGTGAACGAATCTTCGAGCACGCCTACTAGACTCGCCAGGCAGCCTGACGGATATACCAAGCCGCCCATGTCAAACTGTTGGATGAATTGATTTCTGCTGTCCATTATTCCATGTGCTTTGGATGCAGACAAGCATTCAGCGCAAATTTTGCAGTTGGTTTTCTGGAGAGTCTTGCGGGCCACATACCCTGCGATATAATGGGTAAGACGACTGGAACTCTTGGAGATCACGTAGCCTCCATGGTCTTCTGGTGGAAGAAAGTCCAGAGTCGCTTCCGCGTCATTTATGTTGCCTTCGTCGACAAGCTTATCAAGAGAGTCTATGGCACGTTCCCTGGGAACCTCCGCTGTTCTGCAGTTACCTAACAGCGAACTAACGACCTCAGGTCGGCAGTTACCTGCCTTTGGTGGTTTAGCCAAGTTGTAAAAGGCAAGTGCCTTAATGTTAAAAGAAACTGCGTTGGGTTTGGGTGGTCATTAGTGCCATTCGACTGTCTCACAATACCAAACAGATTTTCCAGTTTGTCTTGGCCTAATTTTGAAGTCGATGTACTTGAAGTTGCACTTTGAGCAGAGGTACTGTACGATATCAAGTGTGGACTGCAGGGTTACGCGGAGACCTTCTGCTGTGCTTTTACTTAAGAAGCCGATTTCATTGGCATGCATCTCCTAGGTGTTCAAGAAAACGAGGAATTGTTTTAGAAAATCCGTGTCGGCCGAGTTAGGTTTTAAGGCTCTCTTTGGCGTACGTGGTGTCATTATCTTGATGAGCCTGGACATCTTCGAAATAAATGCCTCAGTTTCTGACGCAGAGCCATACGGCTTCTGAACCTGCTTTCGGTAAAAAAATAAGCCTTTGAGTACTTCTTCGCTGAAAAGGCGTAGTGCCGGCCCAACTCATATTTTCTCAAACGCGTTGGGGAAAAGGTGTATTTGGTTAATGTGTGGCATGACCTTTAGTGTTACATTCTCATTGTCCTTCCTCCATGCTTCCCTAATATAATCAGCGTGTACACGGCCTTCTGGTGTTTTGAAACCCCGGCTCAAAAATGCGTTGCGCACGTTCTTCACCAAGTGCACGAAATCGGAAAAAAAGTAGAGGGCCCGGCTGTCATCCACTGGGTGTGGACACTTGCAACGGACGTCTGCTGTGGAACCTGCATGTTTCGTAATGTACAATGAAATAAAACATTCAAGTAGCGCGACACTGAAACGCTGCACAACACAAATGTCACTCATCAGCATGGAACCGAAATCTTGTTCTTGTTCTTGTTCGCCTGTATACCTGTGCACGGCTCACACTCACTGTGATGGATTGGCCAAGAATTGAGTGGTTTTATAAAATGTTATCGAACTTTAAAGTAAAGGAGGTTAGAGAATATAAACAGAAATTAATCTGTCAGCTAGGCGAACAAATTTTCCGGCCCTTGTTTTTTTTTTAAGAATGTGGAATGATATTACGTACGTTTACAATTGCTTTTATGTTGGACAAAAATATTTCTGTGGCTGTGTCAGGGTAATACAGTAGGGGACAAAGAGACGCACCTTTTATTCCGAAGATCTTCCACATGCTCCGATTCCAGCTCGCCGCGTCACATGTAAGCCCGTCTACTCGAAGTCCTGCCTTCTCACACAAGAGCGTGGCTTGCAGCATGATTTTCGCCAGGACAGGTGCCTTCACGTTGTTTTTGGAAGCTAAAACTCCCAAAATGTGAACCCAGTTTCCTGCAACAACAATATAGAATACGCACGCCACTTTTCCTCTTCTCATGTGTTCATGGTCACTGGAAACATTAGGTGGATATATTTGAATAAAGGATGCATGCACTACATTTTAATTTCGGAGTAATGTACCTGTGAAAGGCTGAAATAAGACGACTAAACCATGGTCTGCGAGGTCGCTGGAGTTCTCTTCACCGAATTCTGCTTGGTCAGCAAACCCTTCAATAAGGCCTATAGATGTGGTTGAATCAAGGGAAAAGAAAAACAATAGGATGTTCATTTTAATTTCACTTTTATCGCAATAATTATGAAGGGTAGTTAAAACAATTAGAGCATTCGTAAAACAATGTCTTACCTGAGGATTTAACGTCGATGTGCTCACTCAGCTTCATCTCATCGAATACTATTACACCATGTCGGCTGAAGTCGTCCATTGTTCTTGTTTTTTCTTTCAGTGCTCTGAAAACAGCTGGATTAAAGCCAAAGCCACTCTTGAAGTGTTGTAAGGCCTTTCTTATGCATCTTTTCCCAGGCAGCGCTAGGATTTCGTGTCTTCTCAAGTGCTCGTACAATTTGGGGCTCCTCATGCGCATCAGTACGCACTCAAGGAACCAGTCTCTATCGTATCTCATCCCTTTTTTCGATTTTCGGCGCGATGCTTCAAAGCACGCTTTAACACCAGCTTGCTGTTTTTGTGGGATACTTTTGATTCTGTTTGCGAGTACGTGCTTCTTCTGCTAGCTGCTCATTCTTCATTTTCATTTGGCTGAGGCTAATGTTCAGCTTTTTTTAAGCGAGAGCGCATCCGCCTTATTGTCCGTCGAATTGCAGTGTTGTTCTTGCTGGCGACTTTCTGACGCCGTCTTCTGGAAAGCTGATTCGGCACCAGCTTGCGTTGGCATTTGCAGTAAATGCATGGGCTGCCTGAACTGTCGACAAAAAGAGAGCACTTTTCCGAAAAGAATGTCCCGTTGAATGATGCACATTTTCCGGCCACAGGTTGTATTGCTAGACCAGGGCACAGCTTCAACTCGGCAACATGTTCAACCAACGCCTCGGCTTCTTCTGGCGTAGCAACCTCTTTCTGAAACGACATCTTTCCTTTCAAGTGTACTTCAGCGACAACGACACCTTCATCTACTGAATGCAGCGCTTCGATTTTTACCAGTTTTTTCAATGCTAATCTGCTTACTGTGTCTTCGGCCGCATCGAGCTCACATTCTCCATATATAAGGAAATCAGGACTCTTTGGTAGTTCCACTTTTGTCCACGCTTGTGGCGTCTTGAGATCAGCAAATCGCAGGAGCTCACGTGGAGTTTCACTCGTTGCATTATTACCTGGCGCCGACGTGATTTCAATTGTCTCTGTAGTATCCGGTGTCGCATTACGTCGCCTCTTTGCTGGCGCTTGCTCGGCCTTGTCTTCATTTGTTCTCTTCGCTCGCTCATTTTTGACGTGCAGGTTGGTGCTTTGAGAAATAACGATGGAACAGCGTCCTTACTCAAAAGCGGCAGCCCCCGTGGGATTTCCACTATTTCGCCATTGACTGTCGTCTTGTATGATCTCTCTATGTAGCGTGGCTCAAAGTGCCGCTCACATATTGTGCACGCTTCATTAAGCTCCCTGTCAGTTCTCTGAATAAGCTGCGACCACACTTCACGACGTTCGGGTTCCTTGGGCACACGAAAAAGAGGTAATGTAGACTCATGCGACAGAAAGCGGGGGAAGCCAGGGATACACCGCTGCGCGTCATGCGGACATCTGCTACATATATGTAGCAGACGATCGCAAAAAAAAAAAAAACACCCGCATCACTCAGCAATTGTCTTTCACTTTTAGTACCGTCTTCAGAGTTCATTTAATGATTTCAACTAACAAATACTTCTTTTTATCGCATTATGCAAACACAAGGCCTACATGCACAAAAAACGAAATTTTTTACCGTCTGCATTATGAGCAGACGACGCTCAACACAAGCAGTTAAAGCAGACGATTAGAAATGCAGTGCCGCGAACGCAAGTTATTATTCTTTCGTTTCCTTATGTTACCCAGTGTGTTAAGAACTTAGAAGCCGTTATGTTACGCTTCATTTCGAGCTCTTCTTTCCGGTACACAACGACGAAATATTGCCTACATGCGGACATAGTCACATCAAGTAAGTGTATTTGCTCACTGCCACAATCGAGCTCTGTGGGCGGGCACATTTAAGACTTTCTTCTTATATTTGTCGGCAGTTAGTCGTCTAATGGTATGAAATCGAGCGGCAAACAAAACTGTGTAAGATGATGATGCTTTTCGGCTTAAACCAGCATTAGGTCCCGCATAACAAATTCAAATTTCGCGCCTTGGGCACACCGTTCGATCACAGCGCCCTTCTGGTGGCGTCATCGCAAAAGTGACCACGTTGCTCCCATTGCTTTCCGCCGAAGACGGCACACTACCCACGGTGTACCGTGACCGGACCTCGACTCGGAAAACAAACACCTGTTCATTTTCCTCAGGTGACTTTCTGAGGAATATCCCTAGGGACATCTGGGAGCCGGACCTAGGCATCTCCGTTGTCTCCGATCCGTCAACAGCACGGAGCACGTTGCCGACTGTCGACGTTGCCTGTGACGTTGCCTGTCGCGTTGCTCCGTGATTGCTAGCTCGGTGAGCACTGGTTGGCAATTTCGCCTTTTGTTTGTCGGCGACTGGAGGAAGTTCTGTAGTTTACGCAGCACCTGACACCGCGTAGAACTTGTTGCGTCTTGACAAGTCGCTGCGCATCGTGCATAAAGTGAGTTGCGCGTTTAGTTGCGGCTCGGCGACTCGTGGTTTGAGTGTTCTCCGGTTTCGCTCCTTTCGCAGGCTTGCAGCCCCGTTCGTCGCCGTGCCCAATGTTGGACCGCGGGTCAAATGCTTCTGGATCTTCGTCCCGTAGCGCTAACTGTACTGTTGTTTGTCAGTGAAACGCTGGGAAAAGTGCCGCTCACAGCGATCACGTTTCCCGTGCGGCCTGCCGTGCACCCGACAAACTTCAAGGCCATCGAAGGCAATGCAATTGAAGGCGCCGCGGCGGAGGTCTTCATCGCGAAAGTTTACCTTGGAACGCCTCCGCAACACGTACGTGCGTTTTGCTGTCTTCATTGATCAGTTCCTTCACTGAGAAACGTGCATGCCCATGAACTGTCTCGGATTGTCGACCGAAATCGTGGCTTGTCCTAGATTGACAGCAGCCTCCTCGTATAGCGTACTCGGAGTGTGTATACTTCCTGTATAACGAATTCTAGCTTCCCTGTGTATCTGTCGTTAACGTTGATGCCGACCTTTTAAGTTTTGCAGATAAACTTGTACGTAGATACGGGGAGCAGCGACATCGCAGTTGCAGCGTCCGATGCCAACAACTTGACTACATACTTCTTTACAAACAGGTTGGTTGATAGAAACCTTTTGAGGAATTATATGCACAGTGGTGGCTAAAAGCTCCTCATTTATGCGTGAAGTGCCTTTGCGTGCTTAATTTAAGGTCACTGTGATGATAACAAGTTTAGTGCATCGAGGTAAGCGTTAAAAGAGTTGGGTATGACTGCAAACTGCAAAATTTTATGTGTTTCAGGTGTTTCAGGTCAGTGTTTCAACATATATGGATTTTATTCCAGGTCAGCAACTTATGTGTCAGGTGCAGAGGAAGTGTCAAAGACATTCGTTACGGGCGGTTACACTGGAACCGTTGGCAGTGACACTTTGCGTGACATGATGTTGTCATCACTCAAAGTGCCACTTATTGCCATAGCCTCGTCGGTAGACATGTTCCCACCCCAAGCGTAACGGCAGGGCCTGTGGGGACTAGCCTTTCTACACCTCACCAGGGTGAGCTCTTTTCTCATAAACATTGTGTGGACCTGTCTTGAGCATTCACTAGCCACTAATGTATGTTGCTGATTACACGTTAGTCTTTCAAATAAGTTAATTATCAATCTGCCCTTGTGAGCCAAAATTATTGCACTGCAAGCACCACAGAATTTGCAATTTGGTTTAAAACACGGGTCAAAAGCGGCCACTCTTCCAGCAAATGACATCACCGGTGGCACTCTTGCAGAGATGCTCTGCGATGCTTTATTTACTTCATTTGAGATCAACAGATAAGGACAATGTATGTATCTGGCGTCTGCGGCGGAGCCAGCCGCAGCGGGATCCCCCCTATGCTTAGCGGCGAGGTGAGACCGACGCTGAAGACTGGCTATCCACCTACGGCGCTCAGCGAACACAACAATGGGATGATGCGGCGAAACTGCACGCTGTGTCCTACCTCGCCGACGTTGCGCATTTGTGGTTTCACAGTCACAAGCGCGAACTGCCAACGTGGTCTGTTTTCAAGACAGCCTTCGCGGAAGTTTTCAGCCGGCCGACCTTAAAGGGGTCCTGAAGCACCCCTCGCGCTTGGTTTTGAAAACGGCTGGTGTGTATTGAAGGCTACTCAGAAATACACATTCGAAAGAATTTTCCGAAAATATGCGATAGCAGGAAAGATATTGAGACAGGAAAATCTCCCTTTCACACTGCGGCGGAGCCGACTGATTATGTCTGTGGTGGGCGGCGCCAGAGGAGGTGTCCTGCCCACCGCCTTACGTCACCCAGATTCAATGTTGTGTTGTTCTCCTTCCGCCCTACTTGGCGGGGCTGCCCACTGGTGTAGGCAACTCACATTTCCGGTCGCCTGCTCGGTGCGCGCCCCGACCGCGCGCGATCTTTCTACAGCCTACTGCATTGTTTCTGAGCCCCGACCCGCTATTTGTTTCCCTTCATCACACGGGCGCGAGCACGGAAACACGCGCTTGCGTCCTCCGTGTGCTATATACTTACTTTCGATCTTGCTCGTACGTCAGCACCGGGCAAAACAGTGAGCGATGGATCCTGCGCTGCGAGCTCGGATCGAACGTGTGACTGAAGCGCTTGGCTTCGACCCTTACGGCGACACACCAAGAAAACGCAAAGCTCGAGCATCGGACGTGCCAGAACTCCCAGGACCTTCGTAACGCGGCGGCGATGATATGAATTGGTACGTGAAAGCTTACAGCACTGCACATTTCATTTACCGCGCATCAATATTTGTTCACAGCTCCCATGTATGACTAATTTTTTCGCGTGAATTGCAGCATTTGTAATAATTGCCACGATCGCGATAGAGCCCGATCTTGACTGAAATCTGTGTTGTCCGACGATCCAGATTGGTTTGGGTGATTTCTTCCGCACCATGACCGGCCCAAAGGAGCATTTCAATTTGTTTGTTATGCTGTTAGAATTGCAAATATAAAGCTTTCATTTTTTAAAACTGCCTTCTTCCGTGTGCAATAGTGATTCAAGCTTTTCTCTAATTGGCTGTAAACCTACGCCTGCAACTATGATAACAAGCCTCCGATCGCGACCAAGAGGCATGCCTTCCATGCGGGTCGAGCCAAATCATACTGTCTCATAGACTCTATCTAGAGCGGGCTCGATCGCCACCTGCTTTCATGCATTTCGGCGAAAGTTCATCGTGTGCTAGCTGCAAGAAGACTTGTGTGAGATCGCTCTACTTTAATTGTACGGCGCAGCAGCGGTGAACGGCAGTGTTGTGTGACTGTGATAACTTAAAATGAACCAAGCACCGTCGGAGCGTTATTCCAAAGTGATGCGCACAGCTGATCAGAGCAGCCATGTCATTCTAGCTTCCTAACTGTGTACTAGCTGATTCGCGCGGCCACCTCGCAGAGCTAGTAGATAGCGGGGACCGTAACAGCATAAAAAGAAAAGCGAGCTTGCTAAATTTCTTGCCTTCAAGAAATATCTTCCTGCTTGATTACGCATGCAGGTTTACCTGTGGGCACTGCGTGGCAACCGAGAATGCGCTGGAGAACGTATCCTGCCGGGATATCTCCAACGTGACTGCGTAATCCGCCACACTCACTTTGCAAGTGTGTGTTTAAACCCGGCCGTCTTGGAAGCAGTATACTGGGAGGTGACACAAAGTGGCACTAAAATCGAGCGAGAAATGCACAAGTATACATGCTCTTGCAAAGCATACAGTTAATGTGGCCTTCACATGCTTTCTTATTGCTTACAGAACATATTGATTTGTGGCATGCAGGATGTTCACGAGGTGGATTTGGAAAAGGCTTCGAAGGTACAATAGGTACTGCCTGCTTGCATGGTTGCCAGGATTAGGAACGAGCTCCTGTCAGCCACTTATGTAGGCTTCCAGTACCCCATGCAAAAGTAAGTGCAGCTACCTTTACACGAGTCACAAGAAAGCATTTTAATAGTGTGCTCAACTCATAAAAGTAATTATAAAACTTCATAAGGTAATTACGGCTTGTGCATGCAGTTGGCTTTCAACACTCACTGTTGAAGTGCCAAGGAGTCTCTCCTTGGAGTGTTTTTTTATGATGCTTTCTGATTTTGTGTAGCGCTGTGCTGGTGTGAAGAATGAGACTGTAACGACACGACCACGTACAGTTCGGTTTATTTCCCTCAATTCCATCAGGGCGTAAAAAGTGTTTCGAGAGACAGGCGCAAGTAGTATAGAAATTGCACCGTCAAAGAATGTCAACAACTAGGTTACAGTATCAATTTAAAGGTTTCTTTATTTAATGATAGTACACAGCAACATTCTTGGCCCTTGCATCAGGGGCTTCGAAACGCATGAGAGAACAATGAAACACAAGAAGTAGTAGTGAACAAATATTGAACGAATGAAACCAAAATGAAACCAAAATGTACACACACATAATTCACTCATGGGAATGTCATGCTAAAGGTTTCAGAAAGCTAGACGACTGGAAAGAGGCCTTAGGAAGAAAGTTACAGTCAGAAATGGTCCATGGGAAAACTGTGTTTGAAAGTTGCAGTTCTTGCTAAAATTGGTTTAGACTTGATGGCTTCCAGTGTGTTGTGTCCATCTAATGGAAAGGCAGTACTTGGTTTGTTCAAGAATAGCAGACTAAATAATAGACTTTATAAAAGGCACTGAAGGCACTGTGTGTGGTGAATGTACACACACATCACATCTTCCTGTCCCTATCATCATTCTTTGCCCCCTCTTCTCCACTTTTCATTTTCTGCCTGTGCAGATTTTCTACCTGAGCAGGCCAGAGTGCACTAAGGCCAACCTCTGCGCCTTCCAATAAATAAAATTATAATATTGAGCTGCATTCAGCATGCAGTCTCAGAAACGCATTGTGTTTTGTCCACCTCTAAACTTTTCACTGTATCAGTTTTGAGTGTAAGGTTACATATGCCAGCTGTAGTGATTAGCATAAAAGGAAAATGTGATGATGAAGAATTAGTGGAAAATGAGTGAGTGCATCCGTCATCAGAAATCAATGCAGATTCAAAGTGGTCATTAAATGCTTTCGTAACACTGAGATTATCTAAGCATGATTTATCAAAAAAAAAATGAAGACAGCTCTGACTTGGTGGACTGACGGCGTTCCAGAACTTCGATGGCTTGTTTTTATGAATGATAGCAAAGAATTATTGAATTAAGCATTCGGTTGTTCACGCAGGTGCCTGATACGACAAATTGACAAATTACGAAAGTGTATAATCTGACGCATGTATCAAGGATTTTTGGGATGGCACTTTACACACTTGGTTCGAATGTGATATGTATACAATCATTAACAATTGCATAAAAAATGGTTTAAAAACATGTCAACATTGTAATAGTTGGAACTGATCGAAAACTCAAAGGTGGATACAAACATCTCGGTTATGGAGTTATCAGATAAGCAAGCAGTGTGCTCAATGCTCAAGACATTTAAGGAAACTGCTGGGTAAGAAGTAAAATTCTGCACCTCGTGTTTCATTATATAGTTGTACGGCCTCACATTCCAATTTTCGATTTCCATGCCAAAGTGAAAAGCACTGGCTTATGTGGTGAATTGAATAATGCTATGCAAATGACAATGATAGAAATTCCTCACTTTTTGCCATGTTATTTCTTTGCAGGTGGCAAACTGGAGCCTAACATTACGCTGCAGTGTTGTTCACCGTGTTTGTATCATTCACACTGCTGGGTGATGTTAATTTTGTACTATGGCCTGTGATTCACCTTGCAAAGCTCTCATCAAAGGAACGCTGGCTGCTTGTGTCGACCTCAGGAATGACGGATGGAAGCTCTGCAGCGTCTGCGTCTTCCTCTGCGTCTGGCACTGGTGGTGAACCGCGTGCTGGCTGAAACCTCCACGTTGGTGATGGGGCACCCACTGCTTCACACTGGCTTGATGCGTCCAGATGTGCACATGTGTCAGTTTCCACACCTCCTTCTTTACATGCGTAGGCACTGAGGATGGCCTTTGAGGCTGCAAAATTTCCCACATAATGTTTTGAAAAACTGCAGAGCATCCATTTTTGCTGTTGAACAAAGAATTGGCCATTAGATTAACAACACACTTTGACATTATTGGTTGTGTTTTGCTGTTTACACCACTGTTTTTCACTTATTTTGGTAACTGAAGTGTTTACACAGGTGTACAGGCCTTGTGGTTGGAGTGCACTGGTCTTTGTGTCACTCAAAACAGCTAAAGCTTGTGCCTGTACGATTTAAAAACTACCAAATTTCAACTTTGCTGTGCTAAAGGTTGTCTCATCCAAAAGTTGTAGCTTGCTCAAGTGATGTTTTTGTATGGTGTCGCTGCCTCCTTATATGAGGTTTCTGTAGCAACTGTCTTGTTTATGATGGCTGTCTGAGTGCCAACAATGCACACAACAGGACGACAGCTGCATCTAGAGATCTGAATCTGCAAGGTTACACACTTTGAACTGAGAGCTGCATGGAGCTTTAAGTCATTTTTAGCACAGGATCACACAAAACTTGAGGAGATCTGGTGCTTACTTGACATGACACTTCCATGTCAGCTGCAGATGAATGCACTTTGCTGGACCCAGTGCCATGCTGAGACTGTGAATCAAGTGTTTTAGGTAGAAGGGCATTATAGTTTCTGTACACCTACTCACCCCCTGTGAACCTCCAGCCTGTGTGTCGCAAGATGGGGTTGTTCTGGTGAAGTAGCGATTATGTTCTTCGTGCACTGGATCACTGGGATATGAAAATATGTATCACTATCATATTAGACCACTGATCGTGCAAATTGAATGTCACTTCATGTGGCCATAAATGCCTAAATGTGAAATAGTGCTTGTGTGTTTAAGATGCCAATCTGCTACACTCAGGTATTTGCCTCCAATGACTGATTGTTTAATTACTACATGACAAATTATTAGACAAAGTGAACGTGTATGTGTAGACAGGGTTTTCAAATGCTCCCTGTTCCCCGAAATCTTGACACTCTGTATGTACGCTACATGCACACATATAAGCACCCACATGCACACACCTGCAGTTGTGCTTACTGACCAACATACCTGTACTGGACCAGCCAGAGCATGTTTAGCATGATATAAAGCAGTACAACAGACTGTGAACTAGTCTAAGCATGTTGTTTGACATTTTATAGCTCCCTGTGCTGAACTGAATGGCAACACTACGTGTGTTACATCATACAGGTTCTATGGCCTGCCATGTAATCCAGCTGGCTGATTAATGCAATAGTACACTTTTCAAAATAGTGAATCATTAAAAACATTATGCAACACGTAAAGAAAAAGTGAGTTCATTCACTGAAACATAAAGCCTGCAGTAGTGTACATTGCAGTCAGTTTAATTGAAAACATGTAATTGGCCACAATAACGTGGTACAGTTTTACTTCTGTTTTCTTAGTGAAAGCGCTTGACAAAAATAAAGCGTTGAATGCCAGTTTGCTTTATGTCACTTTCTTTAAAAATGCATATTTGGTACTTGCTATCTATTCATGCTTGTTGTGCTTGCACGCACCAGCATTGACCTTTTCACAGAGCTGCAACATTTTCTAAGGTTTACTCGGCTCATATTGCTCATTAACAAATCAAATACTGGTACGCTTATACGAATAGTATTGCGCCTTATATAAAAGAAACTGAAGCAGAATTTGGCTTTCTGCCTCACTGAACGATTGGTAAGCTCTGAAAACGAATACCTAGAAGAGTAACTTCTACTGAGCTACTGTTACGTACGGTGTTGTGTTGTAAGCATGCTACACATTTGAATGCTGATTGCACCATCCATGCAACAAAATTTGTATCCCCGACTACGTAAAATATTATATACAGTACTTTCCCCGGCGCTAACTGGCGAGTGTTCCATCGCACTGCTACAAAAGTTAGCAACAAATAAAGAACGTTAAGTGTGCACTTTTCACTTGCCTGTATGCCAGGAAGAAACAACGTAGGCAGGGCGTTTGGCTCCAGATGAAAACTTGTCCAACTGATTCCTTAACCCTGCGCCAGTTCGGGATCGTGAAGGGAGGCAATACGGCGAAGTGTCTGCCGCAAAAGTGTAGGTTGTTTCGCTTCTCCGTGGGTGGAAGGCCAATACGCTCGCTGCAGCCATGCACACCGCAAGGCGTCATCGCGAGCCAGCGTATATCAGGACTTCATGCCTTTCCTGTCGCTCACTTTGCAGCCGACGGCAGCGCAGGGCACCGTTTCCTTGCTCGTTACTCCCTGGCTTAGGTGTGCGCGCAGTGCGCGCTCGCTTGATGACGCCGACTGCGGTGCAGAGTTTCACATTCGCCAGATTGAGCCCATCCGCAAAAATCGACAGCCAGCTCCGTCATAGCTGTTTAAGCGCGGCCGAAACTGAAGAGTGGATCGCACAGAAGCAGCCGAAAAACCACTGCAGTGGCTGTGCGCCAACTCCGAGAGGATATATCCCGTCGGTGAAAGTCTACAGCACAGGTGCATCTTATCACGCAAGCTGAATCTCCCGGCGGCAACCAAAGGTTAATTGGTTAGGACAGATAACACGTTTCCTTAAACATTGAACGTCGCTTCCGCTGCATCTGATCGTGGGAAACTGGCTTTGTGTGCTGCCTTCGAGTGAAAGTTCGCGATAGTGCCGCGGCGTTACAAAGGGCGCGGCGTCGAAAAGGAACCGCAACTTCGACAACCTAGGTGCATGAGCGCGTGCTTGTGGTACGTACGCGAACGTTATTTTTCTTTATTATTGAGGAAACTCACGGGAAACGCAGCACCAACTCCGCAGTGCCAAAAAGACGCGCGAGCGCGCCGAGTAGTGCAGACGACAGTTTTCTTCTACCGGAAATGCGTCTTTCGCATCAAAACTTTAAACGAAGTTGATAGATTTGTTGTTTACTTCATCTTGTTTATTTACTTGCAAAAGATATTATACACAGTGACAGCATAACCAAGTTCATTTGATTCAAACATGATTCAAACATCGCTCTTAATTTATGCCGGCTACCAGCCAATAGCAGCAATCTGCTCTATTTCGTCTTAGAGCATATTAAAAAAAGAGTGAGAACCGGCCTTTTTTTGAAGCGAGAGCTCCTAGGTAAGGGACAACTTTGTGCTTGCCCTGTTAACTCTACGCTTCGCGCACGACTGTAGAATTTGGGTGAGCTGTTTATTGCAGCCTACACTGTCGATAGAACGTGTTTTTTCGCGAAGTCCGAGAGGTGCTTCAGGACCCCTTTAAGAAAACTTCGAGAGGAGCAGCGTCTACGACAGCGCGCTCAGCAACCCGGCGAGTCGTACAGGAGCTACATAGAAGATGTCGTGGATATTTGCGGCCGCGCCGATCCTAGCATGAGCGAAGAGGACAAAGTCAAGAATATGCCTAAAGGCATCGAGGACGACGCATTTCAAATGCTGCTCGCACGAAACCCTACTTCTGTCGCGGCCGTCGTCACTCTTTGCCAGAGCTTCGATGAGCTGCGTCGACAAAGGGTCCTTAAGCGCAGCTCTGTTACGCCCGCCTCCTCTCTGTCAAGCCTAACGCTCGCCTCCAACCTGTCGTCGGATGCGGTACTTCCCGGCCAAATTAATGACTTCATTCGGGAATAGGTGGCGCGGCAGCTGTCTATGCTACCTGTGAGCGATCCACCTCCTCAGCGTGACACGACTTTGGCTGCGCCCATCAGGAGGGCCATTCGCGAAGAACTTGCTGAGTCGCTAACTTTGGCGCAATCCATGACTCAACCCATGGCTCAACCTTGTCCTCCCGTGGCTGCACCGCTGACATGCGCTGCAGCCGCAGCACGACCTGCATCGCCGGCATTCATGTTACCTGCGGCAATGCGACCGCAGACGTCGCCACCTCCTATGCCTCCTCGAATGCCACCGCGAACCCATGCCGTCCAGAGCCCCTGGCGCACACGCGGCAACCGACCTACACTGTAAAAAAAAAATTTACTGTCCTCTAGCGACCCCCCCATTGGGAGTTAATTTTCCTCCGTAGGGTCGGAGTAAACTTTCACTCCGCATCGGTCGGAGTTCCTGCGTGGCACCTTGGGAGTATATATTTTTATTTTTTACTCCGTGCCTGACGGAGTTCCAGCGTGGCGCCTTGGGAGTATATATTTTTATTTTTTACTCCCTGCCTGACGGAGTTCCTGCGTGGTGCCCTGGGAGTATATATTTTTATTTTTTACTCCGTGTCTGACGGAGTTTTTCGGCGGAACATCGGGAGTATGTTCTATATCGTAATACTCCCTGTGGTCGGAGTTCCTGCGTGGTTCTTCGGGAGTATTTTTTTTTTTGCATACTCCGTGTTTGGCGGAGTTTTCAAGAGTCACATTGGGAGTATGTATATCAATTTTTGTACTCCGTGCCGGACAGAGTTTTTTCTTGGTTCGCCGGGACTATATTTGGTGTGTTTTCTCTGCTGTATAGCCACTCTTTACTGCGTCCTGATCGTATATTGTGTTAGGCACCAGCGCTATCTTTACATAATGGAATATTCATGAGAGCACTTCCCTTCTGTGTTCCAGCGGTTTCTTCAAAGAGCGCAAGAAGCTATTCAAAGGGGTAGTTGAGCTGTTATTTGGTTTATTCACAACAAACACCAGTCTGCGGTTGCAGATCAAGCTGATGTTCAAAAAATACAGGGAGTAAACAAGGACACAGAAAGCGACCGATAAACAGAACACAAGGAGGCAGATCGCGGGAAACATGAAAACAAGTGCATTCAAGTTTTAGGTGCAGTGGGCAAAAGAAAGCACAACACACGGCAGAGATGAGGTGCAAGAGCCGCATTAATAGTCAAACACATGACAACACACGTTCTGCGGAATGCTAAATGCGAACGAAGGCTTCCAGAACAACATCAATTCGTGTGAATAATTTCATTACTAATGCAACTTAAAAGTAAACCAGAATAGGTGCATCCAACAAGAAATCCCACATTTGACGTACTGCAAAGCCAGGGCGCGCTGTTCACTGAGCCAAAGTGATAGAAGAAGGAAATGTGGAAAATGTGTATTTTTCCATTACAATATCGCCGTTGCAAATAACTACAGGAAAATAATTTAAAAGCATTTGAAGGTTTTCAAACACACAGCAAAATTTGCACGCTCATCAGTCTTTTTAAAGATCACTGCTCCAGAGAAGAAGTGAAACTTGTACAAAATAAGCAGAGAAAGGTACTTGTACATCATGAATAGGGGTGTGCGAATATTGGAGTGTTTAGAATATCCGTTGCATTTTATGCTGATAGATTAATAATGCACTTTCTCAAAGTAAATTTTTGTACGAAGTTCTTATTACGGATTAGGCATTTTTCTTTTGATATCCGATATTTATTCCATATATAAAATTTTATATTTTTACTCGATTCGAATTTGGAAAATTTGGTCTTCGCACACCCCTTATGAAAGATCTTCCAACATTTCACACACAATGGGGACGTTTCATGTCCCATCTGCATAAACCAGAAAGCAAAGTAATAATTAAAATTTGGGATGAATAGTGGTCTGCGTATAGCTATAAAGGGCATTTCAGAAAATGTGTCCAAAAATGTTTTGAACACAGATAACCATCAGCAAAATCTTTACGGTCTTCCTTCTTGGTAGCACACCGTGTAATGGGCGTTAAAATGTTAACGGTAATTAACAATATTAGAATGATTAAAGCTCAGACAATAACAGCGAGACACTCAAACGTAATGGAAACATTCATGTTACTTATACGGGAATTCGATATCCGTTGTAGTATTTGTAAAAGGGCGTTTTTTTAGAATTGCTGCAGCGCGATGAAATCCGGCTTATTTCTCTCACGAAACCGAAATTGAATGGTCAAAAAGCGCTGTTGTCGGTACTTTCCGTGGTCCTCTGTGCGAAATAGTTGCTGCCCTTAATATGCCGCGCAACAGTGAACAAGTGTTGTTATAAAGCGGCTATTTTAGCAAGCGTGATCAGTCGTAGCAAAGAAACAATAAAAATTGCCGCTTGATAACACTTGCCTATCCTTGCTCGCCGGGAATGGGAGCAAAACTACTGTGCGTCACACTGGGCACTTCCAATTGTAGCTGCAACTGCGCTCTTACACCATTCAGCTTCCCAGGCAGCACAACAACATTGGACCGACCTTCGCGCAACGTTGGAAAACATTGGATACAATATTGGAACTACATTGGATTTCGGGTCCGATGCTACACTTTTGACTAGATTAGTCCAATGTTGGATACCAGTCGTATAACGTTGGAAAAATTGGGAAAGAATGGCTTTGGCCAACATTGTCCATCGTTAGTATTTTCAATATTGGTAAGCTTGTATAAACAATGGAAGCTCTAACCGTTCTTTCCAGCCTTTATTGATGGCTGTCCATCATTTTTTGCCAGCATTCATCGTTGGATGAGGCAGCATTTGTTGCCAGCCTCCTTTATTGGCTGATTCTATATTTTCCCCATCTTTTTTATTGGCTATCATGCATGCGCTTAAATTTGTTTTGCCGAGGCTTCTGGATCTAGGCAAAAAGCAAGAATATCCAGTAAATTATGGGAGTAACAACAGCTTTATTTTGTCCTTACTATGCATGTATGTATTGCCAGCTTGGGAAATGAATTTGGTTATGTTCACGATTCGTGGTTATGACGATAGCATAAAACGGACATAAACGGTCTATGCACTCGTATGTTAATGGCGAAACGCATCTTAATGGCGAAACGCATCTTTCGAACACATACATACATACAAATAAGCAAAATGTCTTCTTTGTGACACATTTTATTCGTGAGTATAAGATACAATGAGAAGGGATTGAAAAGGAAGTTCTGATAAAATCAACAAACCAATATTCACTCTAAATTTGAAGTCCATTGTATATAATCAGCCTCGAGAAAACTAAACGCATAAGCACCATAAGCAAAACGAAGAGACACAAGAAAACATACGCCTAAACCTATGCGACACGTTTTGGTTTACGTGTTTACGTGGAGCAGCTGAAGCTTGAAAGGTTCCTGAAATGATTCCACGAAACAAATGAATTGTAGAAATTGAACGCTTCCTCAAGTAACACAGCATAAGTGAATGTTAGGATATGGCGATATGTTTCTTCATGCAGAATCCGGAACGGAGGGTATGTGGGGACAAACCGACGACTTCGAAAGAACCGAAAACCAGGAACAAGAAATGACAGTTAAAGAGCACAGGGAAAACACGCGTTTCACGCAAGACAAAAACACAAACATGAAAGTCACACGAACCAAAACAGCTTTGCTAGAACGGATTACTTCATCTGCCGCGACGTATACACCAAACCCACCGCGTGTGTATTTACAAATAGACAAATATAAAGAAAATACGCAGTAATACATGCTATAATAAACCCGGCACACGCCAAAATGAGGGTGCGAGCACAACAGAATACACAGTAAGTAAAATAAACGAATGGCTAAAATCGGCACAAAGCTTTCAGGAAAACCTTTAGAACTGTCGCAACACGTCGAGGCTCATCAGTTCAGTTCACTTAAAATTTCCGGTCCAAAGAAGCGCAGGGCTGCCACTTTTTCACTATGGAGAAGTTTGCAGTCGGAAGTTCTGTGTCCGTAGACTACTCAGGTGTTCTGACTTCGTAAACTGCCAGTTTCAGCAGATACACGATGCCCGTGCGACACAACCTGTGCGCTCGAAAAACCTCTGCAGAGTGAAAGCCGCTTCGCCTGCCTCCCCCCCAGCTCGCTGCAAGAAAACATGTCAAACAGGTATGCGAAGCAAAACGGATTAGTGCCGCCCACGCAGCTCCCCCCTTCCGCCCCCCCTGCCGTGGTACGCTTCCATGTTCGGCAGGCTCCTGTGCCCGCTGCTCGAGGTAGAAAGATAACAAAGGCTTTTCTTTACCTTCCAACGTTTTGCATATGCCGTATTTGCTCATGCATAACTTATACCCTGTCCGGCCCGGCCCGAAAGCGCCGTGCTCCGGCCCGCCCGAGCCCGGCCCGGTGTTAAATACGGCCCGTACCCGGCCCGGGCCCGAAAGGTTTGGGCCCGGCCCGATTCAACCAATTGTTCCTTGAGCATAAACGAGGCGCTGTCCAATCTTCTCTCATAGGGAAGATATCAGCCGCACTCAAGATAGTTTCTGGAGAGTGTTGTGAGAACTTATGACATTGTCACGATTTGCACTGGTACTGTGTTTACCTTCGCTTAATTATGCCCGTAACACTTTTGCGAAAGAATTGCAGGGGGATATATGTGGAGGCATAGCTGGCTGTCTCATTAACGCAGTGCTAACCGTGCAATGTTCTTATTTCATTTCAAAGAACGACTGCAACGTACATCGCCCACATAAAGTGGAAAAACGGTGCACATTTATAATTGAGTTTACATTAATTGCCGGGACTATTGAGTAAATAGCGCAGAACTTATCCTGCAAACTTCGTTTATTGCACAATGATACGAGAGAGAGAGAAAAAGAAAACGCGCTCTTAACTACTCCTGGGAGGATTTGCCAGGCTCAGTAGCGTTATTAAACCTGTCGTTTCGACTCCTCGGTAGGCAACTGTCTCCAACGTGCGCTACATTTTCGTGCTAAAAAGGAGTCCTCTCCCGCACCTTTGTTCGCCGAGTCACCGCCACCGCAGTGCCATAGATCTGTCAAAGCAAGCCACACACGTTAGCGAGCGAGATATACCGTCCTCGCTGTTCGCTTTAGATGCCTATCTCGTCGCCTTTGTGTGACAGTCCTCGGTCTTTAAAAGTGTTATACTTTAAATCAAGACCGGACTAAGGGCTTCCGAAATAACTGCTTATTAGTGCGCCGAATTGAACTAGCCGGTGGCTTCTTAAGCGCTCCCCGTCGAACGCTGCGGGTCTGGTGTCCGGAGCGCGATCACACGCAGTGCCTGGAATCGGGAAAGTGGGTTGCCGCCGAGGGCCAGAGGCCTCGGTGCGAACAGGGGAGCGAAGTCTCGCTGTCTGTGGCTCGCTTTCGTGGTTGCAGTCTTGCAGCTAGCGGCTGTGACCGTGGAGACGATGTGCGCCAGACAGGAAAAAGCGGTGACTACGGTGGGCAGGAAAAGACGGAAGGTAGAGAAAAAGCAAACTTCTGAGGCGGGTAGTGCCCACGTGGAAGGACATTTCAGACGGATCAAGGATGTTCCTGTTCTACGCGTCACAAGCTGACCACTGCCCACCATCCGCAAACGAATGGACTAACGGAGCGCCTCAATCGCACCCTTACAACAATGCTATCCATGTATGTTTCAGCAGACCACCGCGACTGGGATAGCACTTTACCTTATGTGACGTTCGCGTACAACTCGTCACGTCATGATACAGCTGGCTTCTCTCCCTTCTATCTCTTGTTTGGCCGTCATCCAACGCTACCCTTTGAGACTCTGTTGCCGCCAGCGCTCGACGGGACCACGGAGTATGCTCGCGATGTCGCTGCTCGGGCTCAAACGGCCCGCCACATCGCACGGAATCGTCTTTCTCTCTCGCAGCTGTCCCAGAAGGCCCGGTACGATACCCGTCACAGAGAAGTTCACTACTCTCCCGGCTCTTTGGTCCTCCTGTGGACGCCTTCACGCCACGTCGGCCTGTCATCGAAGCTTCTTTCTCGTTATTCCGGACCATACAAAGTTCTCCGCCAACTCGCGGAAGTCACATATCAGATCGCGCCGTTGGACAGTACCTCATCGTCTTCCGTAGCAGGCAGTGATGTTGTACACATTTCCCGCCTTAAGCCGTACTTCTCTGGCCACGACACCGCTTTAGCTTGAGCGCCGGGACGGCGCTCCGACCGCCGGGGGTTGTATGTTACGAAGCATTCCTGCTCGGCGAAAGGGCGCCATACTTCACGTGGCAGTGTGCGCAGATAAGTGACGAAGACGACGACTGGGCGACCGCTCGTGCTGTTCGTCCATCTTGGCTGCAACGGCCGCTACCTGTATAAATATAATCTGTAAATACATTCTTTCACCGTCCTTGCTGGTGAGCACTCTGTTCCTGCACGTGGCACTATTGCTTCAGTATAGGCTTCATTTCAGAAGGTGCCAACTGTTCAATCAATAAAATAAGTTACGTGTTCCATCATATGAATGAACTGGGGCCCTACTGCTTTTGTTTCAACATGTAGGGTGTTAAGCATCTCAAGTGCGGCACAATACTCAGTCTATGCTTCTGTATGTAGCTTCCGCAAAACCTGTCTTACCCACTATAATCATCTTATGTTAGCGCACGCACCGAGCTACCCGTGCCACGATTTTGGATCGTGGTACATTTAACACGCGACGGTGGTACCTCAGCTGATAAAAGTCAACAAAAAAGTAGCGCACATGTCGCACACCGACTTAGCGAATCTACCTTACAAATTCTACTCGTACCGGGGAAACCTTGCTTTCTTACCACAAACATTGACGTCAGTGACGCTTTGGTCAACGGAGCAGTGGAAACTCTACGAATGGGAATCGCTGGGTGCCCGTGCTACGCAAGTCCCGAGGTTTCACAGCAGCGGAGCTGCCATACGTTTTTTTGACTAGAGGAGGGGCTCATGTCTCCCGTTTTGATGTGTGTTACTTAACTGCTAAAATCTAAAAGCGGCAGAAGTTCGAGGGAAGATGGAAGCTTGAAGGGATGAAAAATTCGTCCACACGGGGTGTCGCTGGACCCCTTAGATATTTATGTTGTAAAGGGTGCCAATACACCCGCCTGTTACAAAGGGTACTGCAGCAAATCATCTTGATTATCACCTTCCATAGGTGCTTGCTCACTTCTGTCTCGGGAGCGCCTCCACGTTTTTGAGCGCCATGGGAACACTTGTGCTCCGAAGAATGAGGAAACATGAATTACGGACGAAGTGTGACGAAGACGAAGGTGGCCGTGAGAATCAGCAAGAACATACTTGATATGATGAGCATCCGAGTTAAATGCTAGTTCTGATTTGCTAATTGCCAAATCATAAATATTTGCAACTACCTCGCTAGCACAAAAATCAGCAACGTCTGCGCGGATCGGCGAGCCTGTGACAACAGTAACTTCGCTTCTTGCGCTTAAAGTGCAGGAAAAGCAGCTCCTCAGGTATTAATGACTCACGAGTCTGGTTGACCAGTCTACAGAGTCACGAAGGCGGAAGCAGGCGCGGCGGGGATACGAGCGTAGCTGCACAGTCGAAATGTTTCCCATGATACCGATGAGTACATCTTATATGCACTAATCTGGGCACTGTACTGTTGCTTCGCGCTTGCTGCAGTGCTGCCTGACTACCATTTCTTTTGATACACGGTACGCAATAATGTATTTCACTCAACATAATGGCGGGAACTTATATGAGGCAGTTTCCCGAAATTACATGTAACATACTGATGGAGGCAAAATGCTAGACTTCTTGTATCGTGCAATTTCAGTGCACTCTAAGGCACTTCAGGTGGTCTAAATTATCCGGAGCCTTCCACTACGGCGTCTCGCATAGCCTGACTAGGTTCGGGACGTTAAATCTCAAAAAACAACAAAACTAGAAAGCATACACGCGCCATTACCGACACGTATGAGACCCGGACCTGATTCGGGCCTGACCCAGGCTCGGGCCCGGCCCAGGCCCGAAGCTCATGGTCCCGAGCCCGGCCCGGGCCCGATCCAACAATTACATACCCGGCCCGACCCGGGCCCGTGCAGTGCTCTACTACCGAACACTCAGTACTGGCAAAGGACAACACTAGCCTGCGCCACGTGGCACTGGGTGTCATGGGGAGAGCATGCGAGTAATATTTTTGCGTAAACCGTACTTAAAGTTGGGAGTGAAGAAATTACGCGTGGGCGCTAATTATGCGTGTGCACACGGTACGTACATATATATTAACGTTGTTTCAAATGAAAAAGAGATCATTGCTTCTAATATGCCATGTACTTCCCAATGTGAACATAGGCGCGACAGTATTTACGTCTGGACAATATTGTCTCGCAAGCAGCATTGGCTGTCCTGTATTGGAGAAACCAGACAGAATGTCTGGACAGTATACACAGCCTACTTCTATTATTTTGGAAATATTGCAATGACAACAGATAAAGTGACCTGCTATGCCATGCACGTGGGCTCGGAAGCCACTAACATGCTGCTGGGCATTTTGGACCACATGATGGCGTTGTAGATGTAGTTTGCTCAACTTCCAATGTGCAAGTTCTAGTCTACTTCACACACACAGCTAGAACGTGCGCAAATAAACAATTACGTAAATTATAGAGATAATTTTTCCTGCTGCACTGAATACATACACAATGACCTTTCTGAACTTATTTGCGGCACCGAGTCGAGCTAGTGGTCCCTTCATATTGGTAAAACAGGAAAACAATCGTGTACTTGCCACCATGTGTACCTGCCTCCCAATATATCATGTGTACTTGTAAATGTTACCAACATTGATGCTACAACTCTAGTGTGCGGACAATATTGTCCGACACAGAACATTGGAAGTCCAGCATTGGCTACGGAGTGAAATTGATTGGACAATATATACAGCCTGCCGCCATTACATAACCAATATTGATAGGACTATGTAGAAACTGACCCATCATTACCATCCTTGTGCACTGGACGCACCAATAATGTATGCTGAGTGGCAACTATGGCCCACATTTGCCTTCTTTACAGGATGGAAGAACCAATATTGCAAATTGAATGGTTACGATGGGCCATTGTTCGAGGCCTTAATAGATGGAATTTCCAATGCTGGCTTATGAGTGGTATCGCAGGGCCTTCATTGGACCTCCGTTAGCCAACAAAAAAACAATATTGGCCCGAGCATCTGTGCTGCCTGGGTTGTTTCCTGAGTGAAATTAGTCAGATTTTTATCGATATGTTGAAATTAGCAGCATCGCGCTTTAGCAATTATGTTGGGCGTGAACTCCCAGTATAAGTAAACTTCATTTTCAATGAGGCTTGAACGCGTGGCTTTTCAGGCTATAAAGTTAGTCAATCTTGTCATACTATACGATTTCACTCCCACCATATTACAGTGCGCGCTGCCGTTAAAGAAGCAATGCCGCAAGAACCACGCAAATATCCCGTGTTCTGTGTATATAAGATCTTAGCACATATTTTCTCCAAATATCTCATATAACCACAGGGATACGATGAACACAGGGCAAAGCTAACTCGACTCACAGCTCATAGCACAATGTAAGCTGCCGTTGCGTTGTATGACTGCTTATTCGTATGTAGAGAAACCACAAGATAAAAATGCTGACATTTATATATGTTTACTGGCAACGTCACTTAGCATTCGTGTGTAACTGTATCTGCATAAAACGACGACCTTTTTGTTGACTCTAATCGTCTTTGTATATATCGATTGGGCGGCAAATTTTCTGTGCGCACAGTGGAAATAGTTCCAGGGCACAGTCATTAAGACTGGGTTAGAAAACTTTGTGAAAAAAAAAGAAAGGCATATGTGGTAAAAAACAAGCAATCATATACGGACTGTTTGAATGATACTTGACTAGCACATGCAAGAAGGAACACCAGCACCATCCGCGCCGCTAAAGTATTGGCGCTTAATTCCTTCATCGAGCCGAAGAAAATGATTCTCAGAAAAATAGCCTCGCCGATCGCATTAATCGCCCCACAACGCAGGTACAATGGATATACAGGGTGTTTCACCGAAAACTTGCAAAATTTCTTTAAAATTAGGCTGTTCGAGAAAAAAAAGGAAAACCGCCTCATAAAGAAACTGTTTGCTGAGGCAAGTAACAAAGTAATATTTACTAATTTCAACATTAATTAAACTGTTTGTGATTAGTACAAGGGACGAGTTTTAGCCACGCTGATGACGATGCCATATGATCCTTTAAAACAAAGAAAAACGAATTGTGTAAAGCTCTGCAGAGCTAGAAAACCTGGGCTTTTGGCGGCACGAAAGCGTGCATGAAGAACGCCAGAAGTCACGTGCGAATGCAACCTCTGCTACTGACGTGTAGCGACTACTGGACCGGCCAATTCGAAATGTACGATGTCCTCGATGCTCTGCATATGCAGAAGCCTCCGTTATCTTTTGCTTATTCGCTCACTGCATGAGGCTATCATGACAGACTACGTAGCCACGACTTTGGAAAGCCCATGCCTATCGAATTGACTGGCGCATGCACTGGAAGACGTCACCAGCGGATGCTGTGTTCACACGCGGCTCCCGGAACTCCTTTTGCAGCGAGTTCCATGACGCAAAAAATGCTAGGTTGCTGGGTCTCGGCGAATAATTTTTTCTTTGTTTTAGACTAAAAGCAGATAAGCATCGTCATCTTTCGGCTGCGAATTCCTCAATGGCAGGAACCTGGAAAGGTTGCTGATTAGAAATGGATTGTACGATCTTAGCTATTTACCGTGCAAACTGCAAGTATCTTACGACTACTCACGTGCGCCCAACCTTAGAGGTCGTTCCGTAACAAAATGAGGTTTTTTCTCAGAAAGCCTGTCTTTGGAAACTTGAAATCGTTCCCTAAAACACCCGATATATAAGACACAAGGACTTCATATCGTGCGTCATATCGTGCATGCACGGAAAATTCTATCTTGTCAGACAACGATAAGGTTTCGCTGATAGAAACAATACTGACACAAATAATCTGCTCCCTCTCAATCATAACGCGAGGTCACGCATCGCGAGAAAGCCATCTTATGGCATTTTAACGGACATGTTGCAACGCTTTCGAATAGCCGCTCATTTGTGCACCGTCCTGTTTTCCCGATGTGACGTACGCAGGACAACGGGATCCGAGTTATGACACTGGAATTGCAGTCAAGATTTTTTCCCTTCTGCTTCTTTTGACAACCACGCTTTGCCTTCTTTGTGGGATCAGTGCTTCTTCTTCCTTTTTTTTTTCACAGATCGCCCTGTTTGCTATAGTGCTGCTAATACAATCTGCACCTTTTCTGACGCGGCTAATTTCCTCGCATTAAGGGAAACGTGGTTGTTGTAGGGAATAACACCACTACAATACTTCTTTTAGAAGTATACATAGGATTAGCGTCAGAGTTGGATACACCATACACCGGCTTTTAAAAACCATGAAGCTTTCTCATCGGAACAAGCTTGCAATAAGTGTGACCGGACTTAAGGGCGCTCTATTAATAAACTCATGTCTTAGCAAGATCACGTTTTACCAGTATATGGGAGGGCTGAAACGAAAGTCGATAAGTGCGTCATTAGCCCTGGCTGAACAACACCAACACGTCAGGTGATCAGTCATCGCACACTGCATGTTCAGGAGCTTAATAATTTCATATGTAGGCATTTCGACAATCTGAACGAAAGGGGTGATTCGCCTATGATCAGTGCAAATTCATCACACACATATGGAAACACTGACTACCATAACTGTTCCTGGCGCATCCAAAGCTACTCTTGTACTTCAGCCTGTGAGATGCATAATAAAAATGAAGCTGTCATGCTATACATTCACTAGGTTTCTCACGATCTAAATAAAACATCCCCTTGAGACAATGTACTATTTATATCAGCACAGTCTTCGTAGTAATAATAATAATAACAACAATAATAATAATGTGATCCCATGAAGATACCCTGAAAGCAGCGCAAGAAAAATTCTTATTATGGCAAATCTATGTCGTCTGTCGAATCCCGTTCTCCTGCGACATATGTTACATCAGGCAAGCAGGTCAGTGCGTAAATGAATAGGTGCGGGAGTATTGCAACCAGGCTAGTAAAATGCGAGTAGATGTTTTCCTGTGCTTCGTTGCCCTGGTGGTGGATATGAACCCCCCGCCCGTTATCGCAGGGGGGTTCATATCGCGAAGTCACTAGCCTTGCAAAGGAAAGTGAGAATTTCGTTAAAATTAGTGAAAGGGGAAGCTTTGACAAATCTTCCCCTTTCGGTATTAACGCATCGTTATCATCTGAAGTGCCTTGAGTGTTCGGTATCGTCCTGTCATTTGCCTCCTCCCAGCTGAAACATTCTTCCAGTTTTGTTTTTCTTATTTCAACACGAAAACGTGGGAAGGAGGAAACAATACAGCCAGCTGTCCTAACATCATGATATTGATATTGAAAAAAAGCAACAACACAAAAACAAAAGCGAGAATAAAAGAAAGAGAAACGGACAACTGAAATAATCAAGACCATCATGTACAGATATCATCTCTCGCTTACAAAGGAGAGTCTCCAAGGGCTGGGTTCCACAGATTTACAAGGATGCATTCCGTAAACATAGTCGTCTGCCGCCGCGTTCACCTGACAGTGGTACGGGTCTCACGAGAGCGAGCGTATGCACCCGCGTCTTTCGAAAGGCAACAAAAAAGGTACATGCGGTGCACTCGCTCGTCCCGGGGGCAGGTGCGGGAAAGCCGCCGTCCACTAGCATCCCTGGAGCGTTGAAAACTGGAGAGGGTACGGCAGAAGCTGCCGAAGCTGGCGCCAAGGTCTACAGATAGGAACAGTGCAGAAAGGGTGTCCACATAAAAGGCGCTTGCTGCCTGGCTTGTGGAATGTCCTCTTCAGTTCTTCGCAGAACGCGTCCGATCCGGTCTGGCTTGCCCGCCATGCAGAAGCATAGAAAAAAAAAAGACCACGGTTTCGTGAACGAAAAGAAAGCGAGAACGGCAGAAATTCTTTCATAAATTTCTAAGTCGGTGCCTCTGATTCATTTGTGATACTATTAAAACATTTCTTCTTTCACCAAGATGAGCTCATCGATGTGCTCTTGAAGTCGATACCAAAAAGGAATTCTTTGCGCAATTGGCTAATTTTATAAAAAGATATACTGCTGATTTCAGTTTTTATGTTCTTATTTCGTGAGTTTACAAGATGGCTGAAAATAAATTGCACCTGGTGACATATTTACCTAGCGCTTGTTTGCGCACGGAAATTTAACTTACGTCTATAGAAAATACAACGAAATAGCGTCTTAAAATTAAGCTCGTTATAACTCTGTAAGTGATATAGATACAATTACGTTTTTCACTGATGATATAGATATTTAGGCGGTCGCTAAGTATGCCGATTAGTAGAGGTTTATATCTCTAAAATTGCGGAAGTTAGTTGCATTTATTTCGCTCTCCGAAAATGTGGTTTGAACAATGGATTTTCCAGAATTCGGCAGACCTTTTCAGCTATATATTCAGTACTCCTTTCGAGACAAGTTTATACCAGGAATCAGGAATAGTTACCTATAGAATGGTACCGAGCTTCACTCCTTTTATATCAAAATGAAACATAGTTGAAATAGCATACAGAGCTCACTCACCAATGCGGCCGCTGCGCCCATTATCCGTGGTTGTACTCGGTCACTGCACAACACCGGCACACAATTTGAGTTCCCTCGACGCTTGACACTGTAGATCATAACCTTCGTTGACGCTCCTCGGTGCTTGTAATATTCACAAGATAGATGAAACGATTTTCCTTTTCGTAAAGTCGCAAAAGCCTTTGCCAGCTTCGCGAAGTACTTGCGTCCGTTCGACGTGCTGGTCTGTCCGGCCGCCATGTTATTTCTGGCTCCCCAGGTCGGTCGGGCTGCGACGTCCCTCCTCCGGCAGCCAGAACCCGTTTTCGCGATGCAGGGGAGGTTTTGCGGCATGCGATGGGGTATGGGGGTATCGTCAGGGAAGTGCGCCGTTATATTCCCTAGGGAGGTTGATGACGGCATTGGCCCCACGTGCCTCCATCGACCGCGATGGGTGGGAGTATATGTTGCGGTCATGGGAGTTCGTGCGGAGTATACCTCCCAGCTGGGTATGTTTTCACTTACAGTGTATATGATTCGCTTGCGGTGTCGCCGGCCACATCGCGCGCTTCTGTGATCGTCGTATGCTGCCTGCTGGCCCAGCAATGGCAGCGCCTGGATATGTGTATCCACACAATCCTAATGCGCATGCCACGCGCACGGACCCAGACCCAGTCAGCTCGCCGTCAGGGTTGCCAGATCCTCGAAGAGAAAAAGGAGCCACGAAATTAAGCAAAGTAGCCAGAAAAGTAGCCAACCTGCAGCTGTTACTTTATTTTGGAGCCAGAAAAGTAGCCAAATGTGATTCCAGTTTAGCTCAATTATCACTACGTTCTGACCCTTAAAAATACAAAAATAGACATCACAGAAATGTTTATCACAACACAGTAGAGCAAAAAAAAACCAAGTGACTTTCTGGTTAAGACTAGAAAATTGGCAATAATGCTGCACCAACAGTCAAGTGTACATATTCGAGTTCACTTTAGCCAGCATGCTCCGCGGCACTGTAAATGTAGAGCTTGTAAGACCTTTGAGACGTAGTCCAAATTTGATCCTGATGATCGTGAGGAGAAGTTCGTGGGACATTCTATTCCTTAAGTCGCTTTTTGTGAGAGCCACAGCAGAAAACACTCGTTCTGCTTCTGCGTTAGATATAGGGAGAACGAGGAGTTTCAATGCGCCGTCTGCAATGTCTTGCATAGGATTAGCACCTGATGCATCCCGGTAGGTGTATATTTTGATCCAGAATTCCACTGCTGGCATGTCGGCATTCACAACCTCAACTTGACGAAGATGCCGTACTTGCTCCTCAATGCGATGATCCGGGCAACCAAATAAGTCTTTTGGCAAGGTTCTCAAAGCATTCATCGCATTCGGACCTAAAACAGATGATGGACTGATGGCTCTCAGCTTCCGCACCAAAGACGTAGCATTCGGAAGACGTTTCTGAAGATCAGATGCACAAGCTTTAAGAAAAGCAAAACAACGTCGTTTGAGGGAGTGTTGCTCTTCAATTGTGAGTCGTATATTGCTGAGGTGGTCAGTGAAGCTGCCACCAAAATCCACGTCGTCTAGGCCTAGGAAGATTGACTTAAGGTTCATTAGATCAAGGTCGCAGATGTTTACGTCATCATGCTGTCGTAGCACAGATGGCTTTAATATCCTTGCCACAAGGCGTTTGTAAAGCTTTTGCAGCTCTTCGAAAACACCGAGTGGGTCCACATCTCCTTGGAAAAGCTTGTTCACCCTCTTGAGATCAGTAAGAAGGGGCTCTAAAAAAAGAAGGTATGCTCGGTTCCTCTCGTCATGATACATTTCTTTAAGGAGGCGCACACTGTAGGCCTTGTCAGGAACAGACGCAAAATGCGTCTTTAAGACATCATATTGAGCTAGTATTCTCTCGATACAGTCAGCAATTGCTAGCCATCGTGTGGCAGAGGGCGAAAGAATCTTTAATGGTTCATTCTTTCCCTGTGTTGTATTGCTGTCGCTGTATAGACTCCTGTATACAGCCTGGCGCGAGCTGCTGTGTGCAAAGTAATTGTGGGTTTCGTGGACCATAAATTCTAGGCTCGATGGCATCGCCTCCATTGCTTTAGAAGCAACCAGGTCCAATGAGTGACACGCGCACTTCACAAGCGTAATCGAAGGGTTATCGTCCCTCATTTTCTTCCATAGAGAGTTGTTGCGGCCGCACATGGCGTTTGCGCCATCCGTTGCAAGTCCAATGGAATTCTTCGGATCTAGCTCACTCTCACGGAGTGCCCGTTGTACTGCATTGTAAATGGTATCTGCTTTTCCATCTTCAGTTTCCACCCAGTGCAGAAAAGTAGTGGTTATTTTTTTCGCAGTTGGACTGTAATACCGTACTGACACACATACCAGTTTTCTCACTGAAACGTCCGTCGACTCATCGACCAACAGCGAATAAGGCTTCTTTGAAATGTCCTTCCGTAGATATTCGGCGAAATACGGTGCCAGGACTCCAGTGATTAGTGCTGTGCACTTTGTGCGGTGCATGACGAGGTCGAACTTGAGCTCTCCTTTGAGCAGGTCTGAAAGCTCATCCACACATCTTATCGGCATGTGGCAGGCGGTGAAAAGAGCGATTTTAAGAGCGCATCTTTTTTGTTCTTCGTCAAACGCAAGAGCAGGCGCGAGAACATCTTGCAACCGGTGCTGGTCGCTTGGCGCCACTCTTTTGCGGTGCTTTCTTGTTTCGGCATGCTTAGTCAAGTCCGCATAGTGTGCCCGTACTTCACAGGAGCAAACCTTGCACCGGGCGAAGGCTTGGCCACTTTCTGCAGGGGCAATCCAGTCTGCAGGAAAAATAGATTACCCTCATTCAACGCAATGTTGAAATTAAAATTGTCAAGTAATAATTGTGGTTTTACATCCCAAAAACAACGATATGATTATGAAAGACGTCGTAATAGAAAGGTCCGGAAATATAAAAAACCTGGGGTTCTTTAACGTGCGCCTGAATCTATGCACACGGACCTCTTAACATTTACTTTCCATAAAAATGCGACCTCCGAGGCGGGAATTGAACCCGCTACCTTTTAACAGACGAGCATATAACCACTAGAATACCACGACGGGTTTAAATCATCAAGCTTAGCGTGTAACAAATGCTCAGGCTATGCATATGTCTTCACTCCTCATTATTATAACAGATCTTATTGATGAAGAAACGGCGCTTATGCAGCAACGTAGAAAGTATTGTAGCCGCATAACAGGCGCATTAATGTTAATCCCTTATGTACCGCTAACTTTTCGAAGACGTTCTTACCCTTTAGCTTTGGGTCCTCCAGCCACTGCTGCCGAAATATCCTTCGTGCAGTGGCGTGCTTGCCCATGGCTCAGCTGTAGTTTCGACTTTTCTGCAACCAGTGCACGTGGACCATGTAGCACGCGGCCACCACATACAACGCGGAACTAGTCTGTCCCCCTCGTACGCTGGTATGGTCGCGCCACCACTCGGCTTCGCTCGTGACTAGTGCGGAGAAAAGCGGTCGCACCCTCACTACAGTATATACTGGGTAGTGTGTTCAGGGAGCGCCTGCGAGCGACGCTTGTCACGTTGACCGCACGAGATGGCGCCACCAGAGCATGGGCTGTATGAAACTCGCGGTACGCGCTGCAACCAAGCAGTGAATCGTCGCTCTATGTTTCGGTGCATGTCCCTGAAATAGCTACCGCTGCTCAGCTGAATTTCCTGGCCAATTTCGCATACGTAGATGTGGTAGCAGCTTGCAAAATTTTCCAGCATGCAATAACAGGGGTCGTGAGAATGGGGCTACTTCTGTGTACACTTCGGCCGCTTCGATCGCGACGCTGATATGCCCAAGTGCAGTTCAGTACTGCTGCGTGTTCTGGCGTGCACTGCGTTAAACTATCATTACCTAACGCAGGAAATAAATGTTACCGATATTCCCGGGCAGTCAACAGGGAACAGCCGATTTTTTTAACGTATGTATTTCAGCGTGGTCTTGCAGCGTCACGTACAAGAAACCGCGACGCATTTATTTTTTTATCGTTCCGTACGAGATAAATGGTTACTGAAAACCCAACAGTTTCAAACCTTCATACATGAACGATTGTTTCAATCAAAGGCGAAGCCAGCAACTTTTTTTGTGGGGGGTGGAGGGAGAGGGGTTCAATCATACTTCATGCTCATATTTAGGCACACATATTTAGCAAGCGTTGCCATATTAAAAAAAAAAACTTTCTGTATATCTCATGCGCGGGCCATTTCTGCAGGAGATTTCGTGCCAGGACTTCAACAGCATGTCGATACCAATCTCTCAAATGACTTAATTAATCTGAACGCGTATTCAGAAACAGTTTTTGTTTCACAGTTATGTTTCAACACATGGTGACCAAATGGGGTAGCTCACGAAAACTATTCTTTAGACCCAGTCATACCTCTGTAGCTCACGAACAAAAAAGAATAAGCCAGGCTTGCAGCCAGGCATATTTTTCGGGTAAGAGGGGCTGGAAGACCTTCAAAAACACCTATTGTTGTTATTTATTGTCGGCAAAACACACACAACCATGAGAATTTCGTTCAGAAGTGCGTAATAGCCCCGGCTTTCCCCGAGGGACGCGGTCCTCTTCACCATTAACGATGTGCACAAAGTATCTTGTAATGCATGACGGCTAAAAATACATCTTACAGACGGAGAAAGTTCTCGTGAAATTCTGTCTTTTCTGTGTAGATTTCGTCCCCATCGTTTGTGGAAGCTTTCATCCTTCGGCACTGCGAAGAGTACTACCAAACTCTATGAGTACTACTAGTTGGTCAATTGATATTCCGTTTCACACCCAGGAGCATGGCAATGGTGTTAACGCTTACGACCCGGCACTACATCTTTCCTACTCCACAACCCCCTCGTCGCATTCGTGCCAGAACAATAGCCAAAAAGTAGCCAAGTAGCCAACGTCATTTTTTTGTCGCCACGGCCTCTTAAAAGTAGCCAATTTGGCGTAAAGTAGCCACATCTGGCAACCCTGCTCGCCGTCTTCTAGGCGGCCTTTCGACAACCACCGCTCGCCGTCACCGCGTCGTCGTTCGCTGTCCCCCTTGCGCCGCCGCCAGTCACCTAGCGAGGGAAACTAGTTGCAGCAGTTCCGCAGGCACGAACTGCAAGCGTCGCGACTTCTACAAGGCCTGCACAGTCACCACGCAATTTACTGGACGTCATGGTCGAAGGAACTGCCGCAACTGCGCTTGTAGATACAGGGGCAGCCGTGTCTGTCATACACGAAAAACATTGCCGCCGACTGCGTAAGGTAACGACGCCGTTGTGCGGCATGTTGCTGCGTACCGCAAGCACGCAGAACATTGCACCGCTTGCGGCGTGTACCGCAAGGGTCGTTATTGATGGCGTCGTGTATGTTGTGCAATTTCTCGTGTTGTCTGCTTGCTCACATGACATCATCCTCGGTTGGGATTTCTTATCTCGTCATCGTGCCATCATAGACTGTGCCCGTGCCGAAGTAGCGCTTTTCCCGCTTGCTGATTTCGCGCTTCCTGACCCTTCTGCAAGAAAAGCCGCCAAGCTCACTGTTGTGTCGGACACGGACATCCCGCCCGAAGTGTCGGTGCTTGTGTCCGTATCTTGTTCCGCCGAGCCAGATGCTGCCGTACTTTTTGCGCCGTCGCCTATTTTTCAACGCCGCAAGGCTCTGCCTCTCCCGTTCGCCTCACCACTACATCAGGATTATCAACAATGCTTGTTTCCAATC
Source organism: Hyalomma asiaticum (assembly GCA_013339685.2). Taxonomy (NCBI): domain Eukaryota; kingdom Metazoa; phylum Arthropoda; class Arachnida; order Ixodida; family Ixodidae; genus Hyalomma; species Hyalomma asiaticum. The sequence continues at coordinate 126,418,464 of CM023484.1, forward strand.
CTTTTCCGTACAGCGTAACGTTACTCCGCGGAGAGTCACGTGGTCGTGTTCAGCCGATTGACCCGCTTCACGTTCTCGAAACTTCCGACGATACGCCGTGTTACCAGCTCGACGCCCTTACTTCTCGCACAGTGCGCATCGCCCCAGTCCTCAATGTCGCCGCCGTCGTCGTCATCGGCTGCGGCCGTCCTACAAGCTGCTTTGGACGACAACCTGCCGTCTTCTTACGGCCAGCAGGTGCTCGCGCTTCAGGAATTTCGTTCCTCGTTTGATTGTGACCAACCATCCTTAAAACGTACATCGAACGTCACTCACAGCGTTCACACTGGTGAGCATCCTCCGTTACGTCAGCGACCATACCGCGTGTCGGCAGCCGAGCGGAAGGTCTTAAACGAGCAGGTTGACGATATGCTGCAAAGTCGAGTCATTCGCCCTTCACACAGTCCTTGGGCTTCGCCCGTGGTATTGGTACGCAAGAAAGACGGGTCAATTCGCTTTTGTGTGGATTATCGTCGGCTGAATAAGATAACTCGAAAAGATGTCTACCCACTGCCCCGAATAGATGACGCACTCGACTGCTTACAAGGAGCGGAGTACTTCTCATCCTTAGATCTTCGCTCCGGCTATTGGCAAGTGCCGATGGCTGAAGAGGATTGCGAGAAAACGGCGTTCATCACACCCGACGGATTGTACGAGTTTACCGTAATGTCTTTCGGGCTCGGTAACGCGCCCGCCACTTTCGAGCGTATGATGGACACCCTTCTTCTACAGGTGGAAAACGTGTCTGTGCTATCTCGACGACGTCGTCGTGTTTTCGTCCGATTTCCCGACGCACCTCGATCGCTTGCGTGAGATATTGAATTGTCTCACATCTGCTGGCCTCCAACTCAATGTCAAAAAGTGTCGTTTTGCTGCGCGTCAGTTAACAATACTGGGACACGTCGTGTCGAAGGATGGTGTGCTCCCCGACCCAGCCAAGCTTCGCGCGGTCGCAGAGTTTCCTGTGCCCACTACTCTTAAGGAACTCCGCAGCTTTATGGGCCTCTGCTCATACTTTCGGCTCTTTGTGCGGAATTTCACTACTATCATCGCACCATTGAACAATTTGCTTACTGCTCGCAACGGCATCGCCGCGTGGTCAACTTCGTGTGATGAAGCCTTCCAGCAACTACGTCGCCTGCTCACTTAGCCGCCGATCCTTCGCCATTACGACCCTACAGCACCAACAGAGATACACACCGACGCCAGCGGGATAGGACTTGGTGCAGTTCTCGCGCAACGGAAAGATGGCTACGAGGAGTACGTCGCGTACGCAAGTCGTACTTTGCCCCGCCACGGTGGTCTAGTGGCTACGGTACTCGGCTGCTGATCCGAGGGTCGCGGGATCGAATCCCGGCCGCGGCGGCTGCATTTCGAAGGAGGCGAAATGTTGAGGCCCGTGTGCTGTGCGATGTCAGTGCACGTTAAAGAACCCCAGGTGGTCAAAATTTCCGGAGACCTCCACTACGGCGTCTCTCATAATCAGAACTGGTTTTGGGACGTTAAACCCCACAAATCAATCAATCAATCAATCAAGTCGTACTTTAAAGAAGGCAGAAGCCAACTACTCTGTGACGGAAAAGGAATGTCTGGCCATCATTTGGGCACTCACCAAGTTTCGTCCTTACTTATATGGTCGTCCATTCGACGTAGTTACCGATCATCATGCCCTCTGCTGGCTGTCCTCATTAAAAGATCCGTCAGGTCGCCTCGGTCGATGGGCGCTTCGCTTGCAAGAATACGACATCCGCGTCATCTATCGATCAGGCAGGAAATATTCGGACGCTGATGCACTTTCTCGATCACCGCTACCTCCCGAATTGGCCTCTGCGTCAACACCTTCCGTATCCTTGTCACCCATCGACGTCACCGATATGCCAGCGGAGCAACGTAAGGATCCACTTCTTTCGGCATTGTTATCCTCCACGATCCATCCGTCCCACCCTCTTCTCGACCACTCCTCCGCCAAGCCGTTCACTTTGCTGTGCGCGATGGTATACTTTACCGCAGAAATTATTTGCCCGATGGCCGGAAATGGCTCCTTGTGATACCACGGCATATGCGTTCCAATATCTGCGCTTATTTCCATGGTGCTCCTCATAATGGTCACGCCGGTGTTCTCAAAACGTATACCAGGTTAAGGCACCGTTTTTACTGGCATGGAATGTATAACTCGTCCGTCAGTACATTCGAGCTTGCACGGCCTGCCAACGCCGAAAAATTCAACAGCGCCCTTCTGCAGAGCTACAGCCACTGCCTTCTCCACATCGTCCCTTTGACCGCATCGGCATCGACCTCTACGGGCCACTTCCCTGCAGCTCGACGGGTAACCGATGGATAATTGTTGGCGTCGACCACTTGACGCGCTACGCCGAGACTGCAGCGCTCCCAGCCGCCACTGCGCGCGAAATCGCATTTTTCATTTTGCGGAACTTCGTTCTTCGACATGGAGCACCCCGAAAACTGCTCAGCGACAGGGGGCGCGTGTTCCTCTCTGAAGTCATACAAGCCCTTCTCGCTGCGTGCACCATCATTCACCGCAAGTCTACAGCCTACCACCCCCAAACGAACGGCTTGACAGAAAGATTCAACCGCACACTAGGTGACATGCTGACTATGTACGTTGCTTCGGATCACAGTAACTGGGACACCGTATTGCCGTTCGTGACGTATGCATATAACACCGCGACACAGGCCACTACTGGAGCTTCGCCATTCTTTTTGTTGTATGGACGAGAGCCCTCGTGTACGTTGCACACGATGCTGCCATACCGACCCGACACATCCGAATGCACACCGGTCTCTGAAGCGCCGAAATATGCAGAAGATTGTCGACAACTTGCTCGTACCCTAACGACCAGCGCTCAAAGTCGCGAGAAACTGCGCCATACCCACACCACAGTTCCAGACTGGCTCCCTCGTTTGGCTGTGGGTCCCACCTCACAGTCCTGGCCTCTCGACCAAGCTTCTTGCTCGCTACGATGGCCTTTTCCGCGTCGTAGACCGTGCCTGTGCCGTTAACTATGTCATCGAACCCTTGACACCATCTACCGACCACCGGCATCGCGGTCGTGACACGGTTCATGTCAGCCGACTGAAACCGTATTATGACCCCGCTATCCTACCAGCACCATAAGTCGCCAGGTTGGCTCCTCTTCTCGCCGGGGGGATATCGTAGTGAAGAGGAGGAAGAAGAAGCGCCTTGGCATTTGTCGCTGTGCGCGTGATCGTGTTGTGTCGTGTTGGCTCTCGACTGCCTTCTCGAACCAACAGCATCCTCTGCACGATAATAAATCGTCGTACGACAACACCATGAATGCCATCACCACAAAGGTGATATTAGAGGAGGCATGTAACATGCGCAATGCAACAAAACGAAGCAAACAACATACGGCAAGGTTAACGTTGAAATTCTGTAATCAAAAACAGCATAAGAACAGTGCAGTTATCAAATGTGAAACACAAATTTTGCAATGTGCCACTGCAGGAACATTGTCGTCTGAATGTTTAAAGAGGAAGAAATCACGAGATTAGTCGTCAAACCACAACTCATCTGCAATGTAATGGGTGCTAGTCATACATTGTTACAACATCGTCCCCAACGGTGGTGCAGTGGGCTATGGTACATGGCTGATGACCTGAAGGAGACGGGTTTCAACCATGGCCGTGGCAGTCCCATTTCGTATGGGCAACAATTGGCAGACCCCACGTGCAGTGGGAATCAAGGAAATGCAAAGCACGCATCAGGAACGTGAACTGGATCAGCATTGTTGTCTCGCTATACCGATCTGAAACGGGCACAAGGAGCACAGAGCCTGCGGCATGTAAACCACGCCGCTCATGACATGCATGCCATGATTTTCATGTTATGACCTGTCATTTATGTTCGTCATGTAGCCATGCTGTGCCATACCAATTTTCGTATGCACCCCATTAACAAAACAGCCACGAGGCCCCCCCAGACCGTGGCATGTAAATGAAGCCGCTCATGACATACATGCCAGGATTTTCATGTTATGACCTGTCATTTACATGCAGCACGCAGTCATGTTGTGGCGTGCCAATTTTCGTATACATCCGATTAACGAAACGGCCAGGAGAGCAGAAAGTCGTAGGCGGCTAGATAGATAGACAGATACGCTCAAAGTCGCCGAAGTTCGCTAAGAAATGCTTCGCATTTAAAATGTAAAATACATTTATACTGTAAGGTGTTGTTGCACGTAACAGAACCTCAGCTGGTCGAAACTACTGGAGCCCACATCAGCGGCATACCTCAAAATCATATCGGTGTTTTGGCATGTACAACGTGTACCTTTACCGGTATTTTGTTCTGACATCCAGAGTGACATTACTCCACTGAGATGAGGTATGTTAAGAATGAGCATAGCGTCATTATGTACCGCAATGCACATTTTTTTGCATTACAGGGGTGTGCCTGATAAAGGCGTATAGCACACATATTAAAAGTTTAAGGGACATTCGGAGATGCGCTACTTTGGTATCAACTGGACATCCTCCCAAGCTGGACACAGTGTGCTAACGTTGTGACGCTAGCACTACATCAATTTTCTGCAGTGGTACCTCGACGTCACGTTGCTTTACCTGTATAAATAATTTGTTCTCTGCGCTACCAGCACAAAGCGCATCCAGGTGCAATGCTTTAAAAAATGACCACTATATGAAACTGTAGTGCTTTCATCTTGACCAGCTTGATTTTTGAGTATCACAGCACAAAATATGCACTAAGCAGCAAATGCTTGATTATGACTGCATTGCGAGTATGTGCATCAAACAGGCAGTAGCACTCCGTAAGCATTACAAAGGCCCAGCACGCAGTGCTGGGAGTAACAGTTGTAAGTATCACAGTACAAAAACATTTACAACGCTTCGCAGTGATCACAGTACAAAATATCACGGTCCAAAAACAGAGAGCAACGCTTCGCATTGGGTTTCGATTTCACATTGCGTTTCGATTTCTGAATGACAAATGTATGCAGCATCAACATGCTGTACTTGAAACAGTGCAAGAATAAACATTGTATATAAAAGAAACACAGCAGGCATGGTGACACCCCCGCCACGGTGGTCTAGTGGCTATGGTACGCACCTGCATTTCGATTGAGGCCAAATGTTAGGGTCCGTGTGTGTGCAATGTAAGTGCACGCTAAACAACCCTAGATGGTGGAAATTTCTGCAACCCTCCAATGCAGCATCTCTCATAATCACAGTATGGTTTTGGGATGTCAAACCCCACAAATCAAGGCATGGTGACACACGCTGAGCTTGCAGCAGAAGACATAAACACAATGTACCCGTAAGACCTGTCCCACTCTTAGCAGTACAAAAATGACTAGTGCTTAAAAAAGTTAATTGAACATAGGAATAAGGACCTCACAGTGAATGAAACATAAATATAAAGGAAAACAATTACTATTAAAACATGCTGAACTTGCAGCTGCATAATTAAAATATGTAAAAAAAATAAATAGGTTGGACATAACAGAGTAAATAAATATAATACAAAATATGAAACACATATAAAGAACAACAATTACTATTAACACACGCTGGCCTTGCTGGTGTTTCATGATTTCAGTAGAAATTTAACAATACAGAAGTGTACGTAAATAAATTAAGACACATTTACAAAAAAATGAAATATAAACATCAAAAAACAATTACTATTGAAATGCATGATAAACAAGTAAAACATTTAAAAATTTACTAAGCACCTGAATAGACGTTTACTTTGCTGGAGCAGCATAGAAAGCCACTGAAAGATACTGTTTCACTACATACAACTAGTACAACAAAAATGACACCTATACACAGTAAAACCTTTTTGATGTATTGCAAAGTAGGAGCTATTGACAATGTAAAGTATTTGATGCATTTGTGCATTGTGGTAATGGAAGTTGCAATACTATTCCTATCAAACATTTCACAGTTCTGTTACATTATGCACATAGATGCGACCACAACATTTTATATTTTCTGCGCACCTGATTTCATTCATAGATGTGGTGCACAAGCATTACTGTTTATGCCCTAAACTTCCTGATGGGCAATGGTCCACCAACCACGATCATGTTGATGCCCTGGTCCAGGGTCCTGGAGCACTGGGCCGCCATCTCTCCAAGCACATCTGCCCGACGTGGCCGAGGTGGACGTGGCCGCCGAACCGGTCGTCGTGGGGGCCGCGGCGCTAGAAATATGCAATGTTTTATGAAGTTATGCATTTTCCAAAAGTGAAGATATAAATGAAATGAAAAATGAACGCTGAATGGGGATCTTGAATATTACTTACCAGGCATAGTGGCCACCTCCACTGCGGCTGCCACATCGGGCAGTTGCTGCGCAGGTACAGCTGCCAGAAGGGCGACATAAATTTTGTGAGCCGCACATACACACTTTATGAAATACAGCACGACAGGTCCGTAATGGTGATGCTTACGAGATGATCTGCTGGATCCAGCCTCGGTTTTGGGTCCAGGCTCGGAGCTGGGTCCAGGCTCGGTGGTGCTAGCAGGCTGGTAAGTGAAGCACACCAATCCTTGTGTTTGCCGCACGGTGAGCTCTTATGGCGGCTATGCAACACGCAATGCTACTACACGCTCGCAGACAATAGGCAGCACTGATCAAGAAGTAGGTGATCCCGCTCATTAAAGTGCGTGAGGGCACATTAATAAGCGGGAATTACCGTGCTGCGGGTATTTCTTAATCATATATGAGCTAAATGCTTTTCTTAGCGCACTAAAACTCCATAACATCTCCGCACAACTGCTGTGTTTGTGGTCGTCAGCCACATCGCATTTCGCTAGGCGTTCCGAACGCCAAATATCTGCACCATTTACGAAGCAACTATATTATATATATATATAAACTTACGGTTTGGTAGTCGAGGCGGCGGCTGCCCGTGAACCTAGAGAGGCCGCACATTTGTAAAATACGGCCCCGGTAGCCCGGGAGCCGCCCACTCCCCGTACTCCTGCAAAAGTACATGCGGTTAGCAGGACAAGATTTCCAGACACCACCACACTCACCTTTGCGCCTCCTCCACGGCTCTGGAGTCGTGCAGCGCCGCAAACACTTGCTTGCGCCACCACAGCTGCCATTGCTCGGACGTTTTCTGTATTGGCCCCTCCGCGTTGAGCGCTTCGGCTATTTCACGCCACAAACGTCGCCTGTCGGCTGCCGTAAAGTAGGGGGTAGCGGAAAACGACCTCTGAGCCAGGGAGGGATACTGCTCTAGAAAGGTGAGCAGCATCTCTGGTTCTCTGGAACGGGAGGGCCCCGCACAGCAGGCGACGGTTCGTCCATGGTCGAAAACCGTTGCCCGCCGTTAGTTCAAAAAACTGCGCCGGCGGCTTCATTACAAGTAGATAAATGGGCTACAAACGTAGTTTGAAACACGGTCCATAATCAAAAGAAGAGGCGTGCAGGACACGGACACAAGAAGAGCAGTGAACACCACGAACGCCGACTAACAACTGAAGCACAACACAGAGGCGAAAAAGAAAGAAGACACACAGCTTATCTGCGCATGCTCGGAATGGTAGCGCCACCTGTCATACTGTCTATGAGCAGATGGAAGAAATGAGCAGATGGAAGGTAAGAAGCGAACAGATATCTGTCCGGTTAAGCACTTAGCCAAGAACAATTTCACCGACTGTCGCATGGGTGTGGTGTATAAGATTCCTTTTAGCTGCGGACGTTTTTATGTAGGACAAACCGCGCGTTGTATTAATCAAAGATTAATTGAACACAGAAGGTCGCTATCAGGTGGCACGCCGTCCAATCTATCCTTGCACTGCCAGGTCTGTAGCTGCATGCCCGAGTTAGAGAAAACCGAGATCCTGTACAGGCATAGGAACGAAGATACGCGTTTATTGGTTGAGGCCTGGCATATTAGTATTAGTGGAAGTGCATGCGTGAGTCAGCCGTCGATTAGCTTAAACAGAGAGGAGATAGAAAGCCTTAGGAGTTGTCTATCGCGAAGACCGGCACGTTTAACCGATTGACAGGTGGCGCTACCATTCCGAGCATGCGCAGATAAGCTGTGTGTCTTCTTTCTTTTTCGCCTCTGTGCTGTGCATCAGTTGTTAGTCGGCGTTCGTGTTGTTCACTGCTCTCCTTGTGTCCGTGTCCTGCACGCCTCTTCTTTTGATTATGGAATGTTACCAACTCGCTCAACTTTCTGTCCTTTTGAAACACGGTCATCGCTAGCGCCACCACTCACCATCTCACGGAAATACGACGTCATCTGGCGGCTTATCAAGACAACGCTTATAATAAATTGTTAAAGTAGCCATTCACTTCAAATCGAAGCTTTTAAAAACAGTGTGTACAACCTCGCTTACTCAATTATAATAATTATATATTTCTCTAACTGGACAAAACGATTCTCAATCTATTATACGGTCCCTTAGCAGACGACAAAAGTGTGACGTAAGCTTCCGGGGTGTCTACCCTTCGCTCATTGGCTGTTTGCCCCTCTCGTTCTCCGGACCACCCAGTTTGTGACGTCAAGGACGAACCGCCTCCGTTCCACCGTGGAACGCGTACAAGATTGCGCCCCTATCTTCGCTATCGGGCATGTCTCGCTGCTCTGTGCCCCATGATGCGTCCTTAGTGCTTGAAGTGGCCGCCGAAGGGCAGCGTCACTGTTGCCGCTCGTCGTCTTCGGCTGCTGCAATGGATAACAAGGCTCCCGAGCGTCTTCTGGGCGCCACGTACCACTGTCTGAATAAATGTTAGATTCCAAGCAGGGTGTCGGTGTGGCCGTTGAGCAGCAAAGACAATCTCAAGGTGTTTTTGTTTTTTATCTACGCTCAAGCTCAAGCGTGTGTGTTGCCATTTACAAGAAGTGCGCCTAGTAGACGCAGGAAAAACTACGAACTGCAATGATGGACGCAACCGATTCGAGATTTCCCTTTCGTTGGCGGTAGTTTTAGAGGTGTTTCGTCTTATTCCACGCCGCTGTTCTTCCTCGTGTTCCGCCGTCTCTAGAATATGTCAGCCGCCAGAGTAACCTATTGCATCGTTATGCTTGGCTGCGCACTGAATACATCACGTAGAGCCCGTAGCGGCTTCGGAAGTGAAATGTTCGGGTCTAATTTTGATAATGTCTTATCAAGGCATCTTTAAAGTAAAATATGAAAGCACGCTATAGGTGTTGGGGGGAAATGTTATATTTTGAGGTTGCAGTATTCTTGACACAAATAAAGTATGACTTTGACAGCTGGTCAATATCCGATGTAGTGGCCTTCTGCAGTGTTGGCTTGGGCAATTCGCTGCGGCGTCGACTCATAGCCCTCATAGTGCAGGCTCATCCTTCAACGAGTCCTGGTTTTCATGAATCTCACTCGAATGCTCATCGGCGTTGCAGATAAGGAGCTTTAGGCTCACGGGGCCTCTCCCTAAGGCCCCTCAAGTTGTCTATGGGGCTAATGATAGCGCTGCTGGGAGGCCACGGTAGCGGCAGCACACCGCAAGAGTTCAGAGTTGCCTCCGTAAGGCGCGCAGTGTGTACTTGGCTGCGGTCGCGCTGCAACCGGTAAAGACCGTCAGGGAATGGTCTGTCTAGAGCGTATGACACCAGGGCTTCCCTGATAATGTCGCAGCACGGCGAGGCATTGAAGGTCCCATAGATCCTCAGTACAGGCCACGGAGGAAGAAATATTTAGGAGGTGAAACTCCCGCTAGAACGGGCGTTGGCGGGCGTCCAGATAACGTCACAAAAAATACAAAGAAAACATGCGCCGACGGAGGCACTTCGATTGGCGGCGTCTGGCGGCGCGAACCCGCAGCTGCTAAAAATAGAAAAGGAAGCGCTACCGGCCGGGGGCGGCGTAATTTCACTACATATCGGAGCAATGCATAGGACGCGTTCTGCGCCGCCATTGGCCGCACGCGAGCCCCACGTCATGAGAGCCGCCCGCTACGCATTTCCGGTAAGTTTGCTCACACACAGCAGTCGCGCAGTGCCCGCCTCCGACGACGGTCGTCGTTCCTACGAACGCGGAGTGGGGGGAGGAATCCGGCGGTGCGGTTGGGGTTGCGTCGCCTTCGATTCTTCGATTGTTTTCCTTTCGCTGGTGGGTTTTCAAACCTGCGCCAGAGTTAAGGGTAAACGCGGTGCGCAAGAGAACGCTGGTTTGACGCTTGCTGTGTGAGTGCTAGGTGCCGCTCTTTCATCCTTTTTTTGGGCGTCGAGAGCTGTGGGAAAGGAGGGAAAACAAAGAAAGATGTCGGATGCGCATGTGTGTGTTTTTTGTTTTGGTTTTTTCTCTCTTTCGGGGTGAAGTAGAGAATTTATCAAGGGGCTACGAGGCTCGGCGCCTCGGGGGGAACTATTATTACTAACACAACTGCTCCGAAGGAGCCGCTTAATGTTCTTTTAAAAACGCAATCGCGTTGGGTCTCAGCGGCGGGCGCGCCAGCGCCCGTCGCTGACGCGCCTGGCTCTGGCAGTAGTGACACGAGCAAAATAGTGAGAGCGCCGAAGGCGCACCGCGAAGCGGCGACGTATGTCAACGGGCCCTCCACTGACACGGGCGAACCACGGACACGCTTAAAATAGCTATATGGCAGGAAATGCGCCGGCAGCGATAAAATGCCGGCAGCCTTCCCGTGCCAGGCTACTCTCTCTGCCGGCTGCCGGCGCGTGCGACTGTAAACATTTACCGGAAATGCGTAGGCGGGCTGACGTGGCCTCGCGTGCGGCCAATAGCGGCGTCTGTGCATTGCTCCGGATATGTTAAGGAAATACGCGGGCGGCCGGGCGAGCACGCCCACGCGCGTTCCCTCTAGCAGCGTTTGTGAGGCATATATGCGTTCGGTGCAAGCCAGCAGCGCATAACTAGTCATTAAATATCATCACGTGGCTGTGAAACCAAACAGCACCACGTACAAACAAAAGCAACAGATTATGTTACTGTAGCGATCATTGAAAGGGACGGATTAGTTTTTTTTTTTTCTTCTTCAACGGTGCTGAAATATTAAAAGCGTCGTACTAAATTCTCGCGGGCCACGGAGCTTCTTCCTCCGCGTCTAAAAAAGTTGGCGTAACTGCTATCAGTAGGAACAGCCAAGCCCGCGATGACGGAGCGAGAAACTAGTGCGGCCGAACGCGTTCCGCGTCCACGCCTCCACGCTCCGTGACTGCGGCGGAACAGGAGCGCGCGCGCGCGACCAGTTCCTTCGGAAACAAAACGGGGGCATTTCGCATTTTTGCCGCCAGACGCCGCCAGCATGAAGTGGCTCTCCGGCAATGTGACGTTATCTGGTCGCCTCAAGGAGCGCAGTTGCGCCTCCTAAATGTTTCTTCCTCCGTGGTACAGGCCAAGTACCTCCTTACTTAGGGACCCCCACACGGCGAGGCTGTACCGGCCGCTAGACAGCACATTTTGTGTATTCCCCGCACGACACCTAAGAAAAAATTGGCCGCGTATCTCCGTGCTTCGCTACAGGTGTCGTCGAAAGACGATAGTCACGATAGTCTTCTACCGGTCGTACTACATGAGCCCCGGTTCATCTGCGGTTCGGCACGAGCTTCGGGCGTTTCCTGGGCACGCTTGAGATGACGGGCATCGGCACGACAGCGCTTCTCCGCTGCAATCTGCTCGTCGGTCTTTTCCCTGCGTTGTGTAGGCATGTCATGTAGGGTGTGTTCTATGTCAACAAACGGCCATTTATGTTTTGCCTTGCCTCAGACAGCGCCCCGTCTATGTTGAATCGGCCGCATATGGCTGGCATTGATGAAATGGAGGCAGCGCCAGCGCTGCGTGAGATATGGACGCCATCTGGCCATGATAATGGGAAACGCAAGAAGCTTGCGTAGTACGCAGAGCTACTGGTAGGTGGCAGCACCGTGTCGTTTTACCGAAGCGTAGGAAACGTCCGCTCCTAACAAGCACTAAGGTCTTTAGAATTACGCATCTTTGTATTTTCTACTAAAGGAACTCACTATCTTATGCTTACCTATTGATATTGCTCCTCAAACCTGCGTAATCTTTGCTTTTTGGTCGACTGTGTTCAGAAGTATGAACGTAGCTACCAGTTCAAGCTGGGTTGTCGTTGAGGAAGGGGTTCACCTTTCGCAGCAGGACACACACACCCACACAAACAGACCAAAATTTCTGCGTTGCAGTATCCCAAGAAATACGATCATCTTTAAAAGAGAACTTATTGCCACTATTTCGCCTGCCTGTAGCAAGTGTAGCTTCTGTTGCCACAAAGAATGGAGTTTTCTAGCTACGGGTGGGCTCGCGCGAATGATACTTTAGGCAACCTAAACATGTACTGTTCATCAAATAGTGCCATTCAGGAAAATTGCGCAATTAAAGAAATATTAAATGTAAGCTCCTCGTTGACGAGGTGCATGGTCACCGAGGAATTCTTCAGATCTATCAATAAACTGTGCGAATTTCTAAAGAAAGAAGAAGGTAGTGTCAATGTTGCGGAGCATGGCAACTGATGTTTCGGAGACACAGGACCGGAGAAACGCAGTGAAGACTATTGAGAATGCAGACAGTACAAGTAACCCTTAAACCTAGGTATCAGAATATACGCTGCAAAGTCAGGTGTCGGGAACGAATGTGGATTGGTGTTTTTTTCATCTGACAGGTACTGTTCTGCATCTAACATTAAAAAGCATTACTTTTTCCTAAATTCAGCCATTCCTGGTGTTCATAGGCCGCCAAACACGCAGTTACTGGTCACGCCGTGTTGTGAACTCAATTCGTCCATGAATATTACCTGCGTCCACTCTTCAGTTGTCCAGTGCTCATGCGGCTGAGTAAATTCTAACCTGTGACGGTGTTGCTTGGTTCGCTAACATGTCTTGTGCCGCCACACGATATTGCAACCCTGCTTCCTTCAAACTTCGGCGAATGGTGTCCTACGAGGCGTCAACGGCAAGCTCCTCCTTTATTTCACGTGCGCTAATGAATGGGTCCACCGCGACAGCAGCAGTAATTTGCTCATCGTCCACTGCTTCCTTGACCGTCCACTGCGGGCAGCGTCGGCAATGCTACGTTCACTACGGAAAGCTTTAAGAACTTGTGTTACAACAGTTCTAGTCTAAGCGTGTGCGTACGAGACTTGCATAGAGATTTAGGAGACATTTTTAGGGTCGAAGCTCCTTATGGCATCACCTGGGCGGTTCTCGGTTGTCGATGCATCCTGCGTAGCCAGTAGCGTCTCCCTTAGCATACAATAAATGGCGCTGTCCCATAGAGATGCACGCAAACTGCAGTTGGGTGACGATATTCTAGATGGCGCTGTACACAATCTGTATCGTCATCACCATTTCTCGTCTCATTTCCTAGATGGCGTTGGTCCAATAGAAGTGTAGCCCTTAGAAAATTCCGAATGTTGTGTCCGAAGCGCGGAATCGAACCAGGGACCTCTCGCTTCCGTACGCGCGGCGCTAGCCACTACGCCTCGAAGCGCACATGCGCACATGCACCACGATGCACACATGCACCACGATGACACTAAATACCCAACATTAACGAAAGACTGCGCGTTTCTATCGCGTTTGTGCTAGCGCTTACGGCCTGTGTAAGAAGCTGGTGTAAGACGCTGTGGCCTCTCGGCCTTATACTCTTTCAGCAGTCATGTGATGGCGTCGGCAAACGTGGTGCGCGTTCCGGCCTGTGTAAGGGGCTGCGTAAGACGCTGTGGTCTCTCCCCCTTACTAGAATATAAGTACTTACTAGAATGTTACTAGAACGCAAGCGATCCATCGTCTAAGAACAAATAAAAGTTCATTTGTATATATACACAGTGTTTCTCACGTCTTTACATGATCGACTGGGCGAATTACACGGAAGATTCACGGTTTACCGATGATTCCCTCCGGAGCTTCGCCCACTCATCATCATTCACCCCGTGGATTGCTGTGAATTTTTTGTCGCTGCCCCATGTAGGTGACAGGACCATTGACACTTGTTGCTTTCATACACTTGTTTCTAAGCTATTTGGTGTATGATACAAAGGTTAGCTTGTGCCTTGGATTAGGCCTCAAAATTGGTACTCCTTTTTTACAGGTAGGCGTCGACCCTGTAGGTCTGTCGTGATGGGGGTGCAAGCCTGTCTTTCTTGAGAAAATGACACATGTACTTTTTTTTAGGATTAATGCTGAAGCCATTGTCGTGAGCCCATTTGGCCACTTGTTTTACACCAAGCTGAACCTGTCGCTCGCACGTCTCGACACCAAGCTGAACCTGTCGCTCGCACGTCTCGAGGTTGCACGATTTAAACCTTATTTGTACATGATCGACATACGTGCAATAAAACATTTCGTGGGATGCACAGGCGCAGCGAATTCATTTTAACAATACGAAGTGTACAGCGGAGGACACCGCCTTGTGTTACCCCGGTTTCCTGAACAAACGTTCGTGATAGCACGTTTCCCTCTCGGACAGGGAATGTGCGGTCCGCAAGTAACTCTATTCAACATTCTACCTCGTACACCTAAACAGGACAGAACAGGTCTCAATATTCCCAACCGCCAAGTTGTGACGTAGGCTTTTTTTCCAATTCGATGAACACAGACGGAAAGAATTGCTCGCTTACGAGACTCATGGATTTGTGCCTCAATGCGTACGAGATGGTGAGTGGTGGATTATTGGCCAAAGGTGCATTGGCCGAATGAGCCCTTTCGATTATCCCCTGTCTCCACATCCCATCTACTTCTCTTTCTATGACATCTTGCATTGCAATGAGCGATGGGTACTGCTTGACATACACTGGTTTTTCCGTCGAACATTGTAGTTCGCAGTGCAGCAATTCGGTACGACCTGGGATGACAAGAGCACACTTAATCGAATCTGCCTTTTAGATTTTTCAGCTGCTTTTATGCTTTGCATCTAGGGCAGGATTTACCCTGACGCCTTCCACTCCCACAGTCTTCTTGATATAAGTTTGTACTTCGTCACCGACCTGTTCCGCTATCACCTTTCAACGCATAGCTGTCTCACGCTTTTCCCCCTTTCCTTCTTCCTTTCTCTCTTCGTATCTTTTTTTAACATATTAATGTGCAACCTTTTTCTGATCCTTAACCAAAATTTAGTAATCCACCTCGTTTTTATTTTGAACTAACGTAAATGGTCCCTTCCAGTGCATCAAATCTTGGTTATTTTCAATGGGCAACAATACCAATCCCTTATCGCCTGGGCTGACTCTTCTAGTCACGGTTTTCCGGTCATCATATCCCTTCTGCTTTTGTTAAGCTTGTTCTAGTGCTTGAGGCGCTAGTTTGCATGTTTCCTCCGATCTGCTCCGGAGCTTAGCACATACGTATACGTAGTGCTCTCCTCTGTCTCTAGTTACTCCATAGACCACAGCTCCTTGAGAATGGTTACGGGTCCTCTGTCCGTTCCTCCGTACAACATTTCAAATGGGGAGAACCCTAGACTAGCCTGAGGCACTTCACGCTATGCGAACATCTCGTGGCCATGCGTACAATTGTGAGCACATTTGAACAACCAGGTATAATTCAAGACACAGAAGTAGTGGGGAAGATAAAATGCAGCGATCACAGATTAGTAAGAGCAAAGATTGTACTCAACCTAAAGAAAACAAGAACTAAATTATTCACTAGAAAAAAATGTAATCTAGAGGTAATCAGATCGAAGAAAGAAGAATTTAAAGTCGCCCTAAGCAACAAGTTCGAGGCCTTAGGCGAAAAAGGTGACGATGTAGAAGAAATAAACAAAACTCTAACGAAAACAATCCTTGAAACAGCGATAGAACTCGGGGGCAAAACAGCAAAGCATACAACAAATAAGCTGTCCCAATCTACCAAGGACTTAATAAAAAAACGTCAACAAATGAAAGTAACTTCGCCCATAGATAAGATTGAATTCGCAGAACTATCAAAGTTGATCAGTAAAGCCAGGCAAAGAGATATAAGAAACTTTAACACGAGAGAAATAGAGAAAGCAGTAGAAAAAGGCACCAGCATTAAATCGGTCAAAAAGAAACTGCACTTAGGACAAAATAAAATGCATGCGCTAAAAGATAAACAAGGTAACGTTATCAATAATTTCAACGAAATAGTAAAGGCAGCAGAAGATTTCTACTCGGAACTGTACAGCTCTCAGACAGACCATACAACCTTAAAAGAAATAGAATCAGAGGAAGATACTGAAATTCCATGTATAACCACTGACGAAGTCAAAAAAGCTGCTAAAGGCATGGCCCGCGGTAAAGCAGCCGGTGAAGATGGTATAACAGCCGACTTGATCAAAGACGGAGGAGATGTTGTACTTGAAAAACTTGCATCGCTCTTCACGAAATGTGTGAAGACATGTAGTATACCGCGCAGTTGGAAAAATGCTAATATAATCCTTATCCACAAGAAAGGTGACATAAAGGAGTTAAAGAATTACAGACCAATTAGCCTACTCCCGGTAATATACAAGCTATTTACAAAAGTAATTTCTACAAGGATAAGAGAAACCCTCGACTTTAACCAACCGAGAGAACAAGCTGGTTTTAGGAAAGGTTACTCGACAATGGACCACAGCCACGCTATCAACCTAGTAATTGAGAAGTACGCCGAATATAACAAACCTCTTTATATGGCGTTTATCGACTACGAGAAAGCATTTGACTCCATAGAAATACAAGCAGTTATAGAAGCTCTACGACGACAAGGGGTACCTGGCGTATACGTGAAAATCATAAACAACATATACAAAGATTGCACAGCCACACTACTCCTACATGAGAAAAGCAGAGAAATCCCGATCGAGACAGGTGTGAGACAGGGAGATACGATATCCCCGATGCTATTCACTGCATGTTTAGAGGAAATCTTTAAACGTTAGACTGGGAAGAAAAGGGCATTCGAATAGATGGAGAATATCTCAGCAATTTAAGATTTGCAGACGACATTGTACTCTTTAGCAATGATGGAGACGAACTACAAAACATGATTAATGACCTAAACAGGGAAAGTATTAAAATTGGGTTAAAAATGAATAGGCAAAAGACCAAAGTTATGCTCAATAGCCTAGCTAAGGAACAGGAATTTACAATCGACAATGAACCCTTACAATGTGTAAACGAATATGTATACCTGGGACAGTTAATAACAGGAACTCCCAACCACGAAAAAGAAATTCTCCGTAAATAAGGATGGGCTGGAGCGCATTCGGAAGGAATTACGAAATCATGACTGGAAACTTACCGCTCTCACTAAAGCGCAAAGTATTCAATCACTGTATCCTCCCAGTACTAACGTACGGTGCAGAAACGTGGAGGATAACTAAAAGACTAGAGATGAAACTAAGGAGCGCGCAACGTGCAATGGAAAGAAAAATGATAGGGGTAACGCTAAGAGATAAAAAACGAGCGGAATGGATCAGAGAACAGACAGGAGTAGCCGATATTATTATATCAATTAAAAGAAAGAAGTGGACCTGGGCAGGACATGTCATGAGGAGAACAGATAACAGATGGACAGTAAGAGCGACAGAATGGATACCAAGAGAGGGAAAACGCAACAGAGGCAGGCAAAGGGTTAGATGGAGCGATGAAATTAAAAAGTTTGCGGGCGTAAAGTGGAACCAACTCGCTCAGGAGAGGGTGGAGTGGAAATCGATGGGAGAGGCCTTCGTCCTGCAGTGGACCTAAATAGGCTGATGATGATGATGACCTATTTGCTCTCCCCGCATTTGGGTTTAGAGGTCCGACTATAGGCACTGCTACCCTGTCGAAAGGGCGTTCTACAATGGACATCATACCTAGTAGTGCCTTACCCACACTTCCCTTCGGTACCGTTTTTTGACACAGATCGCAGGATTTGACGTATTTTCTGACATCGCTCTGCACCGCAACCCAACAGGATTCTTCAGTAATCCTTTCCAAGGTTTTTTTCATTCCTTGGTAACTAGCCATTGTACAATCATGCCACAGTTTCAACACTGTGTTTAGCTTCTCTGGAACCATCAGATAATGCCCCCTTCCCAGCCAGAACTGAAAATACGCTTTCTGTGCACCAACCCATTTCGTTTAACAAACTCTGCCACTGTCCGACGTTTGTTCCTTCTAATTATGTATCTCGCCCATCTTTGCTTCACTGCCTTAATAGATGGATCCTTATCGTTCAGCTCCTTGAATTCGGCCGCTGTTATATTTAAACCATCGACAGCTGTTGCCTCTAGTGCTTTCAAAGTCTTTGGCCTTTGCGGCTCTGGTCTGTACCACCGCTGCTATGTCTTGCCGCTTCTCTGGGTTTTCCACCAGTTCTGGACCCTTCTCGGTCCCTCTCCATGTTGGATCCGGATCATCCGCTTTCCTAACTCCCGGTACGTTCCCCACGACCAAGTCTAAAAGGGGGTGCTCCACATATTTTGCTGTCACAAGCCCTGTGTAAAACGGTGTCTATACTTGAATTTGGGCCTCTGCGAGGTATCTAACAGACCTATCCACAAATGTGACCTGTTTTATCTGACCCGTCATCCTCTCTTGAGACACTAAGCTTTTTACTATCACTGTGTTAGCTCAGGTATAGTGTCCCTGTACTTCCCCTTCCGCTACAGGCATATCGTGTTCTTTTTGTCCTTGTTCTCTTGATCTTATTGCGGTTTTTTTCCACCGTTCTGGTTATACACTCATCTGCCTTATGTCCCTTCTGGCACAGCTGTCAAGTCACTGATCGTTCTTAGACACTGCTTCTCGACATACAGCTCATGGCTAAATGTCCAAGTTGCTTGCATGAGAGGCATCTCTGTTGGACCTTAAAATTACTGCCCGTGACCCGGCTCATCGTTTCTCCCTCTGCTGCCATGGGAGCATCTTTATCCCCTTTTTCCAGATTCTTGAGTCCTAGGGCTTCCATAAACTGATTGCCTACTGGGCAATTTACTCCACCGAGCTCATTTTTCTCTCTTTCAAAAACATGGACAGCTTATTACTACACCGACTCAGGGATTGATGTTCCAGTGTTCTATTTCACCCCTTCGTACGGTTCCTCAGTTTCAGATAAATCTACCCATCAATCAAAATAATTTGTCAACCCGGCTGCTAACTGCTGACCAGTCTCCAATCGTCTGGCTTACTTGTGCGGAACTTCTAAGTCCCTCGGCTTTTAGCCGGAACCATTTCAATAAAGTGATTTTTAATCTTGTCATAGACCATTGGATCATCTGCAGGCATTTTGTCAAACACGCTCAATGCCTTACCTACCAAACATAGCCTTAAGGCGTTTGCCAACTCACTTTTCCCCCAGCCCTGCCCGACTGCTATTCTTTCCAATCGATGCAGGTACGCATCCAGGTCATTCCTTCTTTCATCAAAGGAAGCCACCATTTTCATGGGGCAAATTGGTCTAGGCCCTTTTCGAGCTCAAACTCGCTCCCGCTCACATTGAGCGTTCAACTTTAGCTCTAAAATTTCCTTTTCGCGTTCATGAGCGCTCTCAAGAACCCGAGTTTGAGCTCGTCCGTGTCTCCTGAGTCCGTGTTTTTTGTGTGTGCGCTTCCATATTTTATCTACCTAGTATGAACCAACTCGCCCAGCAGCAAGTTTTATTGACCCGTAACGTCTCCTCCTTGGACATATTGTAGCGGTGGAAGAGTGTAAAAACTGATTTATTATCGGCGAAGCTCTGCCCGAAAATAGGTTTAACAAAAATGAGTGACTAAAAGCGTTCCACACACGCCAGCGTCTCTTATTCAAAAAAAAAAGTCTCACAGGAAAACTCCAGGGCTGATGTCTCTCGCGCGCGTGCACGAGAGGCACGCGTTGCGCCGACACCATGGAAAGAAATCCACGCATATCCACGGAGTGAATGATGATGAGTGGGCGAAGCTCCGGATGTTCATCGGTAAAAACCGTGAATCTTCCATGAATCTTGCCCAGTACATCATCAAAGACATGACAAACACTGTGTGTCGCCACCTAGCGCTCTCCTATCACACTAGAGCACGCAGCGAGCGCCTCCGCGCCATCTATTGATCAATTCACGTACTAGCTAAGCAGCTCCGCAGCGCTCGGACGGACGGACGGACAGACAGACTCCCGTACTACGCGTTCCCATACATCTGAATGAAGCGAGCATAGACAGACGGACGGACAGACAGACAGAGACTCCCATACTACGCGTTCCCATACATCTGAATGAAGCGAGCATATGCTGGGATTCGAGCGCATTTTATGTAAACATACTAGCGCCATTTAGTGAGCGCTTCAGAAACTACAGGTGGCTACAAACATCGAGGGAAGGACAGACCCACGCCCTAAGGAGCTTCGCCCCTAAAAAGACGACACGCGAGACGTAGCAGACGCTCTTCTCCGTGGCTCGCTTGCTACCACGGGCGCTTAGTAGCAGCGTCAGCGTCATTAGTCCGCCGCGGTGGTGTAGTGGTTACGGTACTCGGCTGCCGCCCCAAAAAACGCGGGTTCGATCCCGGCCACGGCGGGCGCATTTTCCACGGCGGGCGATGGAGGCGAAAATGCCAGAGCGCCGTATACTGTGCGTTGTCAGCGCACGTTAAAGAACTCCAGGTGGGGTCTAAATTTCCGGAGCCCTCCACTACGGCCTTTCTCTCCTCTCTATCTCTTTCACTCCCTTTCCCCTACCCCCACGGAAGCTTAGCCCTGCTCCCTACGTGGGTTGCAGAAATTAGCGTCCTTTCCTAGCCGAACCACAATCATCATCAGCGTCATTAGTCCACGCCAATTTTTTTTCTAGGTGGCATTGCATTACTCCCGCTCTGAGTACGCATCGTCCCGATGCGCTCCCTATAGGTGGTACGAAAATTATAAGAGCCTCGTCACTCACTGCCTTTCGTAGCGGGGCTTCATGCGGACTATGTGAACTGTCTCTGGAATAAAGCGCGTGTCTCCGTCAGGGGTGACTTCGTAAGTCAAATCACTTATTCGGCGAGTGACTTTATATGGACCAAAGTACCGTCGCAGGAGCTTTTCTGTCAGACCGCGGCGTCGTACTGGTGTCCAAACCCACACTTTGTCTCCTGGCTGGTATTGAAATTCCCTGCGGTGCTCGTTGTAGTAGCCTGCGTCCTTTCTTTGCTGTTGACGTATTCGGAATGGGGCTGATTTACGGGATTTTTTTTGCTCTCTGTAAGGACTCATCAATATCGGATGAATCGAAGTTGCCATTATGTACTGGCAACATCGCATCAAGTGTCGTCGTGACTGTGCGGCCATAGACTAGTTGAAACGGAGTAACGCGAGTGGTTTCCTGTAGGGCCGTGTTATAGGTAAAGGTAGCTTTAGGCAAGATTTGGTCCCAGGTCTTGTGTTCGAGGTCAACATGCACAGATAACATATCAGCAATGGTCCGGTTTAGACGTTTCGTCAACCCATTCGTTTGAGGATGGTATGCAGTGCTTTTCCTGTGACTGGTGTTGGTCATCGTCAGCAAGCACTTCATGAGCTCAGCTGTAAAGGCTGCTCCTCGGTCTCTATTCACAACCACATGGGCGCCATGCCGAAGGATTACATTTTGAGCAAAAAAAGAGCCAGGCCTGCGCGGAACCGCAGGACAGTGACAGCGTAAGCTGGAGGAGCGACGTTCTTAGACGCCATTTTAAACGCTTGGGGAAACTAGTGCAAGTAGGTATCCCCTGTTCCATAACTCTTATCATTTCGCCAAGTAGGGAAGTACCCACTACGCCATAATTACTGCAGTATTGTAACGTATAAATCTGTATAACTGCACATCTTAGAGAGTCTCTTGGCGTTGTCTTCCCGAGGACTCTCGGCCCGGCTTCTCTCTGCACAGCTGTCTGTTGTGCCCGATGTTGCCTTGCTGCAGCCGCGCGCGTAGCTCTGCGATTCGCTTCTTCATCAGCGGTGCTCACCTTGCCGAAGAGCCAAGTCAGGTTGCTGTCGGTGCTGCGCACGTCGCCAGCCGCGTGACGCATGGCACGATACGACAAAACTGCTTCAAAGGCAGCGCTTCGTAATAATGATGACGGAAAACTTGAAGATTGCTTCATAATGATGATGTTGATGACGCCTCTGTAATGGGTGCAGAGCTACGAAGCATGCACCCCTGTGTTCTTTCAAATGATTCCTCGAACTCGTTATGCAATCCACTTTCCGCGACGTGTAGTGGCGTATTATTATTGTGCCGCGTAACATTACATTTGTTAATGCGATTCCTCGGCAGACATTATACCTGTTCAGTTCTTTTAGCGACGACTCTTCGAGCACAGGAGTAGTTTAAAACTACTGCCGGTCCACCCTATGATATGTTTGTAGTGCTTGGTTTGTACAGCCTATGGAGATCGAGACTGTGTGATCGCCATGCAGAAAATCCGCGTTCCACAAGATCTATCTACCGAGAAACTGTGGCCTATGTCAGAAGTGTGTACGCTGCCCAGGAAGTACCTCCTGACTGGATGCACTTGTTGGACGTCTGTGTGTGTTTGCCCGAGTTTTGAGTGTGTAGGCGTTATCTCCCTGTGACCTCAGTTTTCATTTCCATGTAATAAAGAAAAAAAAAACAGGAGTAGCTCAGTGGTAGAATGCTGGACTCACACGTAGAGGGTCTGGGTTCGAATCCAAGAAGAGGACGAGGTCAAATACTCCTCGGCTCTGGTCATTTTTTCTAAAAATTGGCCGCGATAGCGGTTACGGACACAGGCGGCGGCGGCGGCGGACAACTACGGCGCAAAAACGGCCCTTGTTATGATCTCATAACAGCTTACGCTGCAAAAACGTAGCAACTTCCGATGCCGTTCCCCACTCAAGGAAACCAATTTCAGCATATCGCGTGAGGTCATCAGTCGCGTTGATGATCCACCGCTTCCCAGATGACGTAGGCAACGGTCCAAGAAGATCTATCCCTACCTGTCGGAAGGGAGTTTTAGGTGGGTCTGTGGGGTGAAGAAGGCCTGCCGGCTTTACAGGTGGTGTTTTGCGCCTTTGGCATTCGCGACAAGTCTTCACGTAATGCTGAACTGAGGCTAATAACTTGGGCCAGTAATCCCTTAAGTGAATTCTGGGGAATGTTCGGCTGATGCCCAAGTGACCTGAAGGCGGCTCATCATGGCAAGCTTCCAATAGTTCAGGCCGCATGGATGACGGTACAACGAGCAAGAACTTCTCATCGTTGTGTTGGAAGTTCTTGTAGAGCGTATCACCTCGGAGGCAGAACGAGGACGTCCTCTCTTGAATACACGTGGAACTTCAACGTCGTGCCCTTGAAGATATTTTATGAGTGGGAGCAGCTCCGAGTCTGCCTGTTGATGCTTGGCGATTTCCGACGCTTCCATGACGCAAAGTGACGGGAAATCTTCTGAGGGGCTAGAATCGACTGGGGAGCGTGACAAGCAATCAGCGTCGTTATGCTTTCTCCCGGACCTGTAAACTACAGTAACGTCGTACTTTTGGAGCCTGAGGCTCCACCTCGCAAGTCGTCCCGATGGCTCTTTCAGGCTTGCCAGCCAGCAAAGTGAGTGATGGTCGCTGACTGCACGGAACGGCCTGCCATAGAGGTACGGTCTGAATTTGCTGATGGCCCATATGACTGCCAAACATTTTGTCTCCGTCGCGCAGTAGTTTCGTTCAGCTTTCGAGAGAGTGCGGCTAGCATACGCTATGACCTCTTCTCCATTTTGCCATTGAACTGAAACTGCGCCGAGACCGAGATTGCTTGAGTCTGTATGATCTTGTGTGTTCGCGGTCGCATCAAAGTGGGCGAGGATGGGTGGGGCTTGCAAACGTTGCTTTAATTCAATAGCCGCCTCTTGTTCAGGATGCCAAAGGAAAGGTACGTCGTCTTTTGCGAGTCTTGTTAAAGATTCTGTAAGTTTCGAGAAATTTACGACAAATCGCCTGTAGTAGGCGCACAATCCCAAAAAGCTACGCACCTGCTTTTTGTGTTTAGGCCTGGGAAATCCCGCGACGGCTGCTGTCTTCTCGGGGTCCGGTCCAGTACCTTGAGCGCTGACGACATGACCCAGGAAACGGAGCCTTTAAAACCCAGTATTGCAGTTCTCGGGCTTAATCGTCAAGCCGGCCGACTGGATCGCCTGGAGTACTGAACGTAGTCGCTCTACGTGCTGTTCGAACGTTGCAGAGAAAACGTCATCCAAGTAGACTAAGCAAGACTGCCATTTGAGACCCGACAGGACACTATCCATCATTCGCTGGAATGTTCCTGGCGCACAACAGAGGCCGAATGGAAGTGCTTTGAAGTCATACAGTCCGTCCGGGGACACGAAAGCTGTTTTTTCACGATCCCTTTCGTCCAGTGCAATTTGCCAATATCCTCTTTTTAAGTCCAGTGAGGAGAAAAATTAGCATGTCGTAGCCGGTGCAATGCGTCATCGATTCGGGGCAAGGGGTATACATCCTGCTTTGTTACGCTGTTCAGTTTTCGGTTATTGACACAGAATCTCAATGTGTTATCCTTTTTTCTGACAAGAACTACCGGAGGTGCCCATGGGCTGTTGGACGGCTGAATGGCATCGTCCTCAAGCATCTCTTGCACTTATCTCTTTATAGCCTCTCGTTCCTTCGGTGATACTCTTCTGTACGGGTGCTGCTATACAGGCCGGGTCACTTCGTCCGTTATGATACGGTGTTTAACCATCTGCGTGCGCCGCACTCTTGACGAGGTAGAGAAGCATTCTGCGAAACCATTTATGAGATCTTCCGTGATTTTCTTCTCGGCTGTCAATAGATGTGGGCTGATCGCAACTGCTGCTGCGGCGTCGTGCGTAGTCTTTTTTTCTCAGTAGGTGGCCCTGACTCCGGGCTACATACGCCTGTCACTGCAGTAATAGTGTGCAGAGAGGCGATGGCAGTGTTCTTGGAGGCATGCTGAAGTTCAGTGCCAAAATTTGTGAGCAATACATTGGCGTGCTGGTCACATAAGCGAATGATGCCTCGAGCTACACAGATACCTTTCTTCAGTAGTAGATCAATATCGCCATCTGCTATACCTTCAGCGTCGACGAATGCTTCGTTCCTTACGCGAACCAGCACACTGCATCGTGGTGGCACAGGTGTCTACAACACGCAAGGCAGTGCACTCTGGATCATCACGTTCCTTCGTGTCAATGGCCAGATTCGTCGAGAAACGCTAGCCTTTTGGAGGTCGATTATGGTACCGTTTGACTGGAGAAAATCCATTCCGAGTATTACGTCCCTTGTGCATTCCGGAAGTACTATAAATTCGCAGACGTATCACCTCGAACCAAGATTCTTACCGTGCATTTTCCTAGAGGTGTAATGAGGTGACAGCCTGCCGTACATATCAGCGCTCCGCTCCACGGTGTCAGTACCTTTTTGAACTCCTTTGCGAGGGCGTGGCTTACTTAACATGGAATAATCAGCACCGGCATCTCTACTTAAGCATTCGATCCACGCCCGTCCACGGCAATAAGGAAATCTGAAGAAATTTTCTGCGTACTCATCTTAGTCGTCTCTTTCGGTTCGTCGCTGCTGTGGTGGGCCCTTGACGGAGGAGCTTCACTTTGGCGAATGTCAGCAGCCTTGCGTCCCCAGGTCGCTGGCTTTAGTTTTCGTGACGCGGGCTTGCTGAACGACGCCTTGATGGTAGCGGGCTAGGCGACCGGTAGCGAGCAGGCGCTGATGACCATGGCTGGTGCTGGGGACTGGAACTTCTCGTTAAGTAGTCTTCGACTTTGTATCTGTCGTTCACCATTGGGGGGGCAAGGCGCGTTGATAGAAAATCCGCGAAGACCGACCCGTCGATATGGGCACCATCTGTAAAAGTGTCCAGCTTCTCCGCAAGGGAAGCAGAGTGGCGTGTTGTCGGGCGTACGCCACAAGTCGCTTTTTCGGGGCCTGAACTCTCCCTGGAGGGGTGTACTGCGTGGAGCCGGTAGGAGGTGTTATGAAGGGGGGGTGAGCTCGTGGAAGGTACAGGGTTACGTTGGTACCGGCCGAGCTGCCACCAATGTTCCGAAGGGAGGGCCAGCGGTAGATACGGGGTCCGATGGTATCTAACCGTTGCCTCCAACGTTCTCAAGTCAAGCTAGCGGGACGTGGCTAGCGGGCAGGCAGGATCTTCATCGATGAAACAGTGTGCGAAATAGCAACACTTCGCTGTAGGGAAGGTAGGCCACGAGCATTTAGAAAACAACTTTATAGCAAAAGGTTAAAATGGTTGTGTACAGGGCCAGCCAGCACGACCCGGTCGGCTGGGGGCGAGTGCCTCCAAACAAAAGGGCTGCACGGCCTTAAATAGCGTTTGTGCCCAGTGTTCCATGTCCAGTTGCAGATCGCTGGAAAAACACCAGCCCCGCTGCTCCCGCGGGTGCTCCTGGCTTGTGCAAGTGGGGGATGAGAGGATTCTCCGAAAGTCGCGGAGCAAGAGCCCATCCCCGCGCGGCGTCTTTGGTTCGACACCCTGTCGGTCTGCGCTGATGGGGTGGCAAGGTCCGGCAGAATGAGGAAAGCTTGACCCTCCCGCTGTGACGAAGGGGTCGACGAAATGGCTGTAGTTCTGGCACAACAGCGGTGACTGGAAGCGGTGAGTGAAGGATTCTGTACGGCTGGTTGGCGTAACGTGTCGGCGTATGTCGACACACGACGTTCCTGCAGTGGTTACTCGAGGGAGACAGGCTGCACATCCGGCTGTGGTTGTAGCATGGCGTTCCCAACCTCATCCCGAATGACGGCGGCGAAAGACGAAACAGTCGGGGCGACTTGTGGTTGCTGCAACTTCCGAAGCTGTTCCTGCACGATAGATCGCACGAGTTCTGTCAGCGCCTCCGCGTTACTGCCTAGGCCAGCAGAAAGGACGTTAACAGGCGCGCCACTGGTGTCACGATTGTAGTGACGGGCGCGCTGCTGCAATGCCTTTTCTATCGTAGTGGCTTCGGTGCGAAACTCTGCAAACGGTACGTGGCGGACTGCGAACCAGCCCCGCAAAAAGCTCCTCTTTTACGCCACGGAGTTCCGCTCTTCCGTCATGTTTGAATCGGCACGTTTGAACAGGCGGGACACATGTCCTCAATATACAAGCGGACACTCGTTCGTGCGTTGGTTCCTGGTTTGGGCATTTTCTGCCTTCTCTCGGCGATCGGTGCTGGCATACGCAGCAAGCAACAGTCGCCGAAACTTACCATGCCGTCAAACCGCTTCGTGATTCTCGTACCATGTTCGTGCTGCATCCTCCAACGCGAAGTACACGTGGCGAAGTTTCCGTGCCCGGTCCCAGCCGTTGACATCTGGGACCCTCTCGAAGTGCTCCAGCCAGTCC
Organism: Hyalomma asiaticum; assembly: GCA_013339685.2. Lineage (NCBI taxonomy): Eukaryota > Metazoa > Arthropoda > Arachnida > Ixodida > Ixodidae > Hyalomma > Hyalomma asiaticum. The sequence continues at coordinate 126,445,729 of CM023484.1, forward strand.
TCGACGTCTTCGTATATGTCGGCGTGGAACGACTAGGGCATGCGCGGCGTGTACACGACGAGATCAGATGACGTCACCGGGCTAACCATCGTTGCGGTGTCCAGTGGATTTTGCCAGCGTTGTCGTAGCAACGGGAAGGGTTCCGAATTCAGGCGGGTCTCCTCGGAGGCGGCGCCTGGCGCGCTGGTGTACAGGAGTCAGTTATCCGGGCTCCAATAGCTGAGGATCGGGGCTTCGGTCTCTTCCGCGCAGGGGACTTCCATTCATACCCCGCGCCTCCACCAGAATGTAGCGGTAGGAGAGTATATGAACTGATTTATTATGTGCGATGCTCTGCCCGAAAATAGGTTTAACAAAAATTAGTCACTAAAAGCGTTCCACAGACGCAATCTTCCAAAAAGTCTCGCAGGCAAACTCCAGGGCTCATGTCTCTGTCTCGTGCGCGTGCACAAGAGGCGCGTTGCACGGACACGATGGAAAGAAGATGAAACGTGGAAGGTAGCAGACGCTCTTCTCCGTGGCTCGTTCGCTACCACGGACGCTGAGTAGCAGCCACTTGCTCCGGTGGACTGAGAGAGAGACGCTGGCGGCGTTGTTGGTGCGAAAAAGCGTTGCATAGAAGAATATAGCACAAACGATTCACAGAGAAAGACGGATAAAGTTAAAGGGCCACTAAACAGGCTCCTACTTTTTTTAAACGGTCGGCCTCCCCACCCTTCTCTGCCGAGGAAAGGGTAGGCGCGGCGCGCTGTCGAGACTCCGCCCACTTTACAGAACGCGCGCCGCGTTTCAGGAACGCAGATCCGACTTGCGTGACGTAAATGACAAGTAGAGGAGGTGATGCGGAGGCCTTCTTTTTTCTAGGTGGTGTTGGCTCACGCCGGTGGGATGGCCACAGGATCTGACAACAGACCTGATTTCGACCAATCAACGAGCTACAACTGCGCAAAGTTGTTCACGGTAGAACGTGACGACACCTAGGATGTAAGGACGGTTGGTCAATCGCCGGAAAGAGACGCGGGAATTTTTTTTTGTTTGAAATACGGCGTCTGTGTAGCGCGCAACGCTGTCATATGCGCAGAATGTGGTCGCCGCAAGCGTCTCTATGATTGAGTTAGCTTGTTTGGTGGGTGGGTGGTAACAACTTTATTTGCATGTCCGGCAAATTCACGGCCTGGGCCTAGGCCGCCCCTGAGGAGGTCCGGAGACCCTGTCTTCTCGCCGCCTCACGGGTTTGCTGGATGGCCCATAACTGGTCCTGTAGGTTTGATCTGTGCAGCGCGGCCGTCCACCGCGACGCAGCTTCATCTGAGGAGACCGCATTTTCCTTGCCTATAACTTCACATTCCCAAAGAATGTGCTTAAGGGATGCGTTAGCCATACTGCATAGTTTGCATTTGTCGTCAGAATATAAATCCGGATATATCCTCCTGAGATGGACAGGGTTGGGGAAGGTCTTGGTTTGTAACTGCCGCCAGTCTACCGCTTGGGCCCAGTAAAGTTGAGACCGATGGTGCCGAAGGTCCTTCTCCGAGATTCCAGCTCCCCGCTCGGCGTCCTAAACGCACCGTCCGAGACGGCATGGGCGAGTTGGGATGGAGCTGGCTGCCGCTGGTATGGCGGCGATAGGCTCGCGGGCAAACGTGTAGCAATTGAAGAGGAGGCTCAAAGACCTCAGTTTAAAACAAAAGGGAATGAAAACTTGTATTTACAGTATAGTATACAAAAGGGAATACAGGGAGTTGACTGGTACATAAAAATAAAGTTGAAGCTGAACTATACGTAGGGCGACCCTACTCCGGCGTAGCCGGCAGTGCGTAGCACTTTTTCCACCCGTTCAGCCTCCCGTTCAGCCTCTCCGTTCAGCCTCTCTCGTCACATGGCGGAGCCACCTTTATTCACACAACTGCTCCGCCTTAATGCATCAGCTGGCGAATCATCTTCCCTTTGCCCTGTCATTGGGCAGCGATTCCACCCTTTGCCCCGCCTCCTCAATTAGGCCGGTCCAATTGGTGAAACCGCCACCCAATCTGTTGACTGGTGAGAGGGGTATGTTTGTACAATAACAAAAAAAGCATATACATCAGCACTAAACAACACATACATAAAAGTAAGCAATGCCACCCAAGGTCGAAGGGCGATGGCAAAGATATGGCGCACGTGAAACGCGTTACTTGCGCACGCGTCGCGTCTGCTCGGGCGCTGTTACCGGAAACGAGCAGGCGCCCAAAAGATTCGCCCGAAAGAGTTATTATTTGAAGAAAACCTTCCCATGGGGAAGTTGGACCGTCCGCGCGCCTGCTTCTGGTTATCTCCAACAAGCCGAGCCGTACTGGCTCTTACTCAGACCCGTTTAATCGGCACCCGCTGTGCTTAGACGCATGCTACCCCACGGCGTGCGAGGAAGGGACGCTTGAACGAAAGTCATTCCGCGGCACGCGTGGTCCACAGCCCAGTGACCAAAAACAGGCGTTTCCGACGCCGAACAACAAACAGTTTGCGAGTCTCCATGGCCGTCACCACCGGCATGTTGCATGCCGACGCCACATTCAGCGTATCCGCCCAGGTCGTCGTAATGACGCCCGAGGTGCGGCTTGCAGAACGACCGAAGTGCCGCTATCGCTGCGTGCTCACGCACAAAAGGGCCCGCCTGCGTCACCGCCGCGACCACTGTCCAAGCATCCCTACTCACAGCCCCGCAGCGGGGTGCCCGTGTCCCCAGAAGACGTGGAAGACACATATGAAGAAAGCAAAGAAAATGAATAACAGATACGGCCGGGAAACGACAAACGAAAAGCCAATGCCGCGAAACGCGCCCCATTGACCGAAGTCGCCCGTCGCCGAGTGAAATTTTAAAGAAAAGGAAACGCGCCCTGCTGGCGGCAGGCTTACACCCCCCACCCAAGACTTCGCAACGACTTGGTTACAGCGTTGCCGAAGCGGGAACACCAAGAAAAAGCCGGCCGCCATTATCGCTAGAAGGCGCAGAAACCAGAGGGAGGCAAACACAACCGCAACTACGCTAACCGCGCACATAGCTTGCGATCAGATCCCTTTCCTGCAGAGATAGACTCATTCTCTAGCCGGAAATCAAGGAATGACTTTAGCCAAATGCAAGCAAAAAGATACATCATAAACAAAATAGAAACATTGTTCGCAGCGCAAAGTAATATAACACGCAAAAGACTGCGCTCCGCCACCATAGATAATATGTCATGCACACTAAATACCTCCGGCAAGTGTATACTCTCAAGCAAGATAAAAAAAAACAATCCACAAGGGTAACCAAAAACTGGGCGTAACTGCCACTAGCCCCTGTCCGCTCTGCAGTAATAACTTAACGCAGCACGACATGTACACATTCTCCCTACCTCAACAAAAACGACAAAGAAACATATAAAATCATAAAACACCAGGAGGTAACATCATCAAACGCAAGTCAGTTCCACAGTTAATAAAACACTTAATATGTGGCACGTCTGACGTGTTACGAACACCCATGCATGAAAACAAACCGTAACCTCTACATGCGAAGCAGGCTCAGGGTTACTATCGCCCTGTTAACCACAATGCAACCAGCCATAAGCAAATGCCAGCGGCTACTACAGAACCGCGTCAGATAAGCAAACATAAAACACTGGCGGGTTACATCATCAAAATCCATGCGCATGATGCAGTTCCGAAAGAACACACATAAAAAAAACACCACTACAGGGTAATGTCCACCACGGAAACGCATAGTGGTCAATGTTCAGTGCTCGGTGGCGCACGGTATCCACATAGTTCAGCACTTCACTCACACCATGAAGCTGCTCCAGCCCCACCGCTCTCTGCCGATCGCGGTCGAGCCGTAACGTAAGCAATGTCACCCCTTATAGATAATAAAACCAGCCTAGCTGGCACTGTTGTTGCCGAATAACCTGCAACGTTAGGGGTGGCACAAGACTTAGCGTTAAATTCCTTCACCCCCTGGATCGAAGTGCCGACCGAAGTCCGAAGTGCCGCTATCGACCGAAGTGCCACTAACGACCGAAGTGCCGCTATCGCTGCGTGCTCACGCACAAAAGGGCCCGCCTGCGTCACCGCCGCGACCACTGTCCAAGCATCCCTACTCACAGCCCCGCAGGGGGGTGCCCGTGTCCCCAGAAGACGCGGAAGACACATATGAAGAAAGCAAAGAAAATGAATAACAGATACGGCCGGGGAACGACAAACGAAAAGCCAATGCCGCGAAACGCGCCCCATTGACCGAAGTCGCCCGTCGCCGAGTGAAATTTTAAAGAAAAGGAAACGCGCCCTGCTGGCGGCAGGCTTACAGGCCCTGTCGAGTTTGGGGTTAGGGGGCGGATAAACACGCCTGGATTTTTGATAAAATTTTGTTATGTCGCAGTATCTGGTCAGTCTGTCCTTCTCTGTCCATCCCTCCCCTCGATTCCCATCCTCCAAAGAAGAGGATCCTTCTACACGCGCGCGGAACGTAAGACCTCGCGCTACGTGGTGGACCTCCTCGTTGAGGTTGGTTACGGGGGTGTCTGGGGATGTGTGAGCCGGGAACCATATAATTTGCCTTTCCTCTGTTTCCTCCGAGGTGATGTAGGTCGCGTTGGCTTTAAGGATAGCAGCGGCCTCCGGCGAAATTCTGCCTTGTGCATAATTTCTTACCGCCGTCTGCGAGTCACTCAGTATGTATCTGCATCTCGGGCTAACGACGGCTAAGGCTATCGCTACTTCTTCTGCTACCTCGGAATTTTTGCCGCGCAAACTACACGAACTTACCAATTGTTTGTCGGTACTGAGCACTGCGACTGCGAAGGCCCGCGACGATCCTGGTGGGCGGCTTAAGAAAAGTAGGAGCCTGTTTAGTGGCCCTTTAAGTAAACTATCCCCACAACCTAATTCGTCTCTAAAGTTCCTCTTCGTTAGGCGCAGTCCCAACGGGAGTCCGCCAACTATGGGCCTCGCCGGAAGTACGCGGCGGTTGCTAAAATTGCACGCTTTTAGGTTGGTCGCAGTGCGTGTTCGAAGACCGAGTCCCGTCGGCGGTGCCGCGTCCAAGTTGCCGTTGTCGACGAACGGGTCCTGTGGTAGTCGCCGCTCACGTGGAGTCCTTCAGTCTCCGCCGCCTGCCCTACCGGCTGACTTGGCAGTCACCAGTCCCTTTGCTAGGCCTAGCTTCAGCGCTGGCCTCTGCCTAGGGTTATGGGCAGTCTCCAGAGTGACCTGGCCCTCTGGTGTGATTGCTCTGCGGGTCGTCCCGTTCTGCCGACGGTGGAGCGTTGCGAGTACACCAGGGAACCGCTGCAGTTCGGCCGCTGCCGCTCCGAAGTTCACGCTCGACCGTAAGCCTGGTCGACGGCCACCTCGCAGCCCGGCGCCCTCACCTCCTCGTCACCAGTCCGTGGCTGGCAGGACAACCTTCCTCGAACGCCGCCACGCAGAGAATGCCAGCTCACCACCCATCTCCAACTTGGTCGCGCGCCACGAGCCCGCTGTCCACCATTTATGTGCATGGACGTGTCCCTTTCCGCGCCACTTTGCTGATCACTTCTTTGCGCCGTGTGGCCCGTACATCGGACCCTTTTGCCCATGTCAAGGTGTGCCCATGAAAAGATTCTGTGGTCGGTACCAATGGCAGCCACCCACCACCGAGCCCAACGAGGAGACACGACAGAGGTTGTAGTGAAGGAAGTCCTGCATTCCAGCTGTACATCGTTACTGTAACCTAATATGGTGCACCTAAGGTTGGGTAACCTCGCCGCGAGGAATAATGGAACTAAATAGAAGAGAGGAGAGGACAGGAAAGATCAAAACAGAGAGAAAGACGAATGTGAGAAGAGAGATTGGAATGGGCGACTCGCGATTTCCGCCGGGCAGGTCATTCCGGGGTACCGTGTAGTGTGAAGCCGGGGCCAAAGGGGTCTGTTGCCCCTACCTGGGGGCCTTAAAGTCCAATCAGTCGGCGACGGCTCTACCCCCAGGATCCCTCTTTCTGCGGACACGGCTAAGCCACGCACGGCGAGCCATGGGAGGGGGGTCGAAACGCCCCCTTTGGTAAGGATCCGTCGTGTCGCCGCACACAAACGCCTGCAGAAGCAGACGCCCCTGCGGGGACTCCATGGATCTTCCGCTCGTTTGCTGAGGCCTGCCTAATTAGTTTTTGGTAACATAGGCATTATGTTCCGTGCAGGTTATAGGTTTACCACAGCGTCTTAAAATCAGATTACTGAGCAAAATTGTGGAGACTGCGAGAAATAATAGGTCTTCTGGCGCCGTTAAGCGGAAATCGCAGGGCTGAATTGAAAAATGAATTCTTCACTCATTTTCCATTGTTACATTGGAAATAAAATCACGAGACTGATGACGCAGTTGGTGAAGCAAATGATCAGACTAAAGAACTTCACTGTTCGAATTCTTCGTCGCTTTAAGTATGGGGAAAGCATCGTGGTTATTGTCGACCTGCTTGCAAACAAATATGCAAGGCGTTTGTTTAGTTAAATGAGGGGAAAAAGATTCTTTGCCACAACGCCTGCAAAAGCAAGGTTGTTTCATACGCTTTAACGTTTCAAATGGCTGCATGAAGGCTTCCAGTGAATAAGTGGAACACGTCCAGATTTGGAAGGTTTTAAGTATAGGCTACTACTTTCATATTGCACGCAGTATGCTGGAGATCGGTAAAAAGGTTACGTTGTTTCTGAGTTTCAGTTGCAGGTGCCTGCAAAGGTGTTGTGTAGTGAAGAACACCTGCGCTATATAACCGCCTACAATGCTGCGTGAATTGTTGCAATGAAACCATGCACGAAACCATATTAACAGCAAAGCTGACTTACCCCTCCGTATTTATTTCAACCAGCGCACCGCCGCCAGTAAACGCAGAACGCACCGGGAAGCTTGACCTATATGCTGCAGGTATGCCAACGTTTCTGACTTCACTGAAAGGTGCATTGGAAGGAACTGTCGCGCAGCTCCGACTCTGCCTTCCTAGTGGGACCAGTGGCATGGGCATACGAGACCCAAGGCCTTCAGATTGTGCCGCTCACCTTGCGTCCTCGCTTACCTCGTTCAAGAAAATACTGAACCGTCACAACAGCCTGTTGCCGTTTTCTTTAGTTCTTTAAAATATTCATACATCGTGGATATGTAGAATTGGCATGCAGTGGAAACATGGTACGTATATGCGGAATGCCGAATACATATTGATAACCGCCACCAATGAATGATATGCAGATATGGAGAACAACACCAAAGGAGAAGTTTGAAAAGTTGTTTTTGAGGCCTTGTCAGCCAAGGGATATCTGTGGGTGAATGTTAAGGGCATGCGAAAGCAGGCGCTTCACGTTTTAAAAAAATTGCGCGTCAAGCCAAAAGCAACTGCCAGCATGGCGGCAAAGCCAATTTTAGTCGCAGCAGGGGCGACGACTTGCTCGGCGTCGGTCAGAGACGGAGGCACTTCAATGCCCAGCCCCGACAGCAGTTCGGTCACCCACTTCTGACAGTTGTTTTTGGTGAAGTGGTAGAGGCCGCGAGTACAGAGTTCGCGTATGATCGCTGTGACTCTGCTCTCGGGGATACGGTGCTTTCCCAAGTGAATCTGGAAGAAAAGCAAAAGAACATTTAGAGCACATTTCCATTTTACAACAAAAACATGCTGCGCTGCATGTGGGGATACGGAACAACTGCACGGCAACGTGCTGTATACTGCCCAGCAAGGGTGGCGAAAGGCTTGCTTTATGTGCCCTCAGAGACGCTGCACATAGATGCATGTCGAAGAAAGACGTTGAAGGTGCGATTCCAGTGGGACTTGTGTTGTTTCCCATCTTGATTGAAATTGCTTCACCTTCCACATTTTCTCAAAAACATTTCTGCACATTGGGGCTACACTTATACCCGGCACCACATGTTTCTTTGGAATACAAATGACTCGAGTGCCCGTAAACGGAAGTGCACTTCATCTACCTGAACCACGCATCCTTACAAGGTGCCGCAGGGTTCGGGCGCCGCCCAGACGCAGGCAGTTGGGTTTAGTACCTGACGGAACCGGAACAGTGAAGTAACGCGTGCTTCGCGTGGTGCGCGGAATAAGCACAACGTCCGAACGGACTAACAATAATTGGCGCGAAAGCATAACTGGAAGCATCGCAGTACGACGTCCAGCGGCAACGCAGACCAGCTCAGAAGCGCGAACAAGACCAAGGACTGACTGGTCGCGAGAGAGATTGGTGAGCTGCTTCTTTGCAACAACTCTGCAACGGTTTCGGGACTTAAGTCGTTCCGGAAGCATTTGCGAATTTGATCTGAAGCGGCGAAGCATATTTCCTACATGGAGTGGCTCGAGAATATTTGTCGACATCAGGGATCCAAGATCAACGAAATAATTTTTGTTTCATAAAGTATTCAGCATAACCTTTAGGCATGGAAGGGACAGTTGAGTACATACAAGATGGGCGCTTCTTCACTGTCCCGTCCACGTCTAAAAGTAGTGCTGAATATTTCATGCAACAATCAATGCTTGACCGACTAGCCGCGCAACTAAGTTAAGCGGAATAGTTCCTGTTCTTGATTAATCTGATAGTCAGTAGGGCGTACGCTGAACACAAGACAACTTTTGTTTTAGGAAAGCCCACCGAGAAAAACGTTTGACCAAGTACGGAACTTGTTAGCAAACTAATTGCGCGCGATATGCTCACTCATATCCAAAAGTTGCAAGTTGAACAAACGAGTTTATCGCGTAGGCGAATGCACGAAAGAGCTTTTGTCCCGCAGGCTCTCGTGACGGGTCTCACAGTCCCTCGCATGTTAAGTGTGGTGCCTTCCCGGTTAACCCGATTAAAGTGCGTATCCCTGTTAACCTCTGAAATTGAAGGAAAGCCATGCGAGGAGAAAATCGTTATTGTGATAACATTATGCTTTCGAATTGCCGCACGAAACATTTACATACAGAGCTTGTATGGCTTTTTCTGTGTTCATTTTGCGCAAAAGGGCCCTCTAGCACTTTTCTCGCACCCGTTTTCATGTGCGTGTTATGCAGACTGGTGGGTGGACAGACGAATGCTACAAGAGTGACAGCGATAGGAGCAGGCAGTGCGAAATTATTAAGCCAACAAAGTAAAAAATGCAAGCAAAAAATGCGGACCCTAAACTCGAGTCTTGCGGGGTCAGGTGACCGCATTTCACTCTGCACAAGGGTCATAGCGAGATGCCATTGGAATCAACTGTGCAATGCAAAAAAAGTTAGTGTACAAGTGATATAAAATGTGATAATTATGGTAAAATATTAAAAGAAAAACTGCGAGGCCCTCAAATGTTCAGACTCCTGTAATTGCTTAATTGAAACTTGTATAAGTATACAGGCGATATCAAAGCTTCAAGGGGATACTTGCACTCTACAAATGTTAACGGAAGCGTGGGGGAAATTTAAGTTTGTGCGAGCATCGCAAGTATCAAAATGATGATATCCAATGTGCAGAACTTCATGAAATTTGCATTGTTTTTAAAGTGCATTTTAAAGGTTGAATTGAAAGTGTGTTACTCTGGGAAACTACACCTTTTAACATCATTTCTTGCTTGGAAACCATAGATTTTGCGAATGAGACTTTTCGAACTGCTCATGCGAATCCGTGTGGCAAGCAGTGACGCTGTGTTGACCATGGGTGCTCAAAACAGTGCAATACTCTTCGTTTTAGGAGCTTGCTGGTGCTCTTTAAATGCAATTTTGACGAACTTCTAGTATAAGTTCCAAAATAATTTTATTGCAGTGAAAGCGGAAAAGGTCTGCTTCTCCAAGCACGCAGAATACGTAGTTCCCAACGATAAAAAAACAACAAAAAACGCATTTTTGCAGTAGCATCTCCCTTAACCTGAAAATTATTTCGCTTTACAAAGCTGGAAAAGGAAGGCATAGTCTGGCGCGAACGAGCATGCTTTGCCCTCGTGGCGACCATATGATACCGCGCAACTCCAGAAAAGCGAAGCGCGCCTTTGGTAACGCGTATTCTACCACATTGGTGATGCGTGCATACTGCAAACGTGAAATTAGCATACACTTAACAAGCTTAAGCCAACGTTGGCTTAAGCGTCAACCATCCGCTTGAGCAATAATTCGTTGGAACCGACCCTCCTTCCGCCGGTGCAGCGATTCACGGTGCCCATAGTCCCCAACAGCCAATGCTTGTACTGCGGCGTTGCCTACGCAATAAGATGGGGCTCCGCAGAACGGCTCCAAATTCTATGGCGTAAGGAAGAAAAAAAAATTCTGCTCATCCCACACATTGTGCCGAACGGTGCCATGGTGCTGAAAGCGAGGAAATTGCTCATGACAAACTGTTTGGCAATGAGCTAAATGTGACGAGTAGGATCGAGGTCTTTGTGATTATCGACACATGAGGAATATTAATGTGGGCTAAACAGGAACATCAACAGCAGCGTGATGATTGCGTGGTGCCTCGTGGTACGACAACGTTGGAACTCGCGTCAGTCCACATCACAGACGTCTTCTGTTTGGTCAAGAAAAAATGCACTGTACAGTGCGTCGATGTGCTATCATAAGCGTGTTTCTTTGAAGTATTCCTACGGGATCGAAGAAAGTTGCACAAAAGCGTGCCGGAAGGTAGTGTAACATGTATTGCTGCGAAATGTCACGTGGTCGTGACGATGAAGGGCACATCAGAACTGAAGGAGTTGGGAGCCTGTTTATTATGGTAAACTGTAAAATGTTAGCAGCGAGAGCAACTGTCGGTCGACGATGAAAACTGAGCAGCGGTGAAATAAGTTGGCTTCTATACATTAGTCAGAGCCAATGATATTATCATTGAGGTGTGTCACACACTTCGCTCAGGCACGCCGTTCAGTAGCGGCGTTTCGGCAGACCCGTAGGCTTCCACTTACGCTTAGGCCTGGGGCGCCCTAAAGGCCTCGAAGCGGTACACTTAGTTTTGAGTTCGCCGGCCGACCCGTGCGGTTGGCACGTGTGGTGGTGCTGGTCCTGACTGACGCACACTCAGACAGACACGGATAGGTGCTTAGAAACAAAAACAAAAGCATTTAATCACGAGCAAGGCAATAGGCAATTACAAAATAAATGAACTCAGACTATAGGAACACGCGCGACAGGAACTCGGAGGAAATACATGCGACAAGGTATCAATACAAGTATAAACAACGCAGGAGTTAACACTGGTAATAAAATAACTAGATGGAAAGAAAACATAACGAGAACTAACTCGATGCACTATCTCTGGTGCGACGCAGCGCACGCTTCGTTCTGACACCGAAATTCGGTGAATATAAAAAGAACATTAAATGAAAATAATTATGCCCTACGGAAATGTCCAACAATAACGGTCGTGACGCTTACGTAGAGGAGTTGACGGGTGTCACTGATGTCTCGCCGGCTTCGGTAGACGAAGAGAGGGCCCGATGTTGTGCACGACTGTTTTCGTCACTTCGGCTGCTCCATACCCGACGACTACGCGAGACTCGCGACACCGCTGACTGCTCTCTTGCTGGTCAAGACGTCAACTGCCGTGGCAGCCAAATCGGGCCAGAATCATCTTCTCCCTTTGGCGTGATGAACAAAGCGCGCCGCCCCGCTGCGGGGTCCCCAGCCCGGCGGCTGCGTTTCTTTGGCGGTGCCGGCGGCATCCCGAGGCGTTGGCGATAAAACGGCCCGCAAGGCCAAGCTTTTCCTCGGGCGGCAATTAGCGGCTTTTTCCCTTTTTCCAAAGGACGCCGAACCTCGCTCCGCACATTCCCACGCCGTCTCATATCTTGTTGAACACGAGGGCGGCCGAGAACACCTGGCGGCTGTGACACTGCCCCCTCCTCAAGAATATTGCTCCGCAATATTTAAAAAAATCACATACGCGCAGAGTTCGAGAAGGTCATCAGTGTCCAAGTCGTGCACGATTGCACCTTCCGCGCAGCAGTTCTCTGACGGGACCCGATCACGCATAAACAATGAAGATGCACTCACTGGCACAAGATGTCCGACGTCACATATGTTGCGCACCAGTTCACGGTCATACACACAAACCAGCAAACACCGACACTGTGTTCATGAAAAGCAGTAGATTAACAACACTTTGTATAATTTAAACACACGGATGTCACTGCAGTCATCAACGATAAGTGTGAGATAACCTGCCGACAATTGAACAATGCACAAGGCATGCGCAAAACACACAAAACAGAAATGCTTACAAATCATTAAAGATATATCGACCCAACCGTGAGAGCTATAGAGAGCAAAAGCATACGAAAAATAACTCACTAGGTCGCACTGCCGTGTAAGCATTCCGGTATTCCGGCGCGGAATCACGCCTGGCCGTTATCGACGCGACTCATGTAGTCTGCTCCGCCGAACATCCCAGCGACGACAAGGTAGTCCTCGCCTTAGATCTCAAGGGAGCCTTCGATAACGTTACGCACGAAATCATTCTTACCCATCTGTCTCAAACGGACTGTGGGCATAATACTTTCAGGTACGTCTGTCAGTTCCTGACGGAACGGCAAGCGTATCTCCGTATTCAGGACAAGGAGCATGGCCCATATCCTCTAGGTACACGAGGAACACCACAGGGAGCGGTCCTCTCTCCCCTTCTGTTCAATCTCGCCATGGCTCATCTCCCCAAACTGCTGAGTGATATCCCCGGCGTACGACACGCCCTGTACGCCGACGATATTACGCTGTGGGTAACCCAGGGTTCTCTTGGCAGCATGGAGGCCAGCCTGCAACATGCAGCATCGGTCGTGGATGACTACGCCCGCCGCTGCGGCCTCGAATGTTCCCCTGCAAAATCGGAGTACGTGCATCTTCGCCCCAAACCGAAGGACACGACCCAAATTGCACTCTCCTTGCACACCGGGCCTATCCCGGAACGCGAAGAAATCCGCGTCCTGGGGCTCTTCATACATAAGAGCCGAAAAATCGATACAACCCTGCGCAAGTTACGCAAGGTCGGGGATCAGGTGGGCCGCATGGTCCGTCGCGTCTCGAATAAGCGGGGAGGTCTCAGAAGCCACGATGCTCTGCGCCTCGCCAACGCTTTCGTGACCAGTCGAATCCTTTATTCGACACCCTACCTGCGTTTGCGCAAATGCGATGAAAACGCGCTGGAAGCTATTCTGCGCAAAATATACAAACGCGCCCTCGACCTTCCGATCTCGACATCTAATCAGCGTCTTGCAGATTTGGGAATGACCAACACGTACAGGGAACTTAAAGAGGCCCATCTTAACAACCAGTACCTGCGACTTAGTAAGTCGCGGGCAGGGAGATGTCTCTTACACCGTCTGCATGTCTCTTACACCTATCACGCAGAAGAGCGGACCACGATCCCAGAGGACTGGCGTGGTGCATTGGTTATCCAACCACTGCCCCAAAACATGGCTAGGGGGACACACGAAGGCAGGCGCACTGCGCGGGTTGCGGCCCTGCAGGGACGTTATGGGTCCCGTCCTGGAGTCTTCTACACGGATGCGTCTGGCCCTCACCACGGGGGATGGTACACGGCAGCCGTAGTCCACCAAGACGTACCCGTTCAAGGGCTCACTTTTCGAGCACCAAACATCACTCACGCGGAGGAAGTCGCCATAGCTCTCGCCGCAGCGGACCCCGCATCTCGGATCATTATTACCGATTCGCGGAGTGCGTGCCAAAATCTCATAAAAGGTCGCATCACTAATCGCGCTGCTCAAATCCTCAAGCGCTGTTATTATCTGGACCGCCCCTCTACACGCGCCGTTATCTGGACTCCGGCCCACGCAGGGCTAGGTGGTAACGAGGCTGCCGATGCCTCGGCCCGCGCGCTTCATCCCCGGGACCCGCCTTGCCCTCCATCGCCTGATGATCCAGAGCCTAAACCGGCAACATCATTTCGTGAAATCGCAGCTATATATAAATCGAACAGGCTCCGATTTCCGCCTCCGGCACCAGGCCTGACTAAAGCTGACGAGCGCTGGCTCTTACGGCTCTACACCAACACAGTATTGTGCCCGGCGATACTCAAGCACTTCAATTCGGCCTTCTCTGGGGAATGCCCGCACTGTGATTATCCGCTTGCGGATCTTTTCCACATGGTGTGGGCATGTCCATCTAACCCGGCAGTCCCCCCAATCACCTCCCCTTCACCCCCTACCCGAGAGAGCTGGGAGGCTGCCCTGCTCGGCTGCTCCACCTTGAAGGACCAAAAGGCCCTCGTGGCCAGGGCGCGTGCCGCCGCGGCAGCCACAGGGGTCCCGGACTAGGGACCCCTCCTAGAGGTTGTACAGGGTCGGCCATTAAGGCCGCCCCTATCTCTCTCTGTAAATACTATCAATAAATGTTTTTCACCACCACCACCGACGTTCTCGGAGCCCTTGATGTGCTGTACCCGGAAACTGTACTGTTGGAGTTTAAGGCTCCACCGGAGTACACGGCTATTGGTCGACTTTGCCGCCTGAATGAACTTCAGGGGTTCATGATCGGTTTGTACTACAAACCGTCGCCCATACAGGAAAACTTGAAACTTTTCTACCCCCCATACGAGAGCAAGAGCTTCTTTCTCGACGGTGGCGTACGCTACCTCTCTGGGCAGCAACTTTCGGCTTGCGTAGGCCACCGGGTGGAGCACATTATCGTGCTCTTGGAGGAGCACAGCTCCGATTCCCCTGTCAGATGCGTCAGTCCGAAGGACAAATTGTCGCTCGAAATCGGGCAGCTTCAATATGGGTGCGGTCGTCAGGAGCTCCTTGAGCCGCACAAACGCATTTTCCTGGGCCTGGCCCCATTCCACAATGTGAGGAAATCCCTTCTTTGTGAGGTCGGACAACGGGCTTGTCAGCGACGCGTAGTCATCAATGAACTCTCGGTAGTAGCCCGTTAGCCCGAGAAAGGAACGAACCTGTCGTTTTGTTCTCGGTCGGGGTGCCTTCTGTATCTTTTCCAAGGTTGCCAACAGCGGGGCCAATTCTCCAGCGCTGACGTTGTGTCCAAGGAAAGATATTCGCTTGTTGCCCTGAGCCGATCTGGGATTCAGGGGACCGACTTTGTCAATTGCCACCTTCTCAAAAGGTGTCGCAATAATTGGCACCTTGACCAGCGGTACCTTCCTGGTGTGTCCCTTAGGCGCGGTGCGTTGGCAGATGTCGCATGACGCAACGAAACGCTTGATATCGACCTGCATTCCTGGCCAGAAGAACTCGGTCCTAATCTTCGAGAGCGTCTTCTTCGCCCCCTGGTGTCCTCCCATCGCACTGTCATGCGCCAGCTGCATTACCGAGCCTCGAAGCTTTTCTGGGACGACCACCTGGGAGAATTCTTCACGCGACTCGGACACGAATTTTCTTTGCAGCAACCCATCTTGCGTGAAGAACAAGTGGCGGTCCCCGTTCTTGTTGCACCTTTCGACGTCCAGGTTACTGAAGCTCGAGCGTAAGGTCGGGTCGTTCTTCTGCTCCACGACCAGTGCTTCCCGGCTAATTCCTGGTGAAACTTGGGGTACCCGCAGCTTTTGTTGTTCCGCGTGCCTGCCGCTTTGCGAGCGCGTAATAACGCGATTTGCCTGAAGTGCATCCTGCACAGTTGGGCTTTCCCTTGCACTGTCGCCTATGGACTGCTGCTTAATTTCTTTTCTTACGCTCTGAGAAGCGTTTGTGCCAGCAACATATTGCGTTGCTGGGAGTCTCCAGTACAAATCTGGGTCATTGGCCGGTCTGGCACCTTCCACGTTACCCAGCACGAGCTCGTATATCGGGCTTTCAGTGCATTTCGCCTTTAGTCGGCGTGAATAGTACGGTGTGTCGACATCTATCCGCGCTTCAGGCAACATCCGCACAGATCGATCTAAGAGGTAAACGGTGCCTTTGTCCCAGTAAAATCTTCCTCGTTTACCAGGCTCGTTCTGACTATTACGGTATTGCAGCCCGTGTCTCGGAGGACGCGTACCTCTTTGCCTCCCACCAAGCCAGTGACCACAGGCAGTCGATCAACCGTCTTCGTGGACCTTTCCGTAAGACCCGCATTCACAACCGGCACCTTCTCACCGTTCTTCAGTTCTACGAATCCATCTTGAATGCAAGAAGCGGCTGACTCTTTGGGCGGTGTGCTTAAGTTCGGCGTGCCTCTCTTCCAGCACTTCCAAGTGGGATGACCTGGTTTGCCACATACTTGACACGGTTTTCTAGTGTCCCCCTTGTTGCTGTTAGACACCCTACAGGTCTCGGTGCTATGCCCTGAGCGTGAGCACAGAAAACAATATTTTTCTGGCTGCCGCTTGGTTCCGGCTGGCGGCTGTACGTCGCTGTTCTGGATGGGCTGCTTAAATGTCGTTTTGGGCTTTTCTGTTGCAGATGCTCCCTTTGAGAAGTTCTGCCACCCGTGAGCCTCGGTGTACTGCTCCGCCCTCGCCACCATGTCTGTTAGCGAGGCGTCTGTCTTTTCTTTGAGGAAAAGTTGCAGGGTGGTTGCGCAAGCGCTCAGAAATTGCTCCTTCAACAGCAGCTCGAAGAGAGCCTCGTAGCTGTTGCCCGCGCCAGATAGTTCAACCCACCGCTCGAAAAAGTTTCTTAGGCGGTTGAGGTACTGCGAACAGGTTTCGTTGTTCGTTGGTCTGGCTGTTCGGAATCGCTCCCGAAAACGCTCTTCGGTGAGGCGGAAGCGGATCATGAGCGCCTTGCGCAACTTCTCGTAGTGGGTACACTCGGACGCCGACATTCTACTAAAGACATTAAACGCCTCGCCAGTTAGGCAGAGGCTTAAGGCCGTCGCCCAGTCTTCGTGGGGCCACTTTTGACTTTGCGCTACGTGCTCGAATCTCCTCAGGTATGCGTCGAGGTCGTCACGCTCCTCGTTAAAAGGTGGCATCAGTTTATGAGGACTGATGTGATGTGCGCGACCTGACGTTTCTGATGTTGAGCTCTGACCTGAATGTGGAGTGGCCTGCTGCCGCAACAACAAAAGCTCTTTCTCTTCCTGAATTCTTATTCTCGACCTTTCTCTTTCCTGCTCAATCTCGCGTTCCGCATGTTCTCTGTACCAAATGCGTTCCGCCTCGCGCTCCTCTTTTCGCCTATTTAGTTCTTTTTCAACAAAAGCATATAGCTCACTGCCTTCAAAACCCAAGGTTTTGCCCTGCTCAATCAGCCTGTCTAAATCCGTGTCATCCACTGCTAAACACTGCAGCGCAAGCACAAAGCGATAACTGGATGGTTACACACTAGAGCACTGAATGAGTTACGTCAGTCCCCCAGACATCACCACTCGGTTGGCCAGTCCTATGTCGCGGACGCCAGAATATGTCACACACTTCGCTCAGGCACGCCGTTCAGTAGCGGCGTTTCGGCAGACCCGTGGGCTTCGACTTACGCTTAGGCCTGCGGCGCCCTAAAGGCCTCGAAGCGCTACACTTAGTTTTGAGTTCGCCGGCCGACCCGTGCGGTTGGCACGTGTGGTGGTGCTGGTCCTGACTGACGCACACTCAGACAGACACGGATAGGTGCTTAGAAACAAAAGCAAAAGGATTTAATCACGAGCAAGGCAATAGGCAATTACAAAATAAATGAACTCAGACTATAGGAACACGCGCGACAGGAACTCGGAGGAAATACATGCGACAAGGTATCAATACAAGTATAAACAACGCAGGAGTTAACACTGGTAATAAAATAACTAGATGAAAAGAAAACATAACGAGAACTAACTCGATGCACTATCTCTGGTGCGACGCAGCGCACGCTTCGTTCTGACACCGAAATTCGGTGAATATAAAAAGAACATTAAATGAAAATAATTATGCCCTACGGAAATGTCCAACAATAACGGTCGTGACGCTTACGTAGAGGAGTTGACGGGTGTCACTGATGTCTCGCCGGCTTCGGTAGACGAAGAGAGGGCCAGATGTTGTGCACGACTGTTTTCGTCACTTCGGCTGCTCCATACCCGACGTACGCGAGACTCGCGGCACCGCTGGCTGCTCTCTTGCTGGTCAAGACGTCAACTGCCGTGGCAGCCAAATCGGGCCAGAATCATCTTCTCCCTTTGGCGTGATGAACAAAGCGCGCCGCCCCGCTGCGGGGGGCCCCAGCCCGGCGGCTGCGTTTCTTTGGCGGTGCCCGAGGCGTTGGCGATAAAACGGCCCGCAAGGCCAAGCTTTTCCTCGGGAGGCAATTAGCGGCTTTTTCCCTTTTTCCAAAGGACGCCGAACCTCGCTCCGCACATTCCCACGCCGTCTCTTATCTTGTTGGACACGAGGGCGGCCGAGAACACCTGGCGGCTGTGACAAGGTGCTTCTGGAAGGCATTCAAATGTGCGCGTCGGGTATGAAAAGTTTGCAGAACGGTCGACACGATTTCCAAAGGAGCATGCAAGACAAGCGCGGTATGAACTGCGCATCAAAAGAAACTGATCAAGGTGCTCCCCTCGAACAAACAAAAACAAGTGCACGTGTCAGTGCTTTTGATCATTAGAAACGGTATTCACATTACGCAAGCACCTTCATTACAGTTCAGTCGCAATTCAATGGGTTTATCAACTCTGAATATAGCCTGTGGGAGGACCCGCCGCAGCCTAGTGGTAGCGTGCTCGCTTGGGACCTGGAGGGCCCGTATTCGATACCTCCAAGCGGTATGTAAAATGCGTGTGTGTCTGTATGCTTGTTATGTCCACACTGCATTCGCAAGAGCGGAGTTCTTTCAGGTGCCGTCCTGTGTGTGGGGCAATCCTTGAGGCAGTGTACTGTGTAAGGCGCAGAAAATAACGCGTTATTGCAGTATCGCTAGTCGTGACGTACATTGTGTTAGTAATGTAAAGACCAGTCATTCATGTTCATCATACATTTTATGCTCTACTTCCCAAATGTTCGGTAGGTGAACGAGGTGGCCAAGAGCACCGAGACTTCGGCGGCGAGATACGGACAAAGTGACTTCAGTTCGCCAAGAAATGCTGCGCATTGGAAAGTTGTCGTAAGCGACGGCAACACTTCATGCGAAATGTGAGCATAGGCGCGCACATGTGCCTTTCGGTGGCAACGTGCTGATGAAAAGCTTCTGCTAATTAGCGGCGCGAACTGCTGTGTTGTCTTCACTGGTGGAAGATGGTTCTAAGAAAACTAGTCCCAACCTGCGCGGCAAAAGAAGGAGAATTGGAAATAACTGAATAACATTTGAAAACAATTCTCGTACTCGCGTGTATTTTTATGAATATGGCAGTGACTTCGCCAGTGTCAAGACATGCGAGATATGTCGGTGTGCTCGTTCGCTCGGTTACGACAAGGGACCACGTCTCACGCAGGAATAGGCGCACGAGAGTTGTTTGTAAATTAAGATACGCCCACGTTGTCATAAGCGCATCAAAAAAAAAAAACAGCAGAGAGAGAGAAGAGAGCACAAAGCGAAGTTAACTGCCACCAGAGTTACAGTGCCATGTTAACATCCGTCAAGTGGTGCAGAGTCCCTTGCAATAAATAATGCATGCGGAATGTGACAACGTGCTGTGATGCTTTGAGGTGCTCTAGATACTGTG
The DNA here is from genome assembly GCA_013339685.2 of Hyalomma asiaticum. NCBI lineage: Eukaryota > Metazoa > Arthropoda > Arachnida > Ixodida > Ixodidae > Hyalomma > Hyalomma asiaticum. The sequence goes on from CM023484.1 coordinate 126,465,221, forward strand.
GCACCTGCCAAACCGTCACACCTGAACCGAAACGTTTCCTGGGCGTTCACGCTTAATGAAACGTCAAGGAGAGACGAAGGGCTACGTATGTGGCGTAGACGTCACACATGACCAGTGAATGTGTCAACTAAGGCACTCGTAAGGATAATTGCCACCAACTCAGGAAAGCTCTTGACAGGCGCATAGCACCCACATCGAAATTATGTTAGCTGATTCCCCTGATATTACACTCCTATATAATACTTTTATGTAAGGGCTGCAGAAAACTTGACTTTATTGATTTTGATTTATACTTTCATTACATTTTGCAGGAAGTTGCTTAAACCGAAAGCACCGGCTGTAGTAGTTTAGCGGCTGGGTTTGTTGTCTCGTGAAAAAACTCGAGGTCCTCTGATCTCATACCGGTCATGGCGGTGCCATTTAGATGAGGCGAAACGCGCACGGTAAAGAACCCAGGTGGTAAGAAAGTATTCTGGAGCTTCGGACTACGAGGCGGGCCTCATAATCGTGTCGCGGTTTTGCACCTAAAACACCATCAGTTATTATTATTATTATTAAGCTGAAAGGAAAAGAGCGGTGCAGATGAATGGCCAGACTGCTTTCAATGTGGCCAGAATACGCTCATTTGTTCGCCGCGGTGGTCTAATGATTAAGGTGCTTGACATCCGATAGAAACGGGCTGGATGCGGGCGGTGGCGGCCGCTTTTTCGGTGGAGGAAAGAATGGTAGACGCCTGCACATCGTGCGACGTCGGTGCACGTTAGAGTCCCATGTGGTCGAACTTTCGGAAGCATTGCAAGTTCGCTGCAACGCGGATTTCGATGATGTAATCTATTATAGCTTTTCTGGGTATTAAGCCATGTTAGAGCTTTCAGTGTTTACCGATCATGCCTCGTCTTAAACCAGGAGCTTGGCATTAACGTCGCATCCGCGCTGCTTCCCATGCTGTACTGCCATGTTTCGTTACTAACCCTAGAGACAAGGCAGTTAGGCTCGTACAAATTATCACATATACCCAAGCTTCTGTGAATTGGCGAATGATAAAGGAGCTTTGAAATAGTGTAACTACCGAAGTTACGAAGTATGGGCAGCACTGCCTCACCTTCTTGACGTTCATAGTGTCCAGCTGGGTCTTTGTCTTCCAGGCGGAGCCGCCCACGAGTTCGCCCGAGTCTGGGTCGCAGCCGGCGTCGCAGTAGAGGGCGCTGCCGTCATGATACACGAAAGCAACGGCCCAGTGGTGGTACCACAGAGCCCCCGAGGCAGATAATGAGCTGGTCGAGAAGGAGAGCAGCGGGGCAGTGGCTGTCATGGTGCTGTTTGCCACCGATGGGCAGAACAAGACCACGTCGCATTCCGGCATAGCAGTGGTGCCGGCGACGGTGGTGCTGTCTTCCGAAGTCATGTTTTTATTCAGCCTATAAAGAGACGTCTTATTCAAGGCCAAGGGCATGCCATCGGAACTGTTTGCCCCAAAGGGGAAGCATTAAGGAATTTGTGATAGGCTTTTTACATTTCGTACCAACATTTGAAGGCATCCTTATTCAAACCTGGGACATGGCGAGAAGACACGTCGAGTCGTTAGAATACGGGGCTGTGAACAATTCAGTCTCTGTTTTCTAAACACTTCCGCAAGCAGATATCTCCCCCCCGACAAGGAGCTAGCGGTAACTGCATGGTCCTATCACGCGGTCGAGCAGGTTCTCAGGGAGAGCTGTTATTGTTCAATAGTCGACATGACGAAGGCAGAATGATTTATTCAGCGTGCCTGTCGTGTTACTGCGTGGATAAGTTGTCACAGTTTTAGTAAACGTACTCAGTACTCGAACATTTGGGTTTTCTGTTTCTAAAAAGATACGCGCTCTTTCTATGGAGGACTGCTATCGATTTCTGACATTCGCCCCCTTGACCCCAACAGTAGAGAAGCTTAGGCTGGGACCCACAGACAAGCGAATATGTCAGCTCCATAGGAAGGGAAGCTGTCGCGAAGTGCGAACACAGACTTGGTGCAAATAGCTGGAGCGACGTAATGTGACAATAGACGATTTCAAGACACGTCTCGTATGCGAAATATGCGAAGGCCCCATTGCTTCTTGTAAATATCAGCAAATACTGGATGCTTTTCAATACCCCCGCTCCACCTGTATTGGCACATCGTGTGATTAAACAACATCGACAGTGACGCAAGGTGAGCGAACCAGGCGAAACACCGCAAGGAACTAGTAAATGACGCAATTGGAGATCCAGCGTTGTGTAAATTTCTAGCGCAACATGGATAGGCATGGAGAGAACGAGACATGAAATTTAGAGCGAAAAAAAATTGAGACGTAGAAATTATAAAACAAAGTAACCAGTTCAGGCAAGGATGCAAGAACTAAAGAACACACAACAGAAAATGTGCAGTTGCTGCATGTACTATTGTCCTCGTGTTGTGCCTTTTTGCGCGCCCTCTACAATTTGTCATGTCTTTGTTCCTCTTGTGTGGGTGTCTACATGGATTAGCTTTCACCATGATGAATCGCTAACAGCACGACAAGCTTTCCCTTGTTCTTTAAAAAAAATTACAGCATATCCACGGAGTGAATGATGATGAGTAGGCGAAGCTCGGGAGGTTCGTCATAGATCGTGCCGAGTTCCGGATTAATTTAGTTAACGCGCATGCTACGAATCCTTATGGTTCAACTATGCACATGTGAAATCTCCCACCGGCACTTCATTGCAAGTCAAGATCCAGTGCCTATATATATATATATATATATATATATATATATATATATATATATATATATATATGGGTGGCCGGTGAACGGTTCTCCAACGCAAGAGTCGGTATTTCTCAATGAAGAAACTCGCTAGGAGACGCTGCCTGCGCCAACGCTGTCTCGCGGGTGAGGGCGCGTTCTCCTTTCTTGCGGGCTGGTAGAGCGTTCATCTAAGAGCGTTTCCATAGTCAACGCGCGCCTTTCGCTCTCTCTCTCTCACAAGACAGCAGATGGAAGAGTGAGAGAGGCACGCGCCGGGAGAGAGAGAGGCACGCGCCGAGGGCGAGCGCGTGCCTCCCGGCATGCGGGTTACGCCTGACGCAGGACAACGTTAGACTATGAGGAGCTTCGCCCCTAAAATGCTTTTTGCAATACCAGTACCTGGCTTCTTCTAGCGCGGAATTAAATGCTGGTGGATGCAGCCCACTGGTACACGTTAAAGGACCGCCGACGCAGCGCGTCTGGCTGATCCCTCAACATTGCGCCCATCGGGATATTCTATACACAGAAGTGCTTTCCAACTGCACTTCGACACTGTCCGTTGTAGTTCTAAACTTTCAAGACAGCTAAGAAAAGCCAACTCTGTCGATCTACATACGTGCAGACAAATGAGCGGAGTTAAGATACCTACGCGAGCTTTACGTAACTCTCTCTTCCACTAATAACCTACGTGTTAGCTCGCTTTAACTTTTGTGTCAATTACGGTGCATGGCATTCGCCACCCTGCCTAAGATTGCATACGTTTCTACACAGGCGTAGTTTTCACATTGTCGTGGATTAGGCTTCCGGATATGATGGCAAGAGGTGGAAGGGAGAGGCATGTCAAAGAAAGCAAAAGCCGAAGTGGCTGCTCAAGATTAGTGCGTGGGGTCACTTCAAATCACTTCTAGCGTGAAAGTTTGGGAGAACTGGGATCACTTTAGGGATGAAAATTTTAGTTCTCCTCACGCACGGTCAATCCTAGTAGTATATACTTCGGGTACCAAACAAATGATGGGCGATAATCGTGAATGTTGAGGTTTCGTGCCATTGGGGGAGAGAAGGCCGAGGCAGGTCTGCGTAGACGTGATACAGACCTCTTTGAAGATATCTCTACTTCGCCGGCTCTTCTGTTCGTATAACAGTTCTTGGTGTTTTCTTGCCTGCACCTCCCGATATTCACAGCTGTTAGCGCCAATTAAGGAGTCGGGGCCAGCAGACGGTGACATAAGACGTGGTTTAGCATTACGTATGTTACTCAGTCATGAAGAATGTCACATGCGTCGTATAGGCACCTGACTACTAAATCATCTCTTCCAGTTGGAGGACAGCGGCTTTTGCTAAAATATTCTGAATGTGCTCTTCGTCTTGTTGGCATATGGTACGGAGTGACGCCTTGCATCATGAAAGACAAGCATCAGTGGACATGCTACGCTAAACAAAAAAAAAAGGCAGATCCCACGTGCAGTGGGAATCAAGGAAATGCGAAGCACGCATAAGGAACGTAAAATGGATGTGCACTGTTGCCTCGCTACACCGAATTTGGTACACATGAAGTTAACGAAACGGCCGCAAGAGCACCAGGACTGGCATGTAAACCATGCCGCTCATACACGCATGTCATGATTCTAACGTTATGACTTGTCATTTACGTTCGTCATGCAGTCGTGTTGTGCCACAGCAATTTTGGTATACATCCCTTTAAGGAAACTAGTGGCATGTAGATCATGCCGCTAATGACATGGATGTCGCGATTTTCATGTTATGACCTGTCATTTATGATCGTCATGCAGTAATGTGCCAAAACATTTTTCCTATAGGCTCCGTGCATTCGAGTTTTCCATGTACGACATCAGCGCCAGAATGCACTGCCTGGCGGAGAGAAGCAAAAATTTGGCAGACTGACAGGAAAATATGCGAACGCGATGCGCGTCTCTAACTCTATAGCAGCAGCGACCGCCCGTCCCACCTTCTTTCGTTTTATTTCCTTTGAGACGCGCGCTCTAAACCGGCGGCAAAGTGTTCCAAAGGGCGACGCCGCGAGCGTTCGTGTGGTTCGCAGCACGCCCGGAAATTAGCGAAGAAACGCGCGCCGCTGGCGCCTCGGTTTCCACCGTGCGCGAGTGAGCCGTCCGACGAGAGCTATGTAGCGCCCTCTGGTCAGTAGATGGAGCCCATACATCCCATTAACGAAACGGCAGTATAGACGCTTTTCCGCAGCGGCGAACGGGCGCTGCCATGTTTGAACACGTGATCTGATGGCCTTCTCCTTTCTACTTCCCCTTCACCGTCACCGACAGCCGCCCGCTTCTCGCCGTAGGCCAGGGCAACGGACGCCACACGCCATATCGCGGACGCGCCGCCGAGGAGAAGGCCATGGTGCTTCTCTTGCGGTGGCGCCATCTAGTTTTGCTTAGACAAACTAGCTGCGGAAAATCGTCTATAGCGCCAGGACCATGGCATGTAAATCATGCCGGTCATGACACGCGTGTCATGATTCTAATGTTATGACCTGTCATTTACGTTCTTAATGCTGTCGTGTTGTGCCATAGCAATTTTGGTATAAATCCCATTAACGAAACGCGTGGCATGTGAATCGTGCCGCCCATGACATGCATGTTATGCTTTTCATGTTATGACCTGTCATTTATGTTCGTCATGCAGTCATATTGTGGTATACCAATTTTTGTATACATCCCATTAATGAGACGACCAGGAGAGCACCAAGAGTGTGACATGTAAATCATGCCGCTCATGACACGCATGTCATGATTTTGATGTTATGACCTGCCATTTATGTTCGTCAGGCAGTCATGTTGTGCCATACCAATTTTCGCATACATCCCATTAGCGAAACGGACAGGAGAGCACTAAGACCGTGGCATGTAAATCATGCCGCTCATAACATTTATATCATGATTTTCATGTTATGACCTGTCATTTATGTTCGTCGTGTAGTCATGATGTAGCATACCAATTTTCGTAAACATCCCATTAGCGAAACGGCCAGGAGAGCACTAAGACCGTGGCATGTAAATCATGCCGCTCATGACATGCATATCATGATTTTCACGTTATGACCTGTCATTTATGTTCGTCATGTAGTCATGATGTAGCATACCAATTTTCGTAAACATCCCATTAGCGAAACGGCCAGGAGAGCACAAGATCGTAGGCGGCTAGATAGATAGATAGATAGATAGATAGATAGATAGATAGATAGATAGATAGATAGATAGATACGCTCAAACTCGCCGAAGTTCGCTAAGAAATGCTTCGCATTTAAAAAAATCCGCGTATGTAGGGACCACGCCCTAAAATTCTAGGCATGAAATGCGAGGATTGTTCATGGACGTCCTTACCTTTGCCTGCAAAACGCCGAGGAAACAATTTCTTCAGCACCATGAGCGTCCTGCGGCCGTTGCCTCCCTCTAGCAGAACTACAATGAAGAGCGTGGGTGGCGTGATCATAAAGACAAGGCTTGTCGCCTAGGAGCACGTGGCGGGCCGGATGCTGCTGCAATACGATACCTTCTGTGGTGAGGGAAGGGAGCGTTATTGTGAACGCGATGCATGCTGCGTCTACACTCGCGGCACACGAAACCGGCAATCAAGCACAACGGCGTTCTTGTCGATGCATTCCGTGCAGTACAGCGCACATCCGAAGCGATTTATGGAGCGCTACCCAGTTGAAAATCCCACCAGAGTGGGTCTGGTGTGTTGTGGTGTGTTTTGGTGTTAACACCAGAATACACTGGTGTGTTCTGGTGTACACGCCAGAATGGGGTGGTGTGTTCTGGCGTAAACACCAGCCTGGTGTGATATGGTGTGGCATACCCACCAGACTGGTGTGGTGTGTTCTGGCGTACACGCCAGCATGGGGTGGTGTGTTCTGGCGTACACACCAGCCTGGTGTGATATGTTGTGGCGTACACACCAGCCTGGTGTGGTGTGTTCTGGCGTACACACCAGCCTGGTGTGATACGTTGTGGCAGACCCACCAGACTGGTGTGGTGTGTTCTGGCGTACACGCCAGCCTCGAGCGATGTGTTTGGAAAACACACCAGTCTGGTGTGGTGTGTTCTGGTGTACAAGCCTCGTGGCGTGGTGTGTTCTGGCGTATTCGGCACCCTGGTGTGATTGGCTGTGGCGTACACGCCAACCTGCGGCGTGGTGTGTATTGTAGCGCGTTCGCTATTCTGTGAGTACGAAACACAAGTTGGGCATGGTTGTGCTGTTGCATAAAAAGTCAGGTGAATAAAATATCCGAGTGGACATGAAACACACCAAGTTATTCTTAGTTCCTGGAAAATATTGTTCTGATCTGTTTTAATGCTAATTCCATGTTACCCATTTTATGAAAAGCGTTCTCAGTTGTTATAAATGTGTTAAAAAGGCGTTCTCTGGAATAACGCCAATATATTTTGCATCTGTTTGTTTTCACATATGGGCAACATTGTTAATTATACCGAAAGCTAGCTTGCCTGTAAAAGCGGCCTACATTAAACTATATTATTGTTATTGAGAATATTAATTGCATTAAATTATTAAATTACTAACGTTCAATCTATTTTAGAATGCCTAATAAAACTTTCATGATTGTTCATTTGTTTAAGAATCCATTCACTAGAAAGAACGCCCCGATCCTGTATTGTTGCATGCAGGACGTTTTGAATTTCGCGCTCATCGATTCGTGCCTATCATGAGTGAACATTGTCATTTCTGGTTTAAAAAAAACCTTCGTTAGCATTATATTTGTGCATACATCGCGTTTGTTTTGTTTCGTGTGTTATGCAAATTGATGACGGCGCATTTTGATTTACGTTTGCGAAACAACTTTGCACGTAAAGCGTGTATAGCGAGTGCGGCCATACGGGGCCATGCAGTGTGGCAAATGTGTGCGTCTGGAATGTCAACAAGCTGTTCGCGCAGGTCTCGTCGCGGCCAAGTCGCATTTTTTTTCTCGTTTCAAGCATTTTTCTGCTCTGTGCGCACGTCTGTTGTGTTTTACCGGCGCAACGGATTACGAAGACCTACTGTTTCGTGCCGGGGAGCAACCATCGAACGGAAACAGGTACGTATCACAGTCAGTCATTTGAACCTTTGTCCCACGTGCGATCGTGAGTCGCGATAAGAAAGGCTCCACAAAAACCATGGAAGGGGTAGCAGAACTCCTGCGTACTCATCGTGCGCTAGAAAAGTTGCTTTCTAAAGCGCGATAATAAACTTTTGTTTGTGTGGCAAGCATGCTTGTATGCGCCGTTTGCGCACTGGGAACGCGAAGGTATCGTAGCACTGTCGCGTAGCCCCGCGGCTCTCTTTCGATGGCCTGTGCGGTCAGGCGGCTGCTTTGAGACGAGTTGCGGCTTCGCCTTCCACGTAAGCTGCGCTAGTGGGGCCCCTTATGCGATGAGCCACTATTTTGCTGTAATTGATGTTTCTCCGCAGTGGGATCTGCCGTAATGGCTTTCTATCCTCTCCCCTTTTCTTGCGTCCGTGTGAAGGCGCAACTGCTTGCCACGGATGCCGCCTAATAGTTGTGCGCAATCAACCGCGCCTTGTCGGTTGCTTTAAAGTTCAATTTGCCGTGCTTGCTGTTTCCTATGGCGCCAAAGCGGATCCGAACCGAAATTTCGTCAGTACTGGACCGAAACCCTCTAAAATAGCAGTTATCGTTTCGGAACAAAACGGTTCCATATAGCTGCAGTGCGTGATCTGCCGGCAGCGCATCGTCCCTGCGATCGGCCCTATGCTTTCCTTTGACCTTTATTTATTTACGTGATACATTCCTCTGCTCAGGAACGCGTGTGCGCGCGCGCGCGTGTGTGTTGTGTGCGTGTTTTTTAAACGTTGCGCAGATCGGGCAGCTGAACTGGAACACCGAGTTCACTGCAAATGGGAATTTGTACGTATGGCCGACAAGACTGTTTCCGAATATACTTATGAGATATCGTGTTAAAATTGACATCAGAAAGCGCGGTATCTGTGTGCTAATGACCAAGGCCTTCCAATAGCCTGAAATAAGGACTACCCTTGCTGTATAATTCTCGGAGTACTGCATTCAAGAAACTTGTGAGCAAGCATATTTTTGAAAAATTGTACCTTGAATTAGGAGCAGATACTTCAAGAGAAAGGAAAGGAGAAAGAAGAATGTAATGACTATAAACTTATTCAATGAACAAGGCTTTTAATGTTTCTTTGCACACCGTGCATACCAGTGCACATCACACCTAGAGAAGGTGATGTCGCTTGCTAATGTGGGCCTTATGCCCGTACGTGGTCCCTGTCCCAAGTTGGTTTGGCAATACACACTGTGGGTGCCTTTATGCTGCGCTTGTGTGTTCCGTACGGGCGGCCTTGATCTTTAAGTAGACCACTCTTCTCATTAAGCTTCATTGGGAGGAAAAGCCTTCTGCATTATGTCACCTTCATTTGTTGGGCACTTACAAAGTGCTTTCATATGGATGGAAGTTTTTGCTATGAGTGAAGGCCATCAATTCTCAAAGGGAGTGCAATATCTCAAAAATGAGAAAGTGCAGCATGTATAATCTTTATGCTGCCTCTGATGAATTCACTGTTTTGATTTAGACGAAGCATTTTATTATCTTACTGTTCTCAACATTTCTGTATTAGCAATGATGCACAACACTGTAATCAGTACACAACAACAGTGCACTTCACACTAGGTGCATTCATAATGCATAGCTTTTTTTTTCACCACTGGTATCAACTTGATTTACCACCACTTGCAGTCTTGACATGGTGCACATTGTCATTTTACGTAAGGAATTTTGTTGCCAACAGACTGTACGAAACCTATAACCCAATTTCACTTTGATACTGAATGATTGGATTTCTCTTAACATTCCCACTCAACCTGGCTCGAAAATTTGGCTTTTTGAACATTCAAGGTGAATAACCACTGTTTCACTCTTTTTCTGCATAATTTTAAAACTATTGACCAAATGGAGCTCAAAGGTCGACGTGCTGGAGGTTCATCCACTCTTGAGCTCCATTCATCCAAATGCTATGCATTCGTCCAAATGCTGTGCTCACATTCATGTGTTAAACCACGAAGTATAATGCAGCCTGAGAGCAAGAGAACTGTTAGCACACATGGCTTGTTTACTTTTACTTGAGCTACGAAAAATGTGAGATACAAGGTGGACCACTGCTTTGAGTTCGTGGTCAGACTGGCATTGATCTGCACGGTGTGGCCGTGATAACTGGGCATACATGACAGATTTCTTTTAATCCTTATACACTGCAGCCAAGCGTGTGCCATTGTGTCGTCTTTTGTTCCCAAGAAGATGACTTGAAAAAAAAAAGGCAAAGCATGTTCATCCTGAAAAAGTATCTAAGAGGAAACCGGAGAAAGCAGCCTGCTCTAGGAAGTGGAAGCACATATTAAGTGTTCTCGTGACAGTATAGTTGCTTGATGCTTACACGGCGGTTACAGAAGTGGCACCTTGCACTCTCTTGCATTCCAATTTGTGCGTGGCTCTGGCTGCATTTGCACAACCCCTTTTTGAACACAGCTTTTTTAGACGCATATGCGAGAAGAGAATTTAGGCGAATGCACAACAATATGCAAAAGTTTATTGAAAAAAGCTCTGAATTTGAAGGGAAGGCTATGCACGCATGCATCATACAAAAACTGAATCAATATAAAGAAGGCAGAGACAGACACATTGTAGTAATAACACTTTTCTGAGTAAGCCAGCTTATCCATGAGTACCTGGTTTTCTTTCTTTTTGTTTCTTGTCTTTCTCACTTTTTTTGTATGGCACATACATGCATCAGTTTCTCTTTGAATTCTGCACGTTTTTTTTCCCATTAAACTGTTGCAAGTACCGACATCTATACACATATAGTCTCTTGTAAACGTGTCTATAAGCGCTGGATCTTTGTTTTCTTCAGGTATGTACAGTACCAACAGGCCCAGCACCAGACTCATGTTCGATGTGGTTTACTGAGTAACTAAAAGCAGTGCAAGGACTCGGAGCCAGCTGTGTCACGGCAGGAAGATGGCGATTTCAGGTTTGAATTGTAGCATAATGCATGTATCCATGAAACACTTTAAATGCCTTGGACATCACTGTCTACAATTTCAATGCGTGTCCCTGGAATGTGTCTAGCCGACACTAAAGTCTGATGCTGCCCAAGAATATCTGTGAGCAGTCAAGCGTATATTAGAATCGCAAACCTTGGTCCTACTCGTAAACAGATCAATTCTCATGCAAACGCATGCATTCAGTGTCAGTGTTTCAACAAGCTGAACTACCTTGTTTGCTTGCATAATATGAACCGTACTTCTTTTGTTCGGCAGAACTAACGCGTACTTCAACTACCCAGATCCGGTCATGCACAGTCTGGTCATAATCACTCGTCGAGAGGTCCAAGTGGGAATCGTTGCAGCTGCTGTCACTGCCCTCCCAAAGTTCATTGTCCTTGCTTCTGTCGAGTGCGTATAGTTGTAGCCCATCGCAAGTGAGCAGTGAAAACGTGACTGGCTGACGGAGAAACCTAAACTTCTGAAATTAACCGAGCATGAGTTGAAGCACAGACACAGAGACGAATGATGCATTATCCAATCATGGTAGTCACATTTGAGGGCAAAATGCAAAAACAGTCATGCACGATTTATGAAAGTATCATATGTAATGAAAATAATTCAAATTCTCAACCACGGCCCCCATTATAATCATGAGGTGGTTCTGGTACGTAAAAATGTAATGTAGTGTCCTTTTTTGTTTTCCTTAACTGAGACCATGGTGAATGGTCTGAAATAAGCAGCTGTTTCACTTTAGGCAAGCGCGCTGATTTTATGGCAGAACATATTGTTAAGCACTTATTCATGTACATTCAATGTTAAAAGTACTTACGCAGAACTAAAGCGACAAGGGGAGAAGTGTATAAAGCAAAAAAACCGCTGCCACTGCAAAGACACCCACAGTGGCACCAGCGCTCACATGCCCTCTTATGAACAGTTGGGCCTTTAGCGGTGGATGCTCGCTTTGTATCAATTTGACGTGACAATTTTGTGACCAGAAAAGCTGTTGCAGGATTGTGGTTTCATTGAACTTAGTCTGAAACAGTGCATAGTAGTACTCGTTTTAAAGGTGAACATTTGACAGAGATCTGTCTGGTTGGGATGAAGTTAAAGGTGAAAAAAGGGGGGACACCAACCAATAGTACGTAGTACTCGGCTTGCAATCATGAGTTTTTCTTGGTAAGAGTACAGAAACAAATTGCAAATATCAGCTAACTTGAGACCAATCAAAATAATGTGAACCTCAGCTTGGCTGCTCTTGAGGCAAGACTGCGAATTCCTAAATATCAATTCTTTTATTAGGTGCAGCTATAAAAGCGGATGTTTTCTGTCAGGCAAATTTCCGCTCGTCGGGGGACAGAAAATATAGGGAATCGTATCTAATTTACGAGTTCAGTACCGTCCAGCCTACAGGCATAAACGTAAGAGAACCTTTGAGTCCATTAGATATGGTGGAGGGTTAGCAAAGACAATGAAACGTTAAGGTATTTCACCTGTACAGGCTAAACAATGTTTCTTCCCAAAAGTCTCTTTTCAGGTTCTCATCCCCCTGCCTAGTTCAATGAGAACAATGGTGTTAAACAGTGTAGCCACGTTTTTAGCAAAAAGCTTTCATTGGAAACGCACTGTGTGTGCAGTGCGGGAAGAGGGGAACATGCGGCAAGTGCAGCACCTGTACTTTGCGTATTTGTTCCTTTCTTCGTCCTGGTTTTTTACAGTGCACATACAGTGCATTTCCAGGAGTAGCCCACGCCCAGGAGCGGATCCTTCTTTTTTGCTCTTTCCATTTCTATTAGTGACGCTAACACATGTCACTCAACTTTCCACTTCCTCCTCTCATTTTCCTTCTCTCTCTGTTTTTTGTTTGTTTGCATGTGCCGTCTTCTTCTGTGGATGGGGGAGAATGTGCAAAGCATACAGAAACAAACACTCGAGAATACGGTTGCCATCCTGACGAAAACAAGTCCACTTGATGAAATGTTGACTCCAGCGACATTTTCTGTTCTCCATACTATTTAGCGATCTTTTCATCAATTAACTGACGGTGACATTGGCATGCCAGGTCCCCGAAATTATTTTCTCACCTCTGTTCTGAGTAGGTGGGGATAAAATTTCTATTAATTGAAGCTTGCGATATTCATACAGAAGTACCATTCTTTTCTTGCAACTGGCCATGTAGGACGCAAAACAACGCTTTTCTTGGTATTTTAACAAGTGGAAAAGCTTTTGGTTGTGCACTCCCATGCGTTCATTTTTGTCATTGGGATGGGTTGATTGGTGTTTCATGTAACAATTTCTCATTTGTCTCCAGGTTCGTATGGCAAATGGGGTTTTTGTACGGAAGCCCTCATACTACCACCTGATGTGGGTGCACAAGGACTCCCACATTGTGGAAAGGTCTGCGGCAGTCATCTGGTTCACAGATGCACTTGCACAATGACGGTCTACAGGGTCTACACTGCCGAACTCCTTTATGGCAGAAGGTGGCAAGAAGCTGGTGCAACAGCCATTATCACCTCATGAAGTGGAAGTGCTTAGAGGTCAGTCTGCACAGTTGCAGCACGTATTTATAAGCCTGTCAGCCACCTGTCATAGATATTGCTTACTTATTACCTGTTACAAATTTAGTGACTATGGTCCCCTGGCTGCTACTAAGACCAGTTAGCTCACTCATAAGCCACAGTAACCTGGTGCAACTCTGAAATGCTGAACTTCTTGCCTATACGAGTGTGTGTGCATACCAAGGGTTAAATATAGCAACAATGCCACACATCTGCCACTATGTCCTTCACTGCCCACAGCAGTTATTGGAACATTAAGCCTAAATTACTGTCCAGTATAGTACTGGATTCTCGGCTAGAATAAGCCTTCGCAAAGTTTGCCTGCTTTGTTGCAGTGCTCCCTGTTATGCCTCACATGACTTGTTACACTCTCGTTGAGTGTTCTTGTTCTAGTATCTGCCACATAAGAACTAATTGGTGGTGCCTTTTTTTTTATAATGTGGAAGCTGTGAGCATTGTGCTGCTTACCTTATGCAATTTCTGTGTGTTTGCTGGCTGCCTGCATTGTTGCTGCTTTGTGATTGATGCCCATCTAAACTTTTATGTATGGTTTCTTACCAGTGTCACTTTGCCATGCCTAGCTGCGCACATGGTGCAAGCCTTGCTTGTTTAGTGCCTATCATAAAGATGTAAAGAACAGTTAGCAATATACTGATCTCACCGTGAGTTCCACTACGCCGCCGCTGCCGCAGTGCACGCCGGTACTTGGAGTACTCCGTTCGTTCAGCTGCATAGCTGCTGCATTGGCACGCTGTGTTTATGAGTTTTAGTGGCTTTATTTGAATGAAGCTGGATGGTTGGGCTATATGTCGACATTCCACAACAACTTGCAGCAAAATGACCTCAGTGTTTCTCCTCTTTCCTAAGGATATCATGCTCTGACCGGAATCGGTAGGACAATTGGCAGAATTGGACATAGCATCATGCACAGCACACTTCTTGTAGAAGTTAGCGAGTTCCGTGTGTTTAATGTATGCCACTTTAGCAGTCTGCGATTGTGTCAAAACAGAGTGGTTGCATGATCGGCAAGCCGTTAAGGAACTGTGATGCTCTATAATGCGAGCTCAATACGACTCTGCCACTCAAGGTGGCAGACTGGACAATGCTTGTTTTTTCCCCTTTTCTTTAAGGAAAGTATTGGCCAACAAAGCGCAGTGATGCTTAAACTGACCGCATAAAAAAATCAGTGACGACTGCAAATCGCCTATTGCGAGCCTATGAACAGATCACTAAAAAAAATGTAGAACAGGGAATGTCGCAGGAGCCGACGTTTCGACAAGTGGACTTGTCTTCGTCAGGACTGCGGCTCTTCTAGTTTCTATCATGAACCTGTGATAAAAACCAAGCACAGTGCATGCACAGCGCACGGTGCGTAGCGAAAGCTCATCCGTATATACCTATGTCGTAGCTAGCGGTGCTCCCAATATTTTGCTTTTCCCTTCAACCTTTCACATAATTATGAGCAGAAGGTACAGTGGCAACAACGGTAACAAAACTTAGAATGTTATGGGTGTTGGCGTCTTTTAGTAATGAACCGCCCACTGCTTTCGAAGCGGTGAAGGCTTAGTGATATCTGCGCATAGCAAACAGTTGACCGCTGCAGGCTGCCAAAGTGAGCAGCCACTTATCCGTTCCTATGCTCCCTATGCTGAAGAACACAAATGCAGTCATGCAATGCTTTATCCAATTACTCATGTGTGCTTTTTGCTAAAGGGAGTAGGCGGCAGTATTTGGTGTTCCGGAATGTCCTAAGCAAGATATAGGAAAACAAACCAGTCAGAAGGTGACCGCAGCCTTTTCTCGCGGATCTTTGAAATGGACAGAAACATTCAGAAAAATCATAAGGTTCTGACAACAGGTCGTAAACATCTGTAAATATCATCCAACACCTGCCTAGCTTCTGTGAATGCATGTGAACGTTCGTAGTAGTAAACAAAAACGAGACCCCCGTTTTTTTTTCCTTGTCCATCACGCCACTTTGAAAGTCATGGACATCTCTGTGCATTTTGTCCAAGTTGCGTTCTGTGCACTACAGCACTATCACATGAAGCGGTTTGTTTTCACATGACAACAGCAATGTGCTGATGCGTTTTACACTCGGCTATTACGGGCTCATTACGATGGTGTCTGGTCACTGCCACCACCAGTTTAAGTAACTGCAACAGCTGCAATGTAAAAAAACGAAGTTCTTGGTTCTTGTGCAGACTTGAACTTTGCAGGAATAAAGTAAGACTGAAAGGAAAGGTTAACAGAGCACAGAGGAAAATCTAGCTAATACGCCGCTGCTGTCAGCGTATATAAGCCGCCACCTGGGATTCTGGTGGGCAGAATTTTGACCACCTGGGATTCTTTGACGTGCAGTGATATCGCACAGTACATGGGCTTCATCTTTTCGCCTACATTGCAGTGCAGCCATAGCTGCCAGGATTCGATCCCGCTACCTTCGTATCCACACATGAGTGCCATATCCACTAGATCACAGTGGCAGGGCACATTTCTTTGTTAGAAACAACCTAATGATGCCAAGGAAAACATAGGGCAAGTTGGGCAGCAGCCATCTTACAAAAGATATGTTCTACGAGCCGTCATCTGGCACAAAGTATTCCATACTCATCGCCATGGCAACGAGTGGTGCTGTCTAGCACTCCTGTGATTGTACAATCACGAGTACCCAATAATGTGGACGGGAGAATGACTGCCTTTGTAGCTCATTCGGTAGAGCATTGGACACGTTATCCGAAGGTTGTAGGTTTGGTCTTTACCAGAGGTGGGTGTGTGTGTTTGACCACTTAATTCCTTTCCATCTATTGCATAATTACTACAGTACATAAATAAACTACAATTTCCCCTATGCCTTTCTTGGCTTCATCAGGAGTAAAAAAAAACTTAAAATATTTTGAAGAGCTGAAATTTTCTTTCACAATATCTGGCTGTATGGGAAGCATGTTGCATATTCTGCACAATGGGATACTCACTGCTAATGTTACTTTAATGAGCTGTTATCAGGTGACATGGTTTATTGATTTCTGGGGTTTGACATCCCTAAACATGCACTGACAATCTCCGACATTGCAGCTCAGTTTCAATCACCCACGCCAGAAAGTGGACCTGACGTCATGATCTTGGCTGCCAATGCTACGACGCAGTGAGCTCCATGGCCTTAATATTGAGCAATAAGTGTCGCTACTGTACGTTTAGTTATTGTCGGATTTTATCCAATGCATTATTTAAAACCTGGAGCAGTTAGTCGAGCACTCAAAATAGGTGAGCTGACATCAGACAGATATAAACGCAGTGGAATAGGAAGGCACCACTCCAATTTTCGGAGTGGATCCTTCAGTTTTCATGGGATAGCCGGCTCTCACGTAGCCTACATTCCCATGTTTCCACATTTAAAAAAGCAAACTCCAATTCTTTAGTTTTGTCGTTTTCTTACAACTTCTCCATTCTCACCAGGAATAGCAAAGTGGTTATAACACAAACCCATTCTTTCAGTCTTGCTCAACCTAATATGTGCCCGTAGTGTCCCTATAAATGAGGGAACTCCTATAACACACTGTTTTTGTCTTTTTCAGGTGCCACACTGCTGTCCGAGGCCCCTCTGAAGAAGAGTCAAAGAAGGCCACAAAAGGTTTGAATGGCTGTTCCAGAAAACTAGCAAGCTGAGAGGACTGAGGATGAAATAAACAAGTCGGCCATTTTTTTATATCAAAACTACTGTGTCTTGCAGCCTGCCATTATTTCTCGGGCATAAAAAAGTGTGCACATTTTGATCCACAGTACATTTTAATCATGGCACAATGGTACTAAGATTAGTAACATCCGCTGTTTTGGCAACACTGTAACCGTGCGAAGTTATAGTATGTGGCACCGATCGGTTGGTGCCAGATTACACAAAACTAGCCAGGTACACCAAACCATGCCAAACCGGCCGGGTACATCAGATCGCACCAAAACACGCCAAACCGGCCGGGCACACCAGATCACACCAAAACACGCCAAACCGGCCGGGCACACCAGATCACACCAAAACACACCAAACCGGCCGGGCACACCAGATCACACCAAAACACGCCAAACCGGCCGGATACACCAGATCACACCAAACCATGCCAAACCGACCGGATACGCCAGATCACACCAAACCGGCCGGGTACACCAGACACGCCAGAACCCGTGTCTGAATTTCCGCTCTGGTGTGAACGGGTAAAACACACCAGACCCGGTCTGGCGGATTTTTCGACTGGGTACCTATGGCGACGAAACACAGTAAAGTATATATATATATTTTTTGAAGACAGGAAACTCTTTTCATTGTGAAAACAAGCCTTTACTGCCCAATATATATAGCTACGGCATTAGCCGGGCAATCAAGGTATGAGCCAGGCAAGGGTGGAAGACGATGAGGACGATAGCTTGTGCAGCTGTTGGGCGACATCCTTCCTCGGCTGTACCAGGAATCTAGCGATCCCCTGTAAATAAGCCTATTTGACCTTCAACCGTAACAATATGAAGGAAATGGCATGGCAGTTCTTTTTGGCAGGGCCGCCGAGCTTGATATCGCTGAGTAATATTGCCCATATAGCGCCGTTGCGGTAGGGAAAAGAAGAAAGAAAAAGGAACAGGAAAGTCCGATTGACATTTCGTTGTTATGAGACCACAAAAGACGTCATAGCATGGGAGAGCAATTTATAGACCATTTTGACGCTGCTGCTACCATCCAACGTGATACGTCACATCAAATATACCACGATAAATGATTCCACATGTTTCTCACGGCAGACAACATGATTGACGCAAAAATTCGGTGCGCCCCACCGAATAAGGTGGGGTGCATGAGAGTGGGTAGCGGTAATCGAGACAGAATCGAATGCGAATACAATATCGCGAGGACCGAATGGATTGTACAATAACTTGCGACTGTTGAACACTTGCTATTACGACACCGTTCATATACTACACCGTTAAAAAAAAGAGTGCCCGTGGAGTCTTTCTGCCGCACACAACTGCAATCGTAAGCTACATGTCATTTCCATGCTTAGTCGTCGAGCCTCCACGCAATTCGCAGTAGCGAGGTGCATGCGCTGTATGGGCGAGCCATGGCATTCCGAATAGGAAAGGAATACGAGCTCGTGTTTCACGTGCAACAGCCAGGAGGTGATTATCAGTCATGCCAGAGTGGAAAGCGCCAGAAATTTTCACCAGTTCGGGGTCTTTAACGTGCACTCACAGCGCTGACACAAAACCCGTTCAGTGGGCCGACTGTTTTATTCTGCCCTTGCGTCTCTGTCCCGCGCTCGTAGTTTGAGCGCCCAAGCGATAGTGACCTTCTTTTTCATTGCACTATATATATATATATATATATATATATATATATATATATATATATAGTGAAGTAGATCCTCCTCCGAACAGTACAAACGGAAGATTTATTTGATGCAACGTTTCGACCGGAGTCCAGCCTGAAGAAGACCGGACTCCGGTCGAAACGTTGCATCAAATAAACCTTCCGTTTGTACTGTTCGGAGGAGGATCTACTTCACTTTACGTCACGCCAACGGCCACTCCTCGCCATCATGCCCGCCTATATATATATATATATATATATATATATATATATATTGTCGCGGTTCACTGAGAGCAGGAGTTTTATTGCTCGAAGAACAAGCAGTACTGCGTCGGACTCGGGAGAACCAGCAGCAGAGGCAGGAGCAGAGATGATAAGATCCTCGTCTTCTTCTCTACAGCGGGCTTGCATTCACGAGCGGGTCAGCCAGTCCGTGATAGTCTTCCTCGTCGCTAGTGTATAACATAGTGGGAAGGTGGCATTATCCCCCCGCCAGAAGAAGCATCGTCCCGATGCTCACTGAACAAGGAACAGTCAATCTTATTTTGCTGAGATAGTTCGCAGTTCATTCGGAAACGTACGGCTTCATACGCACCACGTGTACTGTCTCAGGCAGATGTTGACGGCGTTTGGAACAAGACGGGCTGTCAGGAACGACCTCGTAGGTGACATCGCTAAGACGGCGAAGCACCTTGTACGGGCCGAAGTAACGGCGTAGGAGCTGCTCCGCGAGCCCCCGGCGTCTTACGGGAGACCAAACCCAGACTCTTTCGCCCGGTTGATAGATGACGAATCGATGCCGAAGGTTGTATCGTCGGGTGTCACGTTCCTGCTGGTTGGTTATTCTGACGCGCGCTAGCTGCCGGGCTTCTTCGGCACGCTGTGTGAATGCTGCGGCATCAGCGTCTGTCTCACTGAAATTGTGAGGCAGCATGGCGTGAAGCATGGTCGTGACATCTCGCCCATGAAGGAGACGGAACGGCGTCATTCTCGTCGTTTCTTGCCTTGCGGTATTGTATGCAAAGGTAACATACGGCAGTATTTTATCCCAGTTCTTATGCTCGACATCGACGTACATGCTGAGCATGTCGGCAATAGTTTTGTTGAGGTGTTCCGTAAGCCCATTGGTTTGTGGGTGGTAGGCGGTTGTCTGCCTATGCGACGTAGCACTGAGCATGAGCATAGTGCGCAGCAGCTCAGCTGTGAATGTGGTTCCTCTGTCGGTGATGACCGTATGTGGAGCGCCGTGCCGCAGTACGATGTCTTCAATAAAGAATTGGGCCGCCTCGGCTGCAGTGCTGGAAGGAATTGCCTTGGTTTCCGCGTAACGGGTGAGATAGTCTGTCGCAACTACTGCCCATTTATTGCCGCTGTCGGAAATAGGAAATGGGCCCAGGAGGTCCATTCCAATTTGGGCGAAAGGCCTTTCTGGAACTGCGATTGGATGCAAAAGTCCGGCGGGTTTAGCTGGTGGCGCTTTGCGTCTCTGACAGTCAAGGCAAGTTCTGACGTAACGCTTTACGTCCCCAGCGAGCCTTGGCCAGTAGTATTTTTCTGATTCTTGCCAAGGTTCGTGCATAGCCAAGGTGCCCCGAGGATGGCTCATCGTGGCAGGCCCGCAAGATTTCGGTACGGAGACTCGTGGGCACGACAAGGAGATATGTCGAAACGAAGTTCTTTCTGTAGAGAATACCGTCACGCAGACAGAACGATGGCAACGTTTTCGAAAACATTTTCGGCGCATTTGTACATTTCCCATCCAGAAACTGAATTAAAGAGCTGAGCTCCTCGTCAGCTTGTTGTTGCGTGGAGATGTCTGCCGCATTAACGACTGCCAGAAAAGCTGCAAATTCATCATCATCGGTACCAGAGGATTCGATAGGGGATCGTGAGAGGCAGTCGGCATCTAAATGTTGCCGTCCGGATTTATACACAATAGTCATGTCATATTCTTGCAATCTGAGGCTCCAACGGGCCAAACGTCCGGACGGGTTTTTGATGTTCGTCAGCCAACAAAGGGAGTGGTGGTCGCTGACTACCTGAAAAGCACGACCGTACAAGTACGGGCGAAACTTGGTGAGTGCCCATACTACAGCGAGGCATTCTTTTTCCGTAGCTGAGTAATTACCCTCGGCACGCGACAGTGTCCGGCTCGCATAGGCAATGACTCGCTCGCAACCATCTTGCCACTGAACGAGAACGGCGCCGAGTCCCACATTGCTGGCATCCGTGTGAATGGCTATTGGGGCATCCTCATCGAAATGAGCGAGCACCGGCGGAGTTTGTAGGCGTTGCCGCAATTCACTAAATGCCGTTTCTTGCTCCTCCGTCCACACGAACGCGACGTCGTCTCTTGTTAGACGAGTGAGTGGAAAAGCGGTGCGCGAGAAATCTGCGATGAATCGACGGTAGTAGGCGCAAAGACCGAGGAAGCGTCTGACTGCCTTTTTATCTGTAGGCCTCGGAAATTTCGCGACGGCTTCAATTTTAACAGGGTCAGGCTTAACACCTTCGTGGCTGACTACATGGCCCAGGAACTGAAGCTCTTTAAAGCCGAAGTGGCATTTCTCGGCCTTCAATGTGAGTCCTGCGGATTTTATCGCCTGGAGGACCGAATGTAGCCGCTTTAGATGTTCGTCAAATGTGGCCGAAAAGACAATTACATCATCCAGGTATACCAGGCATGTTTTCCATTTGAGGCCGGTGAGAACAGTGTCCATTAGCCTTTGAAACGTGGCTGGGGCTGAGCACAGTCCGAAGGGGAGAACTTTGAATTCATAGAGCCCATCAGGCGTCACGAAGGCAGTCTTCTCGCGATCACGTTCGTCGACCTCAATTTGCCAGTAACCGCTCTTTAGGTCCATTGATGAGAAGTACTGCGCGTGCCGTAATCTGTCCAAGGAATCGTCGATACGTGGTAATGGGTAAACGTCCTTCTTCGTGACGCGGTTGAGCTTGCGGTAATCGATACAGAACCGGAGGCTACCATCCTTTTTCTTGACCAACACCACAGGTGATGCCCAGGGGCTGTTAGACGGCTGTGTTACATCATCCTCGAGCATCTTCTGTACTTGCTGTTGAATTGCTTCGCGTTCTTTCGGTGCAACGCGGTACGGGTTCTGTTTAATTGGTCTTGCTGTCTCCTCTGTCACAATGCGGTGTTTCGTCAGCGGCGTTTGGCCCACTCGCGATGTTGAGGAGAAGCAACCCCTGAATTGGTGGAGCAGCTCTAGAAGATGATGTTTCTCTGCCTGCGTTAAACTAGGGCCAAGATCGAGGACAGGAGCACACGGTGTTGCGTCTGTGGGGTCTTCTTCTTGCAAAGCGAAGCAGTCGCGTGCGTGGTTAATGTCATCCAGGTACGCTACAGCGGTGCCTTTACTGATGTACCTGCGTTCGCTGGAGAAATTTGTCAGGAGCACTTGCGCACGTCCATCAGTCAAGCTCACGATTCCACGAGCGATGGCAATGCCGCGTCGGAGAAGAAGGGCAGTGATACCTTCTGCTACACCGTCTCCGTTTAGCAGTGCATCGCAGCTGACAGAAACTAGGCTGCACGAGAGAGGTGGTATAAAAACGTCTTCGTCGACAACGCGTAAAGCTCTGACTTGGGTGGTGCCCCGGGCCGCGTCATTAACCGTGCAGAACGTTACCACTCCCTCTCGTATGTTCACTACAGCGCCGTGCTCGCGCAGGAAGTCCATGCCTAATATGACCGATTAGCAGCACTCCCGCAGAATCACAAAACTGGCGACAAAGGTTGCATCGCCGATCGCGAGTCTCGCCGTACACTTTCCAGTAGGCATCATTAACTGTCCTCCAGCATTCCGAAGACACGGGCCCGTCCATTGCGTTCGAACTTTCTTAAGGGCGTCGGCAAACGTCTCACTCATTATAGTGAAATCGGAACCAGTATCTACTAATGCAGTCACTTCGCGCCCATCAATTCGTACAGTGAGGTCAGCAGTCACAGTGTCTTCAGGCGTCGTCCTCTCTCGGCAATGGGGGCTTTTCGACACTTCGAGAACTTGCAACCTCCCCCCCAGAGGTCGCTTCTTTTAGTTTCCCCGCCGTGGGCTGGGAGACCGACCTCGGGCGTCAGCAGAACTTGGGCGGTTAGGAGAGGAAAATCGTGCAGGAGACGGCGACCGTGACCGGAGAGGCGAACTCACTTGTCGCGCAGCAAACCTGTCATCATCGGGCGCACGGCTGTCGTCAAACTGGCGACGTCGAGTACCAGAGTAGATACCCTGGTAGCCAACAGGACGATAAGGGCAGAAGCGGCAAATGTGCCCAGGCTCTCCGCAACTGTAACACACTGGTCGTCGGTCATATGTGCGCCACATATCCGTCCTGCGAAGCTGGGGCTTCCTCACGGGTTCCCGTTGGGCCCAGGCTGCAACATAAAGAAAAGGTGGTCTTTGGCGGTACTGCGGCGCTGGCACAGTAGACAGCGAGTGGCGGACAGCGTCTGCGTAGCTGCATGTGCTCGGCTCGGGGGGGGGGGGGGGGGGCGGGCTCAGCTCGGGACACGGGCTGCAGGGAGCAAACGCTTGTCGAAGTTCCTGACGGACGACTTCCGCCACAGAAGCAACAGCGTATTCCTGCTGCGGCGCCGCTTTCCTTGCCGTTTCTTTGGCGAGCTCCTCACGCACTATCTCGCGGATAATTTGCCTTAGATTGTTGTCATCGCTATTGGCGAGCACGGCGGCTCCCGTAGGAGTAGCCAAGCGGTCGTATTGCTGGTAGCGCTGATGGAGCGCTCGCTCGATAGCTGTGGCCTCCCTAATGAATTCCTCCACCGTCGTTGGAGGGTTACGCACTAGGCCCGCGAACAACTGTTCCTTGACGCCCCGCATAAGGTGGCTCAGCTTCTTCGCTTCGGTCATGCCAGGATCGGCGCGGCGAAACAACCGGGTCATATCCTCAGCAAACATGGCTACACTCTCGTTCGGCTTCTGTATCCGCCACTCGAGAAGACGCTGTGCGTTTTCACGCCGATCCGCCTTTCCGAACGTGTCGAGCAGTCGACGCGAAAACTCATCCCACGTTGTCAAATTTCCTTAGCGGTTTTCGTACCATATCTTTGCCGCGCCGTCAAGGGCGAAATACATGTTGCCAAGCTTGTCGTCAGGGCCCCAGCGGTTTGATTTAGCCACTCGCTCATACTGCTCGAGCCAGTCCTCGGCATCCTCATGAGCCTCCCCGCGGAAAATATCGGGAATCCGAAGATTTTGGACGGTTACCTGGGTTGGCCTGCTTGCAGATGTCATCTCTGGGGCCGGTCGGGTCGTTTCTGATAGCGATTCCAAGGAGGCGAACTCTGGGCTCAAGCCTTGCAGGCGGCGGCTTGTCCGGTGTACCGGCGTTTCAACACGTGGGAGCCCTGTCGGGCTTGAAGGAGGGGTCGTAGTCATGGGCTGATGGCAGAGTACCCAGCACCTCCACCAGTGTCGCGGTTCACTGAGAGCAGGAGTTTTATTGCTCGAAGAACAAGCAGTACTGCGTCGGACTCGGGAGAACCAGCAGCAGAGACAGGAGCAGAGATGATAAGATCCTCGTCTTCTTCTCTACAGCGGGCTTGCATTCACGAGCGGGTCAGCCAGTCCGTGATTGTCTTCCTCGTCGCTAGTGTATAACATAGTGGGAAGGTGGCAATATATATATAGTCACGAGCCTGCAGAGGTCGCTCGGGGCTTAATTGAAAGTTGCGGTGGCTGACCCTGGCAAAGCGCGTCTGTTGAGGCTGGCTATCGAGCGGAGAAGGAGCGCGATCCTCGTCCTCGGTTTGCTACAGAACATGCTACACGACAAACACGAGGGGAGGAGAAAAAACTGCAGTAAACGTGGAGAATAAAAGTAACCGTGGCACTGGGACAACCAGAGAGTAAGGCAAGCTAACGGAGAAAAATAAGAAAACACAGAGAACAATGAATAGATAGAAATTTACAAGCGCGCAATGTACGGCTTCATGCGCATAACGTGAACAATGTCGGAGCTCGGTGATCGTCGTGTCCTTGCCTGCGCCTGTGATGGGTCTGGAATCACTTCGTAGTTTACGTCACTGACGCAACGAAGCACCTTATACGGGCCGATGTAGCGGCTCAGTAGCTTTTCTGAGAGCCCACGGCGGCGAACTGGGGTCCCTAACCAAACTTGGTCTCCGGGGTTGTAGAACACCTGCCTATGACGAATGTTACCGCATAGTGCTTCTGCTTGTTGCTGCTGACCGATGCGCAGCCGCCCTAGCTGCCGAGCGTCCTCAGCATGCTCTGCGGATTCCTCGGCGTCAAGTGTGGACAAGTAAGCGTCGTGGCACGGCAGCATAGCGTCTAGCATCGTCTGAACTTCCCGGCCGTAGAGAAGTCGAAATGGGATGAACCGCGTTGTCTCTTGCACGGCGGTATTACTGCGAAAGCTGTAATACCGCCGTGCAGAAACGAAGAACCGCTCGTCCGTGGACTGCGCGCGGTCTCCATTGGCTGCGCCTTCCAGTGACGTCGTTCTCTGCGCCGTACCAAAGCGCGCGTGCCAGCCAATGGCAATTGGCTGGCCCGTGAGTGACGTCGTACATCCCGTAGCAGCCGTGGCGCCGAGAACGCGCGCATCAGCTTCGACTGAGAGCTTCCGCATGGGTAAGCCACGGATGTTAGCTCGCGATGTCAAACGCTTGCAACGACGGCGCGCCGAATAAGCAGCGTTGCGGACAGAACAGCGTCGACGTGATGATTGCGGGAGCGCGTTCGCGGGGCGAACGCCCGTTTTCAGCGAGAGTTTCTCCAGCGGCACTTTGGCTTCGGCTGCGACGTCTGTGCCGGGTTGAACCCACTGCTAAACACCGGCGCCGCACAATTCAGCTTCGCTGGTTAACCATTTCTACGGAGCGCTTGGGCGGTCCTTTCCATCCCGTCGCAGCCGTGGCGCCGAGCACGCGCGCATCAGCTTCGACTGAGAGCTTCCACATGGGTAAGCCACGAATGTTAGCTCGCGATGTCAAACGCTTGCAACGACGGCGCGCGGAAGAAGCAGCGTTGCGGGCAGAACAGCGTCGACGTGATGATTGCGGGAGCGCGTTCGCGGGGCGAACGCCCGCCTTCAGCGAGAGTTTGTCGAGCGGCACTTTGGCTTCGCCTGCGACGTCTGTGTCGAGTTGAACCCACTGCTAAACACCGGGGCCGCACATTTCAGCTTCGCTGGTTAACCATTTGTACGGAGTGCTAGGGCTGTAATTTTTTTATAATCGGAAGTTACGTAAGGCAACATCCGGTCCCACGTTTTGTGTTGGACGTCGATGTACATAGCATGTCTGTAATAGTCTTGTTGAGTCGCTCGGTAAGTTCGTCCGTCTGTTTATCTCCATATATGACAGGACCACATATGAGAGGTCAAATTAGAAGCTCAGCGCCGTGACGACTTCGCGATAGCCGGTGTTTCGATCCGACCCGAGTCTGCCTCATAAAAATTCACAGCATATCCACGGGATGAATGATGATGAGTGGGCGAAGCTCCGGAGTGAACCACCGATAAACCGTTAATCTTCCGTGTAATTCGCCCAGTCGATCATCATGTAAAGACGGCAGAAACACTATTCGAACACTGGGATCTGGCGTTTAAGGGGACGCTAGCACAAACGCGTTACAAACATGCAGTACACTCTAGTAAGGGGGGAGAGGCCACACCGTCTTACGCAGCCCCTTACTCAGGCCGGAACGCGCACCGCGTTTGCCGACGCCATCACATGACTGCTGAAAGAGTATAAGGCGGAGAGGCCACAGCGTTTTACACCAGCTTCTTACACGCGCCGTAACGCGCTAGCACAAACCCATCATCATCGTTAGAAACGGACAGTCTTTCGCTCTCTCTCTCTCTCTTTCTGTCTCACACAAGACAGCAGATGGAAGAGTGAGAGAGCTCGCGCGCCACCTGACGTTCCTGAAGGCAACTCGGAGGTAAACAATGGCTGCTAATGGGAATGAGAGACAGAAGAAGTCGGCTTTTAGCTAACACTTACACTTCTACTTCTACTAACGTTTCCTACTGGAACATGCCAATGGCTGCTAATGGGGAATGAGAGATAGAAGAATTCGGCTTTTAGTTAACGCGCACGCTGCGAATTTTTTATTGTTCAACAACGCACAGGAGAAATCTCCCACCGGCACCACCTTGGAGGTCAAAGCGTAAGACTGGTTACGCACTACGACTACGACGAGGGACGAACGGGTGCCGCTTTAAGGAGCTTCGCCCCTAAAAGCAGACGACGGGATAGCTACGCCCAAGTGATGCTAATGCCATGTCGGGCCAGCTGGAGCACACAAGTCTCTGCAGCCTTGGTCGGCTCCATTGTGAGCAGCTTGAACGGGCTGCATTCATGATAAATTTAACGGTAACGCTTAGAGGCGAAATGTTAAGGCCCGTGTGCTGTGCGATGTGAGCGCACGTTAAACACTGACTACAGGTGGTCAAAATTCCTGGAGCCTTCCTGCACGGCGTCTATGATAATCATAGTTATTTCTGGGACGTAAAACTCCAGAAATGAGTCAAACTCGCCACTAATTTAAATGGTGACTCAAGTAAGCGAAAAAAGTGAGAGCGGTAGATTAGTTTTCAAATATTCATTTTCTTATGACAGCATTGTTATAAAAATAAAAAAGCAATACGCGTAAAAATTCTACCTTTTGTAAATTCATGGTAGAGGGAAAGTAAACTGCCTCGGAGCCTGATATATTACCCCACTCCCGATGGCTAAGGCTTAGTAATTTTTATCGATAAGGTATCGGACAGAGGCTAACAAGAGAGGTCAGAATGGCTCTCTTTTACGCCTTCCCCCTTTTACTTATTTATTTATTCGCTAATCTAAAATAATTATAGGTCAGCGATATAACGCAAATCGACTAGTCCATTAAGTCTACTAGCGACTTGGTTTGGCTGCGGGATTTACATGTTCGTTTTACACATTTTCTCTGTTTTGAAACGTCCTCGCGCGCCGCAGCTGGCGTTTTTGCTATTCTGCCAGGATAATACACTAATTCCAGAAAGGTCACTTTTCATGCCAAGGTCGTTTAAGTACTAACGCTCCAGGCGTTGCATACATACTGGGTTGTGACGCGAAGACCTTTCCGTGAAATGTAACCGAATAAGCAGCAGTAAAGCGCCGTTCAGCTGCACTGTCGGCACTTCACTGTTTTTGTTTTTACGTCCGTTATTCACGAAATGGTATATCATGTTTAAACACCAACAGCGTATATGATGTTTAAGCACCAACTCACCCAAGAAAAAGTACTTTTCAAGCTTCCAGCGTTGCACACAACGAGCCAGAGACGAATGGCAGTGAGGAAAGAAAGCGGATGCAGACGAGGCGAACGCTGTGCCCATTGTGAAACATGACCATGTTCGAACAGGATTCTCGCCGCTGCATGCGAACGGCGTGGCGTTCTCGCTGCTCACCTATAGGAACAGCGAGCGTGCTCTCTCGCAAAATACGCGGGTTCGATCCCGGCCGCGGCGGTCGCATTTTCG